>CM053789.1:720795463-721157963 GCA_028749045.1 Cupressus sempervirens
TACATTAGATCTATCATGGACTAAGTGCAAAAAACATATCACTTTCACTTGTTGATTCTAATAGGTTTCCAAGAAAAATCCCTTAACTAGGTCACTCCTAACATGGTGAGTAGGATTCTAATAGGTTTGAAGTTCAAATCCTCTAACAAGGTGACTCTTAGAAGGAGTTTCAAATCCCTTAACTAGGTAGATCTTAACATGTCTTTGTAATAGCTCTTAATTAGGATAAGATTCTTAATTGGGTATGTCCTTAACCTGGTGGATGTAATTTATCCTAAAAAGGAAAACTTGTTGAGATTTGTGGGTACTAATTCCCACCATGGTTTCTCCCTATGACCAAGGGTTTCCACATGACAAATATAAGTGTTATCTTGTCTCATGTTTGGATGTTTGATTTACTTCACTTCTATAACATAATAATTTTAGTGCATCAAATGTGATGTTTGCGTATAAATTCTTATTTCACATTAGGAAATTGAAAGAAGGACCTTCAATCACAATCCCTCTAAGGCACTCAAAATAGATCAACAAAACCCAAGGGAGGTTGCCAATGCCAAATGCAAATCCCTAATAAAGATCTATACTTATAGGACAATTTCTAAGAAGGTACTTTCCCTTAATTATAATGATGTGAATTGAGTTGAATTAAGTAATTATGAAGTACAAGTAAATTGACCAGTTGAGATACAAATAATGAGAAAACTTGTATGAAAGTAAAGATGTATTCAATGATTATATCTAAAGAATTAATATAGAATTTATGAAATGAAAAATGAAGCGCAAAACTCACCTTGAAGGACAAAGAGAAGTATCCACTCAAATTTGGAGAACTACACTAAAAAACTTTCAAGAACTAGATTTGTTCTAGATTGGGGACATGTGAAGTGTGATCTCTAGATTTTTCAAATCTAGAGGCCAAAGGACAAGGAAAACTTTCTTGGTCTAAGTAGAGATGGGGTCAAGGAAGACTTGAGTAAGGGAAAAGGTCAACCCTTACCTATTGTGTATGAATTTTTATTGGCTCTAGATCATAACCTATAACCTAAAACCCTAGTTTACAATCTCATTTTATGAGGCTTTGAAACCTCTGAACCTGCACATGGAAGAGAGATAAAAGTATTTTTTTGTTGGGAGGGTCTCTCCCTTAGTCAAACCTCGGTTGAGGAATAAATCTTAAATAGATAAAGAATGCATAAATTAAGACAAATGTAAATATTTACCTCACTTGTAAAACCTTTGTAAAAGGATTTGGATCCATCCTGCACAAAGACGTATCAATGCTTGTAAGAAGGTTATGGTGATTAATGATGTAGGATGTCTCCACAAATGCAAATAAATCCACTACTACCAAATCATAGATCCATTAATGAAGATATTATCTTGAAATGTTCCTTGAAGCTTGCTTGGATAGATGATGTCTTCATTTAATCTTGTAGATGGTTGCTCAAAGATATCTTGCACATGTAATCTATGGATTTCTCTTGGAAATCATGGATGTGTTTTGAATATGGTGAAATTAAGTGAGTAAGCCTTCTTTTAAACTAATTTCAAAACCAAAATTGAAAGGGCATGCGAGAAAGAAAATTGAAAAACACAAAAATATGTTTAAGATTCAAAAAAAAACACTTAAGGGATGACCTCATCTCTTACCTTGGGGTAAGGGAAAACCTTAACCCTTACCTCATATTTTTGTGCCTTGTAATAGCCTCCAAGGTCTTGGGGATGCAAAAAAAAAATTACCAAATATAGGGGGAAAAACTTGAGAACACAAGAAATCAGAGCATAAGTGCATCCATGAATCTAGGAGATTGTTAAAGGAGTAAGATGTCCTACAAAGGAAGTGATTCTATTTTTATGGTATATTTAGCCCCCACTTTGGCTAGATTATGAGCTAAACTCAAATTCATAGTAAAGTAGATGGAAAGAATAAGATAATCTTATCAAGACTAAGGAGAAAGCCTCCTATAGACTTGAGTCCTTATCAGGTCCAAAATAAGTACAAGAGAGGTATCAATAATAGAAATAAAAAGAAAAAAAGAGTGTGATCAACTCACCCAGTGAGATTTTTGTCTCTCGTTATGAATCAAAACAAAGGCACGGTGCAACAAAAATATGGAACTAATAGCCTAGCAAGTGGGTGTGGCATGCTAGTCAACCCATCAAGGATATTCCTTTTAATACTTATGTCCAAAGGAAGGGAAAAGAGTATGATCAACTCACCTAGTGAGATTTGTGTCTCTCATTGTGAATCAAAACAAAGGCATGGTGCAACAAAAATATGGAATTAATAGCCTAGCAAGTGTTTGTGGCATGCTAATCAACCTATCAAGGATATTCCTTCTGATACTTGTGTCTAGAGGAAGGGAAATCCAAAATATGGTCTAGGCATAAGGATGTGTATATCCTTAAGGGACAATAAAAATGAAAATGCATGGATCAGGCCTCAAGGACTCTCAATCCAAATAGTGGTCCAAGAAGTCCAAGGAATCATGCCTTACAAACTGTTGCTAATCAAATAAGGGATACAAAAATGCAGGGGATTAGGTCTTATATATTTTGCAAATAAGGAGTCCAAAATGTAGGGGATTGGGTCTTATAGACTATTATTAGTCTAATAAGGGATCCAAATATGCCAATAATCATAGTGCATGTATGAAAATTATAAACGGAGTGTATGCCCCCACATTAAATAAATTGCTATTGCCTCAACTAGAGCAATGGATTTGACAAAAGTGTGCATGCATCCATAAGAAATATTTCCCCTATGAAATACCCTCAAGAAATGACATATAAAGGGAAATAGGCACATAAAACAAATCACAGAGGGATCTACCATCACTAGATTTAGTATAATCACATAACAATATGTGAAATGCTATGTCAAATATGAAATGCCATCATCCCCAAAAGGAAGAAAAATTAAAACATAATGGAAGAAAGATATGCAAGAGTTGTAAAGAAGAGTATTTTTGGGTCAGCATTATAAAGACCCAAAATAATTTGTACTACCATGCTCCAACATCCAAAGAGGGCTATGCAATGGAACATTAAAGAGAAATAGCACATGTAAAACCTGCTAGAATAATATAGGTACATATAGAGGAATGAGTATGATGCATTTGATTACTTTATCACCTTGCACCAACTGACAACAAGAATCATGTAAAGAAATTTAGACATAAAATATAACAAGAAGAACATCATGGGAGAAAAACATTACAGTAGGAAAACACATAAAAACAACTATATAAGAATAGTTGGTCAAATTTATTTTTACCACCCCCCCCCCCCCCCCACACTTTGGTCTCTAGCATGTAGGGAAGGTGGGAAACTCTATAGAGGAGAAACATCAAGCACATAAGAATGAACAATGGCTAGTTACAAAAAATAGCCATGCCAATAAGATGGGTCACTGTGTTCAAGGCTAGGAGTGATTATTAATCATTGAGAGAGGATTTATGGTAAATCATAATCAAGATCAATGGTTTCATATAAAACATTAGAATCACTAGCATGTATATAATTTTTAGAATCAATAACATCATCAAGAGTATCTTTTTCATATAAATTAATCATAATAGAATCCAAGAAATAAAATTTACCATCTCCAACTTTAGCCATAGCTTGATTAAAAATAGGAAAAGAAGGAGGTATATGAGATGATGAAGCATTTGCAGAATCACTAGTGTGATATTTAGCTCTAGCTTGGAATTTTTTATGATGTTCACTGCCAGATTGGTTATGTTTATCTTTGGAAGATACTTGAGAAAAATATTTTGGAAGGAACCAATGGAATAAGGAGAAAAATAAAAATACCATTGCATTTGTCTTCAATGGTTCTAGTAAATAACTTAGCCATGAACCTATAATCGCAAGCAAAAACACAAGGTTTGAAAGGTTTTCACATGATTAGCTTGACCATTATAAGTGTCAATATGGGGAGTCTCAATGTTAGGAAGTATAATAGCTTGAATGATTTCTAACATTATGGGGATAGTAATGTCACATGTAGGAATTTTATACTTTGACTTTTTGAATGAAGAATTTTTTTTTTTTGGAAAGAAGACACCATTTGAACAAGGCTATTATTAGTAGGTTCAATAGAGGAATTGATAGGAAGAGAAACACTAGATGTGTTAGTAAAGTTATGAGATATATAAGGAATTATAGATGAGTCATGAATTATAGTGGAAGTGGTTGCAGGAGGATTGGAATATGTGAAGGGAAAAACATTGTAAGAAGGCATAAATGAAGGTAATGATATGCTTAAGACACTTATAGAGAGAGTGGGATTATGAGGACTTATGGAGGTAGGATTAGTTGGAGACAAGTGATGACAATAGGTGGCACATAAGTAGGAACACTAGGAATGGAAGTGGTAATGGGGAGGGAAAGATCAGCACTTATAGGAGTTAGAATATATTTGATCTCTTGACAACTATTAATTAAGGATTTGACATTAGAATTAAAAAGTTGGGAAATACAATTCAAAAGATCAATTCCATGTTCTTTAGTTTGAATAAAATTCCTTAAGTCTTCTACTATAGAAACAACCTCAAGATTATGATTCTCTTGCTTTAGTTAATTTTACATTTTCTCCAAATTATTGGTAAGCTTTTGGACTCGAGTGGGAGGAACATGCAAAGTCTCATCATTTTCATAGAAATAATGAGAGGAATTATGTTCCATTCTAGGATTATAGTCATTAGGAAGCATGGTGGTCTTAAAAGGGTCCTAGGAAATAAGGAAGAGTTGGGATCAAAGGAATTCATGAGTCTACGAATTCTTCTAATTGAGATGATATAGGAAGGATTAAAAGTGATAAAGCTCATGAATAATGAAAAGTATCACAATACATACACAAAATTTAAATGTAAATTAAATATAAAGATAATGAAATAAATGCAAGATATAGAAAATCAAGAAGGAAAGATATAACCATCAAATAAATGTGAGATCTAAATACCAAATTAATGCAATATAAGTACTAAATCAAGAAGGTATTATGCCAAAAATTTGTATCAAAGCATATTCACAAAAATTTAAATGAACTAAAGCATGCAAAAGAAAACTAAATAGAGGAAATATAACATGAATAATTAAAATGGAGGGTAAGATGTTGGATTCACCAAAATGTAACATAATAAAATTCTTTTGTGTGTTGTGTGATTTTTGTGTGTACATTCTTATGCCACATTAGGAAAGTGAAGGACCTTCAAGCACAATCTCTCTAAGGGGATCAAACTAGATCGACACAACACAAAGGAGGGTTCAAATGCTAAACCCAAGTCCCTAATGAAGATCTATACTTAGTGGAAACTTTATAACAAGGTAATTTCCCTTAATCATAATGATGTGAATTGATTTTAATTAAGTGATTGTGAAGTGCAAGTAAATTGATCAATTAAAAAAAAACTTGTATGAAAGTAAAGAGACATGCAATGATTATATTTGAAGCATCAATATAGAATCTATGAAATGAAAAATGAAGCACAAAACTCACCTTTAATTTAAAAGAGGAGGATTCACTTAGATCTAGAAAACTACACTAAAAAATTATCAAAAAATCAAACTATTGTGGATTCAGGATGTGTGGACTGAGATCCCTAGATTATAAGAATCTAGAGGCCAAAGGATAGGAATGGATTCCCTGACATAGGTTGAGATAGGGTGAGCATGACCTAGTGAAGGGATGATCTCATCCCTTACCTAATGTGCATGAAGGGATGATCTCATACCTTACCTAATGTGCATGAAGTTTGAGGCCTTGGATTAGAGCTTGTAACCTAAAACCCTGTTAGAAAGTAAAGTATACAAAGATAACTAAGAGACGAGGGGCCACAGGCATGAATCAATTATGCAACTAAAATAACTTTTGATATCCCTATTAATTCTAAAATATGTAAATAGTAGATGCAACAACCATAAAAAGATAACCATACTCAATAAAACTAGATCTATTAACTAGGGAAACCCTAGATCAGAGGGAAAACCCAATGGGGATGGTACCCACAAAATGATGTGCTTGTATCATCTTAAAATGGAAGCACTTTCATATTAAGATGTTTAGCCCTTCGATTAAGTGGTTTGGAGTCATTTCAAGTGCCTTAAATGGGTCTTTGACTTGGATTTGAATTTTTCCCTTGTTCTGCCCCCTTTTCCACTTTCTTTCTGTGCTTTTCTAGTATTCTAGACTGAAATCCTGAGATTCTTGACTTTTGGGTCAAGGACGACCTCAGGCTCAAGGAAGAACTTTTAGATCAAGGTTGACCTTGACCCCAACCTAGGTAAAGGATGACCTTGACCCTGACCTAGGGTAGGGTCGACCTTGTCCCTGACCCCAAGTCCAAATTTCAAGGTTCCATGATTTTTGAATGTCGGGTTTCGAAAAGAGTTGTTTTCCCACTTTTGGGTCAGTTGTTTTGGTCTCTAAAATGTTAAACTCTTAAATTAAATTAAATTTAGGTCCATCTCTAGGGGTTAAGGTTAATTGGGATTTAATTCTCCTGTGTCAGCCTTCTCTAGAAGTTTGTACCCTAGACCTCTATATAAGGAAGCTTCCTCCTCTTGTTTTCTCTAACGCTCAAGAGAACCATAACAAGGCATACGGAGATGAGATGAAGTTATAATCTTTCATGATCAATAATTCAAGCATTATCAAGTTCAAGAAAGCATCCATCTTCAAGAATTCAATTCACCAAGGAGATCCATTAGTAGCCATTGAAGGATTCAAGCTCTATGGAGCCCTCTTGTCAAAGATTCATCCATTTGCATTCAAGCCTCTTCCTAATTCAAGATTAATTCAAATATTTGTGTTGAAGATCTAAGACAATTGATTTGAGACATCCTACATCCTATTCTACATTCATTTGGAGCATCTATATTTCTAGATTCAAGGATTCGAATCCTCCACAAAGATTTCAATATAAGCAAGGTGAATAGTTCCATTTACTTTGTTTATACATATTAAAATTTCAATTAAATTTAAAGGTTGATTCCAAACTTGTGTTTGACCAAGGAAAACCCCCCATCCAACAAGAAAAACCATTTTTCTTGAAGGTATAGGTGCGGAATAGCAAATATCAGTGCAAATTTGGATACCCTTTTTGTCAAACTTGCAGGATCTACAAACAGAAAATTTGTCAGAGTAGTGTAGGTCAATGTCAACTTTTTGGGACACAATTGTGCCCCAAGGTAAAATTGTGCCCCATTATTTGGGTCAAGGTCAACCTACCTGAAGAAAAGAAAATAATTTTTGGGTTTTGAAGATCTTGCAGTTTTGAATTAGAAATTTGAAAATCAACAGTTTTTTAGATTGTTTAATAGGGTTTTCAGCCGATTCTTTTTCAAAGGTAAGTAGCTTTTATTTCTTCATTTCAATATTAGTCATCTAGATTTACATTCCATAATATAATAATTCATATGTATGTGTAAAATATGGATTTAGGTTCTCTTTCATGCACACTATTCTAAAACCCTATTCATTCATATTTTACCCTATACATTTTGGCGAACCTAACACACTTATCCCCTCTCTTTTGTGGAATTATATGTCCTATTGTGTTTTTAGTGTTAGATTTCCTTCATATTATCTTGTGCGTTAACCTTCACTATACATTTTGGTGAACCTGACATGCTTACCATCTTTCTTTTGTGGAATTAGATGCCCTATTGTATTTTGTGGTGTTATATTTCCTTTTATATTATCTTATTGGTGTTAGATTTGTCTTTTATGTTAAATATTGCATCCTACTTTGACTTCTTACATCTTTTTTTTTTTTTTTTTTAAATTACAAAATTTCTTTAAAAATACAAAAATATTTACAGTTTTCATGCTTTTAGTGTTACTATGTGTTTAACATGTGTGATTCTTGTTTTGGATACTTTGATGATTCTTTTATTACACAAGAGGATATATTAGAGCAAGAAGATGACCTTAATCTATCTCTCCCTGATTTTTCTCTTTATGGACATGAGTTGAGGATTGATGTTAATTCTTCTCCTAATCTATGTCTTTTCTATGAGCCTACTTTAGAATATAATTTACCTTCTTCCCCCTTTCAAGATCAAGCTTTAGTGATTTATGGCACTCCTACAATGTTCTTTATTGATAGGGTTGATAAGCCTCCTATTTGGGATGAATCTTTGGATTTGGATGTTGATTACTGTCTTCCTCATGAAACCATTATGGATGATCCCTTGGATAAAGACATTGATTTATCCCCTTCTTGTGAAGAATATTTTATACAAGAGGGTGATTTATTAATGGATGACATATTCATACATGATGATAACTCTTTTTCTAACACACACTCCTCTAATGCGGATCTTATAGATGCTTTACCTCCATTTGAGATTCCTTCTAGTGATGAGATAGTACTAGAGAATGATATGAATTCCCTTAATGCTCTTAGTGATGATCTTATGGAGAATCAAGATTCTACTTCATCTTCTCCTAGGATGTCTTCTTTGCTTCCTTCTTATGAATTTTTTTGTAGTGTTGAGATGACTAACATGGTTTATCTAGAACCTTTGTTGACTATCAAAGGTTTTCCTTGTAAATTGATGGAGTCTTTAGAGTCTTTTAGTGACCAAGATTCTATAGCCCACACATATCGTACAAGGAGTAACCTTCAACGTAATCTGGTGGTTTCTACTTCATTGCCACCCTCTCAACCCATTCTTCCTTCGCCACCCCATCTTCCTAGAAAGGAGTATGATTTGATAAACCAATTGCAAAATACCCCTACCAAGATTTCCTTATGGAGGCTTCTTCAAACTTCACCTACCTACTATAAAGCCTTGCAAAAATCTCTAGCAACTCTGCCTACTCCACCTCCTAATCAAGAGAACATCAATAACTTCTTACAATGCATGCATATTACCACGAGTGTTTCTAATATTGTATTTACCCAAAAGGATTTACCTTCTAAAGAAGTTCAAAATCAATATGATGATCTTATGGTGGCTATTACTATTAATAAAAGTATCATTTGTAGGACCTTGATTGATAATGTATTTGGGCTTAATGTTTGTAGCATGGGCATGCTCAAAGCAATTAACATCGATCTTTCAACTCTTCAACTTGATAATGTTCCTATACATGACTTTGATAACATTTCTAAAAGAACTTTAAGAATCATTACCTTACCTATCAAAGTAGTTCTGGTCATCCTAAATACACCTATTCATGTTATGCCTAGACCTCTCAATTATAACCTTCTTTTGGGTAGACCTTGGTTGCATGAGATGATTGTTATCCCTCCCACCCTTCACCATAAAGTCAAGTTTATACATAACAACATGATATATACACTTCATGCGGATGATACATCATATCCTTGTGTGAATATTCAAATTCACACTACTCCTATCTCTAATAGTAATCCTTCTTCCTTTAATCCTCTTCCTGGTGATGATTGGGGAACCTTGGATTTTACTCCTACCTTTATTGAAGAGTATAAAGTTTTTGATCTTGATTTTATGAAGCCACAAAGAGAGTTTGAAAAACACGTTTTTACTTCTAAAGCTCTTTGTAACAACTTTGTCGTTGCTTCCATCTACAATGAAATTATCAAACCTACTAATAATGACATAGTGACTACTGAAGTTCCATTGACTCCTTCTAATATGACTTCTCATTATGGTCCTAGTTATCATTTCCTAGTTAAACAAGGATTCAACGGTCAAGCATGTTGTAAGCATAAATGGGGAATTCAAATGCCCTTATAGGGGGGCATAAGCATTCTTATGTATTGGGATTTAATCCTCAACAACAAATTAATGTTAACAACATCTTAAATAACACTTCAAAACATGATGAAACTATGAAAGATTTTGACCAAGAAGTTATTTTTCCTAAACTCATTTGTTCTAAGATGATTACTAGACCTAAATGCAAAAAGAAATGTAGTCCACACTTAAAGACTCTTCCTTGTTGTTTATATCATAGATTTCATGATCACTCTACTAATGAATGTCAAGCTTTACATTATAAAATTAGGAAGCTCATTGATAGTAAGGTTATTTATATATCATGTGGCAATGAGTTGTAATTCAATCATGTTTTCTCTAAATAACATTTATGTTCCAATTATGGAGCTCTGCATTATGTCAACAATGTTAGCCTCATATTTGGGGGCTCATTTTCTTGTATAGTGTTGTGAGCGATATAATAGGTCCCTTTTCATCCTTGTTCCTATTCTTGGGGGGCAAGGATGTCATCTCCTTCCTTTATGTCTTTCTAGGATCCACTTTTCCTTAGTTAAGCAGTATCTATCTATTATGTAATATTCAATCATACATGAAAATTTTGGTTTTCATTGAGGATCTATGTCCTTGTTTGACATTGGATTTCCATGGTTGATAAATCTCTCGTCTTGGAAGCTAAGTTGTGTGCTATCCCTCATAAGGGTTACTTTTTCTCTTCTTGCATGATATATCTTTGTATTCATCCCTTCCAAGGCCTCATAAGAGTTGTGACCTTCTTGGCTTGGACTAGGTGTTGTCTATGGATATTGTCTTGATGTTGAAGAAGGTTTTATCCTTGTTTTTTCCATCCCTTAACATGTAAAAATAGTATGTATGTTTTCCATATTAAGGAGGGAGGCATATATACAACCTCCCTCATTCTATATTATGCATTTTTGTTCTAACCTTTTATTTTGCAGCATGCTAATTCTCGGAAGGTAATGCACATAAGTTGCTAAATCCTGAAGAGAAACACATTCTCAATTTTCAATATGCTAAATCCTCCATTGGTAACACCATAAGTTTCTATATCCTAAATAGATACACATTTCCAATTTCAAATATGTTAAATCCTCATAAGGTAATGCACATAAGTTGCTAAATCCTGAAGAGATACACATTTTACAAATGTATTCTATGGGGATATGAGAATATGGATACATGGGTAATTTATAAAAGCCATTAGAAGATGCACTACATACATGCACAAAGCCACCAGAAGGTACATAAATTTATGGGGTGACTATAAAGTTCTTTCTTGGTGGTCCATTTTATTCATTTTTTGGTTCACAGTAAGATACACACATCTTACTAGGCGAGCTAATCACTCCTTTATCCCTCTTCTCTTTATTTTCTAGAGATTTCTCTCTTATTGTGACATGGAGTTGATGAAGACTTGATTCCTTGCAAGATTTAGGATCTCTTTTTCCCTTTGGTTTTAATAATATTAAAGTTTTATTATGATCTACTAAAACCAAGAGTTTTCATCGAGTCCATACTCTTGCTAAAGTGGGGGCTAAATGTATCATTTTAAAATGGAAGCACTTTCACGTTAAGAGTTTTTAGCCCTTTGAGTAAGTGTTTTGGGGTCATGTCAAGTGCCTTAAATGGGTCTTTGACATGGATCTGGTATTTTCTCCTGTTATGCCCCCTTTTCCACTTTCTTTTTGCACTTTTCTAGCATTCTAGACTAAAATCCTGAGATTCTTGAATTTTGTGTCAAGGAAAAACTCAGGTTCAAGGATGAACTTTTAGGTCAAGTTTGACCTCAACCCTAACCTAGGTCAAGGATGACCTCAACCCTAACTAGGGGAGGATCGACCTCATCCTTGACCCTAGGTCCAAATTTCAAGGTTCCATGGTTTCTGGATGTCGAGTTTTAGAAAGAGTTGTTTTCCCACTTTTGAGTCAGTTGTTTTGGTCTCAAAAATGGTAAACTCTTAAATTACATTTAATCTAGGTCTATTTCTAGGGGTTAAGGTTAATTGGGATATAATGCTCCTATTTTGATCTTCTCTAGAAGTTTGTGCCCTAGATCTCTATATAAGGAAACCTCCTCCTGTCATTTTCTCTAACAATTAAGAGAACCATAACAAGGCATAAGGAGATGAGATGAAGTTACACTCTTTTATGATCAAGCATTAAAGCATTATCAATTTCAAGCAAGGATCCATCTTCAAGCATTCAAATCATCAAGGAGATCCATTAGTAGCCATTGAAGGATTCAAACTCTATGGAGCCCTCTTGTTGAAGATTCATCCATTTCCATTCAAGCCTCTTCCTAATTCAAGATCCACTCAAAGATTGGTGTTGAATATCTAAGAAAATTGATTTGAGACATCCTACATCTTATTCTACATTAATTTGGAGCATCTATACTTGTGGATTCAAGGATTTGAATCCTCCATAAGGATTTCAATATAAGCAAGGTGAATAGTTCCATTTACTTTGTTTATACATATTGCAATTTCAATTGCATTTCAAGGTTGATTCCAAACTCGGGTTTAACCAAGTAAAACCCACCATTCAACAAATCAAACCATTTTTCTTGCAGGTACAAGTGCAAAACAATGAATATCAATGTAGATTTGGACATCCTTTTCGTCAAACTTGTGCGATCCACGAACAAAAAATTTCTTAGAGCAGTCAAGGTCAAGGTCAAATTTTTGAGGCACAACTATGCTCTAGGGTAAAATTGTTCCCCACTATTTGGGTCAAGGTTGACCCACCCTCAGAAAAGAAAATGCTTTTTGGGTTTTGAAGATCTCATAGTTTCGGTTTAGGATTGTGAAAATCAATAGTTTTTTAGATTGTTTAACAAGGTTTTAGTCAATTCTTTTTTGGAGGTAACTACCTTTTATTTCTTCATTTCAATATTAGTCATCTATAGTTACATCCCATAACATAATAATTCATATGTATGTGTAAAATATGGGTTTAGGGTCTCTTTCATGTGCACTATTCTAAAACCCTATTCATTCATATTTTACCCTATACAGTACTAATATCAAAGTTCCTTGTGAAAGGATGGACCTTGTTAGGATTCAATGAAATACATTTAGTACATATGAGTCCCTATTAGGAGACTTTGAATCCATTCTAGGAGATCCCAACCTTATTAGGAGTTGTATCAACCCTGTTAGGAGTTAAATGGAAGATAGATGGACCCACTATCCAAACAACTTCAGTACTATCCTTACTAAATAATAAAAGTGTACATCAACAACTATCCAATAGAAACTTATTTTCTAAATATAGTTCCTTGTAAGCTCACTAAGCCTCAACTACACAAATTCTTTCTCTAACCCAATAGATATACACATATAAGCTCACACAATACATAACATATGACCGCATATCACGCAATGATCTCACTTATGATTGCAACCAAGAAAAACATATTTCCTTTATACCAAGTCCTAAAATAAATTATTGAGTTGGACTTGAGGCTTTCCCAATTTATAATAATAATATAGGACCAACTTAAGATATTACATTACATGTTACATTACACTATTACATCTTTTTAATAACTAAAAGTAATATGTTGGCTCACAGTCTTCATAAATTTTCTCAAACTGATAATTTGAATATGCATGATTAACCATAGCATCCTCAAGATGTCTTAAACCTCTATCTAAGCTCACTTAACTAGATTGCATTTATGTTAGGAGATACAATCCAAATTATCAATGCCCTCTTTCCAAAAATATTATTTGACAGTTGCCTTTACCAAATCCATCATAACTCTACTCAGTCTTCATATTTATGTATGTTCTCTTAATTATAGCACCTAAAGATACTCTAAAACATAATCCCATGTGTGTGTAATCTTATCTTTAATCCTCATATTGTGGGAATCCAAACTCTATCTGTTGCTCTTCTATTATTCATAGAATAGCCAGTATCTTGACATCAATGATAAACTATGTCATGAATGTAGCACACAACCTCTAAATCATGTCTCCAACATTGCTAGGTTACTTCTTGGTACGAATACCATCAAAATTCATGTTAACAATCTCCCCCTTTGGAATTAATGGTAACATAGATGAAAAATATCTAAGTTCCATGAATACCAAATGTCTTTGTTGTAGCTGCTCCCCCATTCATGTTGTCCATGAATGTCAATTGTACTATAACCATCATGCACAAGGAAGGTGTTAATATCCCCCACACATTATAATCTTGTCAAACCATCTTGATCAATCACATCCTCAAATAATCTTCATAAATCAAATCCTCAAATCCTCTTCATCAATCAAATCCTCTTCATCAACCAACATGAATCTCTTAACAACATCACTCCCCTAAAGGATAAGCTCATTTGAATCTACTTCCCATTGACATCAATCAACATACAAGAGTTTTTTTCATGTGTTATTCTCTCCCCAAATGTACATATCAAAAGATGTTTTCATGTATTATTCTCTCCCCCATTGACATCAATGACAAAGGTATCAATATGTCAATTCTTTAAGTACGATCTATAATAAGCTCATTTGTCCAAAGACACTATTAAATACCAGTTATTAAGAGTCCTTTATGACTCATCTCATATACAAACACTCCCATGTATAGGAAGAATCAAGCTATCCAATCTAGATAAAAGAAATGATGCTCTGTTACCACTAGACTGATGTAGCCTCTACATCAACTACTCAAAAGTAGGTTGGGGCATAACCCCAATCATACCTCTCAAGTACTAAAACATCTCCTTCAAAAAAAAATTTGTAAACATATTTGTTATCTTCTCCTTTGTGCTAATATACTCCAATCTAATCTCCTTCTCTGCAACTTTCTCTCTCAAAAAGTGATACTTAATAGATATATGATTTGTCTTTGAATGCAATATTGGGTTCATTGACATACTCACTGTACTTTTGTTATCACAATGTATGATAACATTTCCTATCAACTTAATTCCAATGTCTTTCAATATTTTTTTCATCCAAGTACTTGATTACAATTGTTTGTTGCTGCTACATACTTTACTTCTATTGTACTCTATGAAATACATTCTTATTTATTTCTTAGCCAAGAAACTAACCTTCCTGCCAAGAAAAATGCTCCACCACTGGTGCTCTTTCTATCATCTACACTTCCTTCCCAATCTACATTAGGGAATGCACATAAAGTAAAATCATTTGATCTATCATACCATAATCTGTAGTTAGATGTACCCTTCAAATAGTTGAAAAAATCTTTTTACTATTGCATAATGCGTCTCTTTAGGATCTACCTAAATTCTTTCCATAATTCCAACTACACTAGCTAGCTATATCAGGTCTAATGTGTGTCAAATATTGCAATTCACCATCATAGATCTATACTTTTTCTGCTCAATAGTAGGGGATTCATCTTTTCTAGAAAATTTATGTCCAATTATCATAGGTCTTCCAACTAGTTTACAACTTTTCAAACCAAATCTCTTCAATAAGTCTTTAAGATAATTTTCTTGTGATATAAAAATATCATCATTATTTTTTACAATCTGCAATCCCAAGAAATATTTCATCTCACCAATCATACTCATTTCAAATTCTTTCTTCATTATTTTTGAAAATATTGTACTTGCTTCATCATTACCTCCAAGGATAATGTCATCCACAAATACTACAACAACCAATAATCATTTATCATCTTTCCTCATATACAAATTACTATCATTATTACCTTTTACAAATCCCAAATTTCTCAAGGGTTTGTCCAATCTTGCATACCAGGATCTAGGTGCTTGTTTTAGTCCATATAGTGTCTTCTTGAATTTGCAAATCATATCATCTTCATCTATCAAAGGAAAACCATATGGTTTCTCAATTTATACCTCTTCTTCAAGTTCTCCATTTAGAAAATTTGATTTGACATCCATCTAATAAACTATAAAGTTCTTGTTAGCTACATATGCCAAAAACATTCTTACTACCTCTAATCTAGCAACAAGTGCAAAAGTTTCTTCAAAATAAATCCCTTCTTATTGTGAGTAACCTTTACATACCAATCTTGATTTTTTTCTTACACCTTCACCTTTTTCATTTGTCTTGTTTCAAAATGCCCATTTAGTTCCAATAACATTATTATCCTTAGATTTAGGAACCAATTATGATGTTTTGTTCTTCTCGTTCTACTATAGTTCTTGATTCATAACTTTGATCCAATAGTCATATGTGCAAGCTTCATCAACACTCTTAGGTTCAACTTGAGAAATTAAACATAGTTCTTAGTATACGTTGTTTCTTGTCATAACTCCTTTGTCTATGCTTCCAATGATCTATTCAGCAGGGTGGTTCTTTATCAAGTTTTTGTTAGGTATCACTTCTTCAACTCTAGTTTTAGCTCTAGGTTCAGATATGGGTTCTTATCTTTTTTATTCTCTCTTAATTTTATTCTACAAGTGAGTGTTAGTCTCATAATTCTCAAAATTTTCTCTATTAGGCATTAGATTAGTCTCTTCATCAGGATTTATAATCAAGTATCTTTTTCTGAATTCTAAACTTTTTGTCAACTCTCACGTTACCGCTTTCAAAAATAGTCTTATTTCTCTAATTAAAACATCTATGTGTCTTAATTTTCAACGAGTATCCAAGGAACATACCTTCATCACTTCTTGAATCAAACTTTCAAACATCATCATTTCTTTTAATGTAACACTTACTTCCAAAGATTCTAAAATATTACATAGAAGGTATATGTCCAAATCAAATTTCATAAGGTGTCTTGCTAGTGCCTTATCTGATTTATACTCTATTCATAGTGTATACTATTGTATTTATCACTTCTCTCCAAAAGATCTTAGATACATTGCTTTCAATCATTGTAGCTCTTGTTTCCTTTGTTGTTGTTCTATTTCTCCTTTCTGTTATCCCATTTTGTTCAAGTGTCTTAGGGGCTAAAAGTTGTCTCTTTATACCATTATCTTCACAAAAATCATTAAACTTATTTGAAGTAAATTATCCTCCTCTATCATATCTCAAACATCTTATCTTTAAACCAAATTCATTCTCAACTTTATTATTAAATTTCTCAAATTTCTCAAAACCTTTAGGTTTTTATCTAAGAAATGCTACCCACATCATTCTAGTGAAATCATCAACAAGAATCATGAAATACCTTTCACCGTGGAATGCTCTTGTCTTTGTAGGACCACTCAAATTTGTGTGCACAATCTCCAACTTCATTGAAGTAATCAATTTTTTTCTTGAAAATGAACTTTTATTTTGTCTCGCCATTACACATTCCTTACATACCATGTTATTAGGTTTCACAATGCTAGGAAAATCTCTTAATACAACTATAATGTTGAGCTTCACAATGTTATCAAAGTTGATATGAAAAAATCTCTTAAGTCATAACCAACTATTATCCACCTTAGCAACTAAACATGTTATCTCGACAGGATTCAACTAAAATAGCTTACCTCTTGTCCTTGTACTAGTACCAATCAATGTAACATTTTTGTCTTTGATAATACAAATCTTTTATGTGAACTACAATTGATATCCCTTGTCAACTAGTTGTCCAAGTCTCAAATGATTATATTTTAAACCATCCACAAAATAAACATCATCAATGTTAGTCTTTCCATAAAGTGTAATACATCCTTTTCCTTTTATATGATAGGTTGCATTATTTCCAACTCTAACTTCTCCTCCATCATATCTACTGAATTTAACAAACTTATTCATATCTCCAGTCATGTGATGGGATAACCACTATCAATAATCCAACTAGAATTTTTCTTTTCAACTTGTAATACTAATGCTTTTTCTTCTCCAACTTCTTCTTATTTAGGGATTTTCTCCTTAAAAGAAACAAATATTATTTCATCATAACTTTCACTGAAGATTTCCTCCACTTTGGCATTTAATTCATCATCATCAACAAAAAGACAATCCTTAGGCATTCTTGACTTATAGAGCTTTCTAATCTTTCTTACTCTCTTAGGACATTTAGAAAAATAATGGCCATATTCATTACATGTCTAACATTTAATTATTTTGTTACCTTTAGGTTCTCTCTTCATAATAAGGGAAAATACGTCCTCAATCTTATTTTCTTCTTCAACTCTTGCTCAGTTGCTACTGGTATAATCACCATTTGAACTTGAACTCCTTGTTAAAATAGGTTAAACGCTTAATGTATTGAAGACAATTTCAACTCTAGGAAATTCTCCACTCCATCTCATCCACATTTCTAGTGACTGTAATCTCCCAAGAAGAGCCTCTCTTTTAAAATCATGTGTTAGGTAATAACATGTTCTATCATTTGTGTTTTCTATTTATATGCAGGTGTCAAATTCTTTAATATTTTCCATACAATTTCATCTTCTAATTTTTCTCTACCACAAGTCTTAATAGCTATAACAATCTTTGTTATTCTACCAAGTTAACTTCTTCTAGATTCATCTTCCATCATTTTAGCATCTTGAAATAAGCATACCCAACTAACCTTCTAAGCATGCTTATCACCTTCAAATGTACTTTAAAAAGCTTTCCAAACTTCACGAGCAAGTCTTAAAGATTTTACCTAAGTAAATTCAATTTCAGGAAGAGTTGATAATAGAGCTTCTCTGGCAAGCATATTAAACATGAATATGTCTTTCTATGTTTCATCACAACCTTCAAGCTCATCTTCTTCGATCATATCCTTTTTATAGTAATCAACCAGTAACCCAAACACATGCAAAGAAAATGTGTTTTCATCTTTTCTTTCCAACTATCATAGTTAACTCCATCAAAATTTCAACTTTCTTTCATGAACTGTGTGATAGATCTCCTTAAGATGTTAATATTTTCCTTTAAAGACCTAAAGCTCATATGCCAATTGTTAGAAAGTAATGTCCACCAAGACAAATAAGAGGGGGGGATGAATTAGTTATGTAATTAAAAAAATTCTTGATATCCTTATTTATTCTGAAATATGTAAATAGTAGATACAACAACCATATAAAAATAACCATACACAATTACATTGGATCTATTAACTAAGAAAACCCTTGATTAGAGGGAAAACCTTAGTAGGGATGGTACCCACAAAATGATGTACTAATATAAAATTTCCTTGCGAAATGATGGGCCATGTTAGTCCAGTCAATGAAACACATTTAGTAAATATGAGTCCTTATTAGGAGACCCTTGAGTCTCTGTTAGGATATTCCAACCCTATTATAAGTTGAAAGGAAGATAGATGGACCCTCTATCTAAGTAGCTTCAATACTATCCTCATTGAATAGTAGAAGTGTACATCAACAACTATCCAACAACAACTTGTTTTCCAAATATAGTTCCTTCTAAGCTCACTATGCCACAACTATACCAATTCCTTATTTGATCTAATAGATATTAGCATGTGATTTTTCACAATACATAACATTGATACGACTACATATTGTAAGAATTTGGTATAGCTTTGATACCATGTAAGAATTTTCCTTTGGGAAAAATAACACCAAGATCAAGAAGCTCAAACACTAGTACAATATGGATCAATAATGTATGATCAAAATAACAATAATGAGAATTTCATATGTACATACACACTAGAAGTGTTTGTATATAAAGGCATCTAGAATGACTAGGAGTTAGAAAAGTGATAAGCCTCACAACTAAGCACATGTCCACCAAGAGTGGATTATCCTCCACTAAGCATAGAAGTTAGTGCAATTATGAGAGGATAAGCTTACATAGGTGTATCTTCTAAAGAGATGTTGTAGACACCATGTGCTTAATTAGATGTGAACAACTATGTTGTCTACATGACAACTCAGATGAATATGCAAACTCCTATGTTGTCACCAAGATAACTCATATGACTACGCATACTCCTTGGAGTCTATATGATAAATAATAAAATAATGCATTTAACCTAAGTAAACTTAAGTAAAGTGTAATAATAATTAATTATTTACACTAAAACCCCCCCTTAAGTGCAACTTAGGGGAATGCAATTAAGCTCACAAAAGATATTATGAAAATTCATAATGGGTCTCGACTACTAGGCCATGTTAGGTACCCATGTACAAATGCAATGCTCTACTTACAATGTTATGCAATGCAATCTCTCTGAAAATAGAGAAAGAGGGAAAACCTCATGGGAAAAACCCTCCCCCAAAAAGAAAGATAAGTACAATAAAAAAGATGGGAGAGAAGAAGACCTTATGAAGGAAAAGATCCCTCCCAGAAGAAAGAAGAGAGAAGTCAAGGGACTCCCCATTGTGAAACATCCCACACCCCCAAGAGATCGTGCAAATGAATATACTTGACCTTAGTAAAAGGTTTGGTGAAGATATCTGCAACTTGCTCTATTGTAGCACAATATTGCAATGCAATGATCTACTCATGTATCAACTCTCTGATGTAGTGCATATAAACCTCAATGTGTTTGGTCCGTTGATGCTGAACTGGGTATTTTGCGATCTCAATAGCACTCTGATTATCGCAATGAATGACTATGGGTTTAGGTATGTCAAATCCAAACTCCTTTAGAATATGTTGTAATCAAATAGCTTATGTAGCTACAGTGACAACTCCTTGATACTCAACCTCAGTTAAAGAAAGAGCAATAGTATTTTACTTCTTACTCTACCAACAAAAGGGGCTGGAGCCAAGGTGAAACATGTAACCTAAAGTAGACATGAGAGAATTAAGATCCCCTGCATAGTCTGAGTCTGTATAACCAACCAACTAAATTCTAGTACCTATTGTATAGTGTATCCCATGTGAATGTATACCCTATATGTAATGCAAGATGCATTTGGCAACCTTCCAATGAAGATCATGTGGCTCTTGCATGAAGTGAGAAACCATGCCAACTGCAAAAGCTATGTCAGGATGTGTATGTGTCAAGTAGATAAGACTCCCAACCAACTGTCTATACAATGTAGCATCAACAAGTGGAGTGGAACACTTTACCTCTAACTTAACACTTGAAAGAAAGGGAGTAGATGCAAGCTTGTAGTCACTCATGCAAAAGTGAGAAAGTAAATAAAGAGCATACTTGGGTTGAGAAAGTGTGATCCCAGCTAAAGGCTATGTGATCTCAATACCAAGGAAATAATCAAGTATACCCAAGTCTGTCATAGAAAATCTATCTTGCAAAGAAGCCTTGACGCTGGTAATGATGGATGAACTACTTCCTGTAATGATCAATTCATTGACATAAAGCAAGAGTATCAAGTGTGAGTCATCCCTTTGAAGAATGTAGACACTTGAATCTAAATGACACCTAGTGAATCCTGCTAAGAGAATAAAGGAATCCATCTTGGCATACCAAGCCCAAGGAGCCTACTTAAGGCCATAGATAGACTTTTTCAATTTGCAAACCAAAGTAGTATCCTGAATGAAACCATGTGGCTACTCCATATAAATCTCTTTAAGAGGATCAACATTCAAGAATGCACTCTCCACATCCATCTGATGAACAACCCAACCATGAGCTATAGCAATAGCTAGTGTCAAACGAATGGAGTTCATCTTAGCTACTGGTACAAAGGTCTCAGTACATTCAATACCAGGAACCTGTGAGAAACCTTTGGTAATAAGTCTAGCCTTATATTTATCCACACTTCCATCCACTGCAAACTTGGTCTGATAGATCCACTTACACCAAACCAAATTTATTCCCTTAGGAAGTGGAACTAAGTCCCAAGTGTTGTTTTTGATTAAAGAGTTATATTCTTCCTCAATGGCCTTGTCCCATTCAGGAATCATTGATGCTTCCTTAAATGAATTTGGATCAAAAGCAATGGCAATATAAGCATGTGGAAATTATTTGTGTTTTGACCTTGTTCTCCTAGTATATGCAGGATTCCCCACCAATGAACCTATTGAATCAAGTTTTTGTTGTTCCCAATGAGGTCTAGTGGAAGAAGAAGAAGGAATATCCTCAACTATTTGTGGACCCTACGAAGGTGGTGTCCTGCAAGTCAAAGTTGAAGGAATATCATCTTCCAAGTCACTATCATCACTAACCATGAAGGAGGAAGGAGGAGTTGAAGGAGCTAGACTTGGACAAGTCTCTTCAAAGTGAACACTCCTCTCAAAGAAGATTTCATGTGTCTCTAGATCCATGAGTTTGTATGCCTTAATGTGGTCATGATATCCAACAAATATTCAAGGTTTTCTTTGAGGTTCCAATGCCTTCTGTTGTTGTGGAGGTATCCTTGCCCATGTTGGACAACCAAAAAATTTAAAGTGTTTTACACTTGGTTTTCTACCACACCAAGCCTCAAAAGGTGTAATTCCATCTAAGGCCTTATGGGGACTTTTTTTTTGGATGTAATTGGCACAACACATGGCCTCTTCCCAAAAAACTTGATCTGGAGACTTATGTTGAAGCATACAAGTGGTCATCTCCTTAGGGTTCTATTCTTCTATTCAGCAACACCATTTTGTTGTATAGTGTATGCAACTGAATGTCGAAGATCAATACCCTCATGAGTACAAAATTCTATAAGGCTTGAGTTCATATATTCCCTTCTATTATCTATTCATAGAATCTTGATGGCTTTCCCTAATTGCTTCTCAACTTGAGCTTTGAAGGTGATAAACTTATCAAACACTTCACTCTTATGAGCTAGAAAGAAGACCTAAGTGTAGTGTGAAAAGTCATCAATGAAGGTGAGAACATAGCGAGCCTTTCCAAATGATGGTATTGGAAATGGGCTAGCTACATCACTATGAACCAATTCAAGAACAACAATGGCTCTCCAAGACTTCCCCTTGTCAAACGTCTCTTCAGGATGCTTTCCTTCTTCACAACCTAAACATACACCCTTTGTATACTTGACTTGAGGTAGACCAATAACAATATCCTTGTTGCTAAGTTGTTGAAGGTAGTGGTAGTTGAGATATCCAAACTTCTCATGCCATAGTTTACTTTGTGAATTTGAGTGGGTCAACAAGGCAAGGGAAGTGGACTTAGGCACAAAATGAGAAAAAGAATAAAGCCTTGTCTCATGATTAGCCTTTCTAATTGTCACCATAGAATCATCCTTTAGATTTTTCACCACAAATTGAATCAAGAAGGAACTCCACTTTGTCACTACATCCATAGTGAGTTATCTGGTAGATTGAAAGAAGGTTGGTGCTAAGGTTGGGAACATGAAGAACATCCTTGAAAACTCCATTTTCCAACTGAACATTCCCTTTTCCTTCAACTTCTACTTGTGTGTCATTTCCCACATAGATGTAAGGTACATGTGATGGTTTCAAAAAGTAAAAATACCCCCTTGAAGCACCCATATGATGTGTAGCTCCTAAATCAAGAACCCATTCCTTGGAATTGTTTGTACTTGCTACCAAAGCTTGTCCCTTACCTTTTGAAGTGGTTGAAGATCTCTTATCCTTGTAGGCATTTGGTATATCAATTTTATGTTTCCTCATCAAGTTTAGCAACTCATCAATTTTCTTATCCTTGCACTCATGTTCATCATGACCATTCTTCTTACAATAGGCACAAGTTTTCTTCTCCCTTTTGTTGAAGTTGTTTCCCTTCTTATTATTTTTGGAAAAAGACTTGCCTTTTTGTGAAGAAGATTGTTGTGTGGAGGAGGATTGATGTGTAGAGGAAGATTGTTGTGTGTCATGTTGTGGCTTAGCCTTCCATTGCTTTTGCTTCTTGTTGGAATTTTTACCACCTTGATTCCCTTGATTAGCTACCAAGGTTTTGGTCTTAGAAGACTAGAGAATTGCCATGCTCACTAACTTTTCATGTTCTAAGACTAGCATTCCTAAAAATGACTCGAATGAAGGCTTAGTGAAGGCACTACCCATTGTTAACTTGTGAGTATTATAACTGGAAACAAAAGCTACATATTCAGGAGGAAGATTAGTCATCACATGTTTGATCAACTTTCCATCCTTGATGGGTTCACCATAATCCTTAAGTTGTTCCCTATACATGTCTACTTGGGTAAGATAATCTTTGATGGTGTCAAAATTCCTAGGATCCAATTTGACAAGATTTTCCTCAATGGTGTAGGCCATATCATCATCTACTATCTCATATAATGATTCAAGTTTATCCCAGACTTTGATTGGATTGTTAAGGTTCCTGATGTGATATTTGACATGATCTGAAATATTCTTCTACAAGGTTCCTATGGCCATTTCTTATTTTGATGCCTAGTCTTCTTTACAAGACTCATTAGCAACATCACCAGGTTTCTTTGTTGCACCAATTACATAATGTAGTTAACCTTTTTCAACTAATGGTTCTTTTATCTTTTCTTTCCAAGTAGCATAATTATGTGGTGTTAACTTAGAAAATGTACCCATAATGCAAAAGAAAGAGCACAATTTCAAGGAGACACAAGAACACAAGACAAACACCCCCTTTTCACACAATCAAAGAACCCCCCAAATGGATGCTTTGGGCACTTTATATGTAGTGTGTTTACAATAGGCCACTTGTCAGAATGGACAAAAGTGGACTTCTAATTTTTTTATTTACAACCTCCTCTTGGAGTTCAAATCTAGTACTTAGCAATGTAGCTCAGATATACAAAAATTTTGAAGTTTAATCAAAGCAATACAATGCAAAAAATGACCTATTTCAAAAAGTGGTAGTTATATCCACACAAGCCTATAATTTGATTGCAGGTCTAGAAAGTAGACAAAAAATTAAGCACTTTCAAAAAAAATAGAACTTGAAAATGTGTCTAGATGAGCCCGTACGGAGCATTTGAAGTTACAAAATATAGGATTGGACAGGTACAGTCACCAAAACTGAATTTTCTAACAAATTTATGCATCAAAAAAAAAATAACAGCACCACTAAAAAATTCAAGAAACTCTGACCTAATCATAAAAAATTGCACCTGATTCGAAGTTTGGATGACTGAGATATGGCCTCTCGAAGTTGGACTATCAAATCAAAATTGCATATGGTGAGGGGTCTATAGGGGAAACTACTAGGTTAAATATAATGTCCAAATAGTCATCATAGCAGTGTAATTTGGCCTACTGGTAATGGCCAAATGGTCATCAAATTTAAGATAGAGAAATGGTGACATCAGCAAAAAAAGGCTTGTTCGAATGATGTGGCAATCTGTATGGCTGACATGTCAGATCCATACGGTGTGGACTACTTACATGACATTCGACGTGGATGGGCTAAGTTGGCAGTAGACATGGCCTATTGTATTATCACTAACTTAGATCTAATGTGGCGAATTGAATGGGTGGTTGATGTGTGCATTGATTGGGCTCTGTGTGGCAAGGCTTGAGTAGTGTCAACATGTGGCGAGGCTTTGCGGATGATGGAGGAAGAGCGACGCCAAGGAGTAGTGGAGATTTCAGTGTTGAAGGATTTTTTTCCATTGGTGGAGATTGGAGAAGCTAGTAGGAGTCATCAATGGGTGTGGTGTGGAACTTTAGTCTCGCATGCACCACGAAACAGGGTGCCAAGGTGTTTTAAACTCATAACCTACCAATGTTAAATTGGCTTAAGGAGCTACCAGTTATTTGATCCATCATTAGTTGTGAATGTCATTAATTGGGTTGTTCCATTAGGTGAGGAATATTCTAGTTTGGATGTGGTTTGATTTTTTGGTTGTGTGTTGCTTGGCCACTTGCGGTCTGTGAAGAATATGTTGTGGAATATTCCTCAGGCACTAGGATTTGATCACTCGGTTTGCCTACAAAAAAAGTTTCTCTATAGGCCTGATGGCCAAAAAAATTCCCAGAATTTCAGAAAAAAAATAATACAAATCCAAAAAATAATTGTAGAGATGCAAATTAAAATGTGCAGATCTAAAAATTAAATTCACAGATCTGAAGAGATCATACCAATTTCGCAAATCAGGCCTTCAGGTTCTAGTTTGCAAAAAAAATTTGCCTCAATTTTGACTATGGCCTAGGTTAGGTAAGTTTATAGTTAAAATTCACTAAATTAATGCTCCAAATGCAATGGTGAGGTCCACTTTGGCTCTAGACACTCCCAATGACTATAGATACTCTGGCTTTAAATCGTGGTCCTTCGAAAGGTGAAGCAAAAATGGTCTCCAATGGCTATGTGAAGAGAAGCTCCCTCAGCTTTGATACCATGTAAGAATTTGGTATAGCTCTAATACCTTAGGGAAAGATAACACCGAGATCAAGAAGTTATAACACTAGCACAATATGGACCAATAATGTATGATTAGAATAACAATAATGAGAATATCATATGTACATGCACACTAGAAGTGTCTATATATAAAGGCATCTAGAATGATTAGGAGTTAGCAAAGTGATAAACCTCACAACTAAGTACATGTCCACCAAGAGTGGATTATCCTCCATTGAGCACAAAATTTAGTGCAATGATGAGAGGATAAACTTACTTAGGTGTATTTTGTAAAGAGTTGTTGTAGACACCATGTGCTTAATTAGAGTGCGAACAACTGTGTTATCTACATGACAACTCAGACGAATATGCAAACTCCTATGTTGTCACCAAGAAAACTCATGACTATGCATACTCCTTGGTGTCTATATGATAAAAAATAAAATAATGCATTTAACCTAAGTAAACTTAAGTAAAGTGTAATAATAATTAATTATTTACACTAACACATATCATACTTAAGTAAAGTGTAATAATAATTAATTATTTGCACTAACACATATCATACTTAAGTAAAGTGTAATAATAATTAATTATTTACACTAACACATATCATAGAATGATCTCACTGAGGATTGCATCCAACGAAAACATCTTTCCTTTATACCGAGTTCTTGAATAAATTATTGAGTTAGCCTTGAGGATTTCTCAATTTACAATAACAATATAGGACCAACTTAAGATATTACATTATATGTTACACTAAAATACTACATCTTTTTCACAATTAAAAGTAATCCATCAACTCATAGTCTTCATAATGTTTCTCAAACTAATAATTTGAATGGACCAAAGATCAACATGGACCACAACTAGAAATAGGGAAGCAAGCATTAGAGGAATCACCCTACTAAGATATGGATTTAAAGCCATAAAATCTTATCCAATGGTAGGCATTCACATCAAGTTTCCCTTATGCTAGGATTAACCTCAGACAGAAAAAATGGTTACATACAAATATAACCAATATCAGAAAATAGTAGATCGTATAAAAAGAAAACAAGACAACAAGATTTAACATGGTTCACCCAATCCCTAGGCTACGTCCACCAACAGCAATTCCAATATTATTATTATCCAATGATTACAACCTAGTTACAATCTATAATTCCTTACAACTCAATACCACCGCAAGAACCAATTTTCACATCACGCATTATGAAAATCCCTAACCTTAAGCCTTTTTATACAAGCTTTTTATCGCTTACAAAATTAGGACTAGAATAATAATAAAATAATAGCTAATTCCTTTTACAATATAAGGTCATTTTTAGCCTCAGGGGTACTGCCCCTGAAAACCCCTGTGGGGGTGTTGCCCCTCGACCCCACCCTATATTACAACAAGGAGTGCACCTAGACGCTACCCCAGGACCCCACAGGGGCACTGCCCCCAAACCCCCGTAGAAATAATCTAGAGGAAAATTGCACTGAATAAACCTCTAAGTCTGATTAGGCTCCACTTGGAGACTAATTAGACTCCACAATAATAACCTCCCACTTGGAGATTGATCATAGCACTGCTAAACCTGTAGTTCCCACTAGAATATCAAACCATCCTAGACTATATTGTTCTTTTATTTTATTTAGTGTAGAAGATCAACCAAAGCCAAAGAGGAATTCAGCTTTTTCCTTGTCACAACCTTTGTAAACATATTTTTTGGATTATCATTTGTATGTATCTTCTCCAACTTTAACTGTCCATCATCCAAAACTGACCAAATGAAATGGTACAAAAATCACTCTCTTTTCTTTTCCATACACACAAATTCCACAAAAAATCCATATTAACACATTTTAGACCTAGTACAACATTCTTTGAATGAAGTACTTTCATACCTTTCTCACTCATGTCCCTAAGTCTATTGTGCCACAATGTTGTATCAGAATCTATAGCAGCCGTTTGTTCTCCCTACTCAACTGCAGCAATGTTCCTGAACATTTATTTTTCTCTAAAACAATCAAAGTAGAAGGAACAATATGACCTATATAAAGATATAGGGTGCCTACTTTCACATCTTTTTCTACTATAAGGGAACCTTTTGAAACCTTCTGATTTTTATCATTAAAAGTAACTACACAACCCTCATCACCGAGTTGCCCTGTTGAAACTAAATTCCTACTCAATCTTGGAATATGTCTTACCTCATGTAATAGCCAATGATTCCTATTCTGTAACTTAATCTTAACTTTTCCCTTTCCAACAATCTGATAGGGTTCATTATCCCCCAAATAAACAAACCTAAAATCCCCTTGGACATCATCAATGAAATAACCTCTATGAGGTGTAGCATGTAATGAAGCACCTGAATCTAAAACCAATGAATCATCAACACTTTCTAAAGATAGAAGCAAAGCATCCTCTTCAAATTTTTTACTTACCATATTTGCCTCCTTGTTCCCTTCTAGTTTTTCTCCTTCATTGTTCTTTCAAGTCCAACAATATTTTTTCTTATTCCTTAATTTCCCATAGTACCAGCAATATCTCAGTCCTTTGGATTGAGACCTCTTCCCCTTTGATTTTCCTCTTGATTTTCCATGATTTCTAGAATTATTTCCTCTCTCAGTCATTCTACCTTTGCTTTGTGCGTTCAAAGCACTTCTTGATGTAGATCCACCTGAGGTTTTCCTACAAGTTTCCTCACTCAAAATAACATCGATCACAACATCATATTTTAGGGTACTAGATCCAGAAACAAAATTACTCATAGCCATTACCAAGCCATTCCAACTTTTAGGCAAACAACACAAAATCAGGAGAGCCCTAATTTCTTCATCAAAATTGATACCCATAGAGGATAACTAACTAGTAATAGCATTAAACTCATTTAAAAGATCTGCAATAGATCCACCTTCTGTCATTTTCATATTAAATAAACACTTCATGAGAAATACCTTGTTTGAAGCAGAGGGATTTTCATACAATTTCTTTAGGGTTTCTATCAACTCTTTCATCGTCTTCACTTTTGTTATATTAAATGCCACTAATGGTGCCAAGCATAATTGAATGCTTCCAAGTGCCTTTCTATCTAAAAGATCCTAGTCACCATTTGTCATAGATCCCTGATTCTTGGTTTTTCCTTCCAACTGCTTCCATAATCCTTCTGATAAAGATAGTCCTCCATTTGCATTTTCCATAACTAAAAGTTCTACCCATTAAACTTGTCAACATTTAGCTTACCATCATCTTCCATCACTCCCACTCAACCATGAGACTCCCACTCAACCGTGAGACCTTCCTGTAGAGGATCACTAAAAGAAATTGATGACGATCTGGCTAAAAAAAATGATGACAACCTAGCTTTGATACCACTTGTTAGGATTAACCTCAGACAGAAATAACACTTACATGAAAATATAACCAATACCACAAAATAGTAGATCACATTAAAAGAACACAAGACACCAAGATTTAACATGGTTCACCCAATTCCTAGGCTACATCCACCAACAGCAAGTCCAATATTATTATCCAGTGATTACAACTTGATTACAATTTATAATCCCTTACAGCTCAATACTGCTGCAAGAACCAATTTTTGCATCACACATTATGAAAATCCCTAACCCTAAGCCTTTTTATACAAGATTTTTGCCACTTACAAAATTAGGACTAGAATAATAGAAAAATAATAACTGACACCTTTTATAATATAAGGTCATTTTTGGTTTTGGGGGTGCTACCCCCGAAAACCCCCATGGGGGCATTGCCCCTCGATCCCACACTATACTATGACAGGGAGTGCACCTAGGACGCTGCCCTAGGACCCCATAGGGGTGCTACCCCCAAACCCTTGTAGAAATAATCTGGAGGAAAATCACATTGAATAAACTTTTGAGTCTGATTAGGCTCCACATCACAACACCTTACACTCTCAACACATGCTATGCTATTATGTCAAACTTATTAGATATCCTTTTTCATTTTTTATTTGTGATTAAAGGATGGAAACCCCTTGATTTCCAAGCTCCTAGGGTTTATAAGTCTATGATGAATCCTTTATTTCCTATTGATTATATACTTATTTATTTTTAAATTTTGATTTGAATGAATGTCTATGTGTTCTCTTTGAATGATGATTTCTTGTTGATTGGTGATTAGTAAAATATTTTCAAGTTTTCTATATGTTAGTGTAGTTTTTTTTATTATAGTGGTTTATTTATTTTTCCCTATATTGCTAGTTTTTTTCCTACACTTTTAATAATCTTGCTTAGGTTAATAAAGCATGTCTTATTTAGAAAGTGGTTGCAAGGTGTCACCTTCCTACATGTGAGCACCCATTAGTTATCTTGGGAAGATACTTTGCTATCTTTAGTTTGATAGATGGTTGCTCCTTATTGGTCGATGTTGCCACCTCCTCCCTCTTCCTAGTCTATATAAGCATGCTACCTAGCTTGTATTTGAAATCGATTTCTTTTGCATCCTCTTAATGTTATTTTTCTCCCAGCATTTGCATTACTCTCTTGGAGACTAACTCTATGTTTCTATTTTGATTTTGTATCTTTTGCATTCATAGTTTAGATATCTATCCTTTGCACTAGTTTTCTGGGTTATCAATCTTTTCAAATTCTAACATGGTATCAGAGCTTTTCTATGTGCAAGAGTAGATTTTAGTTTCCTTATTTGAGAGATTTAAGGGGGACTAATAAATCTTATTGTAGTTTTTTGAAAAATGAAGTATGCTCTTCTCTTGCATTTTTGGATGATCTTGAGAATCAGAAAATTTTTGACAAAAAATGTTTTTAATCTCTAGGGTTTCAATCTCAAATCTGACAACCAACGTGCATATTTGAAGTTTTCAATCAGTATTGCAGGTTCCGACATGCCATTTGTGGACTTAGGAAGCTGATTCAACATTTTCATGTCATCTTTTGGTTGTTGGGTTTGTTTCTTGGTTTTTGGAGCCCTTTTTTATTGTTAAAGGCATTTATTTACACTATAGCTACATCTTTTGTACATTAGAAAGAAAAACACTTTCTGGGTTTTGTTCGTAGCACCAAAAAACCATCTAGGTATCTTTTATTTTTTGCATTAAAGCTATATATTTTGAAAAAATGGGCATGGAAAGATATAGCCATATCCCTCTCCATTGGCAATTGCAGATTTGAATGTAGTTTTCAAATGCCTCGTTCTTGCTCATACGGACTCTGATTTCGATGATTCTTATTATGACCTTGGATTTTTTTTTGTACTCTATCCACTAGTGGAGTTGGTTTTTGATTTTCAAGCATAATTTTTTTAGAAATTACAAATTCACAGTCGTGACTGTGCATAGTTCTTGTTTTGGAAACTTTGTAGGATCATAACTTTCTTTTATGACCTCGTATTGAGGCAATTATTTTTTTGAAAGCGCATGATTTTTTAAGTAGATCACAATGGTGCTATTTTCTTTCTTAATTATTGTGCCCAAGCTTCACTTTCAGCATATGCTCTTCATGAGGGTTTGTAATGTATTGAAATCAAGACCACTAATTATTTCTTTCTAATGGTAGTTGTAAATGCACTAAAATAAAATGCCAAATCATATTTCTTTGGGGGGTTCTTTCATTGAGTAAAAAGGGGGGGGGGCATTGTCATGGCTGGGTTCTCTTCTTTTTAGCATTACTTCTCTACATTTCTCCATCATAGATCAAACAAATATGCCCATCCTAACTCCATAGAATTACTTTGAGAGGAAATCACGCATGATAATTCACTTAAGGAAAGCTAGATAAAATAGGATAACTATGAGACTTGAAACTGAACCTGATAAAGATGAAGATAAGCCTAAGTGGTTTAACATATGTGATGTGGCATATGGAACATTGTGGTTGTCTATTTCTCCTAATTTTCTATTTCACATTGAATCTTTGAATACACCAAATGAAATATGGTTAAAGCTAGAAACACTATTTGGCACACAAGATTCAATGAGGTGTCATATGTTGGAAAATGAACTAATTAGTTTAAGTCCATGCAATTTCAACACAATCTAGGATTTCTTCACTAAATTGAAATCACTAAGGCTACAATTAAACAATGTGGAATTGAAAAGCAAGATGAACAATTGATTCTTAGTATTCTCTCTAAGTTGAGTTCAAAATATTATGTGTTTGTCTCTACCTTCTATGCTACTAAGGGTGCACTTGGTACTCAATTCACCATGCCATCTTTAGATATTTTGCTATCAATCTCACTCAAGAACAGGACAAGCTAATCTAGATGGGCACTCTTAAGTCCTCTAAGTCACATGCCTTGGCTTCCAACCAAGGCACAAAAGAAAAAAAAGGACAAAGTAGTAACAACAATAATAAGGATGACAAATAAAATAATAGTGAGGAAAAGAAGGATCAGATATTGGTTGCTTCAAAAGCAACAATTGATACCCCATCTTCCAAGGGCAATAAGCCTAAGAAAGAAAAGGTCAAATGTGCCTATTGTAAAAGACCTAGTCATGCTGAACATAAATTTTTAAAGAAACAAATTAATCACTTGACATACATTCTTGAGAAGAATAATATCAGTGTTCCTGAGTTTATCAAATAAAGTTCTAATGAAGGATCTAACAAGGAAAAAGAAAACAACAAGGGGAAAGGAAAGGGAAAGGCCCTTGTTGTAGTTGCTTCCTCAACATCTACTTGGGTTCTTGATTCAAGTACTTCACACCACATGGCTTCATCTAAGGAAGAACTTGCATCCTTGGAGCCATGTACTATGCCTTCTATTTTGATGGGTGATGACACTCCTATTGAGGTGTATGGGAGAGGGTCTGTTGATGTGGGGGATGGCACATTCCATGATGTTCTTTGTGTACCCTCATTATCAACTAATATCCTATTGGTATACCAGATCACTCACACAGGTTTAGGCAAGCAGGTTGAGTTCACTCCTAATTCGGTGAAGATACGTGAGTTGCACAATGATTCAATAGTTCTAGTTGGGAGAGCAAATCATCAGTCATGACTCTATCTATTTTCTCACTTTTTTCCTGATCCTCCTTCATCTATTTTTCTCACCCACTCTAATGATGTGAGTAAATTATGGCATGAGTAGTTTTCCCATCTTAACTTTTACTATTTGCATCAACTCAACCAGCAGAGCATGGTCACTTGGAATACTTGAAAGATCTTCTAATGAGTCAAATTCAACTGACCAGTCTTCTACCCCCACTTCCAATGCAGAGAGTGATTCAAAGGACTCACCTCCTTCCTCTCCTATTCATCATTCATAAGTTGATGATTCTCCTCCAGATTTTCCATCTTATGGTCCACTTTGGGCTAGACAGACCTTGCAGTCTGTAGCTGATTAGGTTGGGGATCCATCAGACACCAGGAGGACTCATTAACAATTCTAGGATGCTCCACATGTCTTCATTGCTACTTCCTTAGATCCACAGTCCTTTCATGAGGCTTCTGGTATTCTTGAGTGGGATACAACTATGCAGGAAGAGTATAGTTCCTTGATGAGGAACCACACTTAGGATCTTGTCCCTCTTCCTAAGGGAAGAAAACTTGTTCAATGTAAGTGGATCTATCGAGCAAAATTTGTGAGCTTTTTTGGGGTTGCAAGATGCCTCATCTTTTGGGGGAGCCTCTTCCTCTCACTTGCAGTCCTAATTTTTTTGGGGGAGTCTCTTTTCTCTCTCTTTTGGGGGGCTTTTATGTACATGGGTACCTCATCAGGCCTGACTTGTTGGGACCCATTTCTCCATCCACCTAAGCTTTGCTTATGGGGGGGTGTTAGTGTAATTTTTTATTATAGTGGGTTATTTATTTTTCCCTATATTGCTAGTCTTTTTCCTACACTTTTAATAATCTTTCTTAGGTTAATAAAGCATGTCTTATTTAGAAAGTGGTTGTGAGGTGTCACCTTCCTACATATGAGCACCCATTAGCTATCTTAGGAAGATACTTTTCTATCTTTAGTCTGATAGATGGTTGCTCCTCATTGGTCAGTGTTGTCACCTCCTCCCTCTTCCTAGTCTATATAAGCATGCTACCTGGCTTGTATTTGAAATTGATTTCTTTTGCATCCTCTTAATGTTATTTTGCTTCTAGCATTTGCATTACTCTCTTGGAGACTAACTCTATGTTGCTATTTTGATTTTGTATCATTTGCATTCATAGTTTAGATATCTATTCTTTGCACTAATTTTTTGGGTTATCAATTTTTTTAGATTCTAACACTATATTAGTATTCCAATTTCTAATTTCTCCATTCCAACTACCTGGTTCAAAATGATTTTACCCTAAGCCAACAATTATAAGAATCGTTGATTTTTCCTTACTCTAGACTTTGGAAAATATAATATTATCATCAATTAGCATTCTTTCATATAATTTTTTGTTAATGATATTGTAGTCGTGCCAACAGAGTCCTCCTTCACAAATATTTTTTTTTTTTAGTAACCCAACTGATTTCATATTTAGAACAATGTTGATGTAGAAATGTAGCAAGCCTAATATCATGAACCCTAGTCTTCTACAGAATCTCTCTTGGTAATTCTTAAGGTTTTTACTTTTAGCCAAGGAAGAAAAATGTGTGCCTCATTATATGGGTTATTGTATTTATTGTTCTTTTATATGATTTGTTCTTTTCAATGACTATAATTATTTTATGATATTCATAAAATGGACTATGTAAAAACATTAGGCATCTACAATAGATATGCAAAAAGTAGATTTTATAAAAAAATCTTTAGAAACTTTCAAGAAATGTACTTGGAAATCATAAATCCAAATTCTGGAATATTGTCTAGCATCCCCACTATTCATGCCAAATTGGTGGCTCTCCTAGTACCTACAGTTTGAAAGTCTATGATGGACCATGCATTGCATGTGTTTATTTTCTTCTGTTGATAATAATAATTGTTGTGAGTGTTTTAGTGATTCTAATAAATCCTAGATTGGTTGTATGTTTAAATCATATTTAATTTTTTTTAAAAAGATAGATGATTATCGTAGCTCTGTGTTAATTGTTCACTTTCAAAGAGGAAAAGTAATTATTTCTACATGTTCTTTGAGAATAATATTTTCTATAGTTATATAGTATATATTTATGTATCACGAGGATGAGTCCATTCCACTCCATATATATTCATCTAATTCTTATTTATCCACATAATTTTCCCATAAAGCATTATATTCAAAAGCAATTTGAAAAGATTCAGTGTTAATTTTGAAAGAATAAACATGATTGTTGAACCTCATCTTATTCAGAATGCACCATCCATCATCTATCTCACATACATACTCTATCTATTCAAGAGCACAATCCATTTAAGAAGAATAGCTCATATAAATATGATTTTTTTTGTTTATAAGGTTTTCTTAAAATTTAGGGTAAATGAATTTAATTAGAGATATAAATGAATGAAGTTACAAATGAGGACCTCATATTTAATATGAATATTCAAAAATGATATTATTTTACTAACAAGAATCACAAAACTTGATTTAACCATCAAACTATTATCATTGATATTGTATCCACACATTAATCATTAAAATAATGATCAATTTTTTTTAAAAACTATTGATAATAGTGATAGACATAATCATACCCATTAACTACTATCTTAAACTAAGAAACAATGCAGAAATATTTTTTGTTAACGTTGAGAAATATAAACATGATTGTTGAAATCTATCTTATTCAAAATGCATTGTCCACACACACATATACATGTTGATCCCAAGTGGTACTAATAGGGGGGTGAATCAGTACAAACTTTATTACTAGTTATAATAGCAAAGTTGTTCACAAATCTTGTTACCAGTCCTTTAATAAGTAAAATAATAATGAATGCAATACAATATAACCCTAAAAGATCACAAAATAAAACATACATTAATGACAGATATTTTTTAGTGGAAAACCCTAGTGTGAGATTGAAAACCATGGTGGGAGTAATATACCTAGTAGCCTTTCCTTGTAAGTAAAAGGGTTCCTTATTAAAGGCTTTTTTTTTCCTTCTTAAAACTTATCATGTTAGGAAAGAACATAATCTATTAGGATTACAATATCCTGCTAAGGCTACCTTGTTAGGAGATTTTGATCCCAAACTGAGAGATACCTTGTTAGAGGATTTCAAAGAATTATTACAAATCTTCCCTATTAGAGGCTTACAATAGTCGAAATGGTAAGAAAGAAAAATAAAAGTTAGATATAAGAATATGGTACAACTTTTTGTGTAGATTCATTATGATAACCCATGAAGATACTCTAATCTCCTTCCATGGTTCTAGTTTTACTTAGTTAACGTTCTCTATTCACTTCCTCTTTCACGTGCTTGAGCACTGGTCTATTGTTAGATCAGTGTTCTTCCTTTCTATCCTCTTTTATTTGTCATAGAACTTTGAGATACAACTAAAAACAACAAAAACTTCACAATGAAGTTTGAGTGTCCTTAAATCCTCTCATCCAATTTTGGTCTCAAATCCTAAAGTTATCCCACTCAAATCATGTTTTCAAAATATTAAATTCACAAGCGAGAAAGCCACAAAATACTCATGACTACCTATACATAGGTGCCTATATGCATAGGATTTTATATATTTTGTAAGTCTACATCTAGACTTGTGTCCTTTCTTTCTTCTATTGCATGTTCTTCTTCTCTCTACGTGTTTTCCATATCACAATGTAATTGTCCCATAGTCATGTTATATCAATAATGACTCAATTCTAACCAATTAACTTCTACACCTGTATGTTGGTCATAGGCTTGTCTATCTCATATTCCTTGTTGTGACTAGTATGTCAATCTAATTGTGGTTTCACTTCCTTGAAATTATTCAATATCTTGTTAACTAATTTCCAATCAATGGCAACACTTCAATGGTTATGCAATACTTCACTAGTACATTAAGCCTCCATTTTTTACCAAAATTTTTGACCAAAGGCCTATTTGGGTTGTTAAATTCATTTTTTTGAAAAAATGGGCCCGATATGGTCGAAATTTTGACTATGGTAAAATTGTTTAAATTTTGACCTTCAGAACATAAGAAAAAAGGTCACGGCAATGTTAATTTTATTTTGGGGCGCACCGTGACTGCAATGGGTGGGAGTTTGGTGCAAGGTCAACAGGAGAGGAGAAAAGAGGTAAGAATCTAGTCATTAGATATCATTCCAAGTTTTTTATCTATCAAAAAGTTGCAGAGGCGAATTCCAAAGCTATTCAATGCTTTTACATTTTATCTTTCTCTTCTACTCATCGCAATTTAAAAAATAGAGCCACTGTTAATTCTTTCAGGTCACAAAGTTGTTTTATAGATGATGTTTAGGTTCAGGGTTAGCATATATTTAAGTGCAAGGATAAAGCTGTGGAAAATTTATATTTTTGATATAATGCACTATTCATTTTTTGTATTTCTTTTGCATGCAGGGAATCTCGAGATGTCTTGGTGGTAGAAAACTCTAGATCGGAAACAAAGAATGTAATATGCCATAGCTGCTCCAATTTTCTTTTTCACTCAAATTAGTAGCATTACCTCTTACAAAATTTGATCCAGACCCATTCACACAGGTTTGTAGCCATTTTACTATAGATTGCTTTGCAAGACATTAAACAAGAACTCAATCTTTGGGAGGATTGATATATTGTAGAACATCTATATCTACATTCCTTTCCTCTTCATTCCAGTAGTTTATTTTCATCTTTTTGTATGGCTTGCATCCACAACATGACCTTGTTGAGTTAGGAGTCTTTTTCACTACTTTATTTAAAGAAGAAAGGAAGCTTAGCTTGCAAGTTTTCAAAAGAACTTCATTGTAGATTTTGGAGCCCCAACAATGTAAATACTATGAGGAAACTATATGAGATGCATTGTTATAAGTTATACAAGCTTTCCTGGTGCAATCTAGAAGTACCATTTTAAGGAACTATTTCTCCAAAATAGAAAATGTAATGTAGTGATTCTAGCAGATGGCGTGTAGATGGGTATGCTTGTGTGGGAGAAAAAAGAAGAAGAAAAGAAGCAATTTGCTTTATCATCTCTGGCTAAAGATGCAACTCATACTCTTGAGTCTGTGTTATATTCTCTCATAGATAGTCCTGCTATAAATGATTATTCATTTTTTCCCTCATGCTTGTGCTTTGAATGATTAGGAGTAGCGTGTGTCTTGTTGGTATTTCAAACTACTGAAACTATCAAGCAACAAAATGCTTAATATCACAGTGAAATGACTCACACAATCTAGGGATTAGCCAATTTCCAATATCAAATATATGAATGAATCACTATAACCCAACTTCAACAAAACCAAAAGATGGTTTCCTACTCTTCTGGCTCTGCTAAACCAAGGTGGGTATACCTAGGGATAATTCTAATGCAACTGTGTATGAAATTATCTTAGTTTCATTCTAATTCTCATCTATTACCTTCACATACATACACAGCTCACTTCAATTCTTCAATGCTCTCAAACTTATGCACATCCCTTATTAGCAGATCTGGTCATAATTCTCCTAAAATTTACAAATATTCCTGGAAATAATAGCTACCTAAGACTTAGGAATTAGATATAAATGAGTTGAGACCAGCATTTATAATTCTTGGATAGGATTGAAATAATTTTGATTTTATAAGATGACTTGCTATGCAGCAGCAGAATTCATCCTTGTTTACTTCTAATTTATAGGACCAGTGCCTTATCCATTGGGCAAGAAATTGACTATTGGCGAGAGATCTAATTCAAATAACTTGTATAAAAATTAATCAACTGTAATCACCCATCTCCATTCTTATGCAATATCCCTTTTGTGAACTCATAAACCCTACTGATTTACTGAAGCATTCATACAATTGCTTGAATTAAAAGCAACAATAAAACTAGCATACGACCCATCCAGACTGCATTCAGCCAAATAAACCTTATTTAAATGACTTCAAAGTAAACAAACCCATAAACTAGAGATAGAAATTGATGAATTAGGCAGGCTTCAAGATTTAAGTTTCTAGGTATTTATTTGACACCATTTCCCCATAGCCTACTTCCACTCTCCCAACTGCACCTAAAAACTACCAACTGCACCCTTTAGGACCCCAACTACACCATGGATGTAATATTCATTGTCTAAGCACAATTGGGGGCATCTTGAGTCATTTTGGTCTTTTGGGGTGTAATCTACTCTATCAGAGCTCATTTGGTTCACAGAAAGCACCTATTTTGATCAAAATTCACATCTAGGGTTTCAATTTCATGTTAGGACCTGGAGTAGATGACTTTTTGTTACTGATGGTCTATTTACAATATGTGGAAATCATTGGGAGAACACATTCCTTGAAAAACTACTAATGCTTGTTTGTAGGATGTTGTTGAAGACTTGTGTGCTTGTTCAAACTCTATGCATGGTTTTTGTAGATTAGATAACACTTTATTTGGTTCACCAAAATTAACTTTCTATACTACTTGGTGTTTATGCATTGTTTAGAACCCTAGGAGTTGCATGGACATATCATCTCCCCTTGTTATTCATAGATCTTGGGTGCAAGAGAAATTTGTGCAATTTCTATAGAGAGGCCTATCTTGGACACAAGAATCATCACTTGGTGAGCCCCAAGGAGCGACCTTGAAGTGGTGATGGGCCAAAACTAAGTTTCAATATTCCAACCATTATAATAGACTTGATACAATTAATGTCATGTCAATGGTATTATTGTGTGATACCTCTTCTCCAGTATCTGTGTGGTGTATCAAACCCTAGTTCTTAGGGCTCGAAGACCTTCTGAGGAATTTTATCATTCACTTTCCAAATGAAATGACCACACTAAATACCTTGTTTTAGAGACCAAAATCATTTCTACCCACTAGCTCAAGGGGTCACTAATGCCCATGAAGACATCCCATATTCTCACATCCTTAGTAGAGACAATAGTCCCTAGGGAAGTAATGCCCCTTGGGAACCAAAGCTTGGTAGCCCCAAGAAGTGAGTTCACTATAAGGGAGAGCCTATGGTGCCAAGATTCTAAGTTGTCCACTCTAGATAAGCATGGATGAACTTCAGTTCAAGTGGGAATTCAATGGAATATACAGTCTTAAATCCTAGGTTGTGATGTAAAACTATTCTTGTCTTATTTTTCCTTTTGTGTGTGTAAAACATTAATCAAGATAAAGAAAAACTTGCAAATTTACACCTTGGATACTATTCAAACACTTGTCAAAAAATTTCAACATTGTCAAGACATTGTAAACTTTGGTCCAAAACACTTGAAACCTTGAAAATATGGAGACTTGTAACCTTAGGAGTGCTTGGCATGACTTAGATTACACCTTTGCATAGCAATCACTTACATTTATCATTCTTTGAGCTTCATGCTTGCATCCTGTTAGTAAATAGATTTTTCCTTTGGATAGAAAAATAAAAGAGAACTCAACATACCCAACTACGAAAGACAAAATACACTAATAGTTGGATCAGTTATCATTGATTGATAACTATCCTCTAAATTAAGAGGTATAGCTCCATAATTGATATATTTGCAATGAATTTAATGATAGGATATAGCTTTAATCCAAAGGTACTAAGGTTTTCTAACAATTATCCATAGACATAGGATGAATATGATTGCTAGATTTATAAACTGAATAGGAAGAGAAAGCCAAATAAGTAGCCATAGGACTATCTAACCAATGTTTTGTATTATAGGAGAGAGAGAGAGAGAGAGAGAGAGAGAGAGAGAGAGCTAAAATTGTTATGTTATGAAGGCAATTTTTGTATAGTTACTTTTATTTGTTTTTGTTATGTATGATATCATTTTGGGACTTAGAAAATTTTTCCCAAATGTTTCCATCGATGCCAAAGGAGGAGATTATTGGAAATATGTCAGCTATATGTCTTGATGGTTTTCATTTATGGAAACATACATTCAACATTTCATTTATGCATTCAAAGATAGAAATTGTTTAAGTATTAAATAGTTTGCAGCAATTCAGAGAATAGATCTTAAGAGTATGGATGATGTGTTGAGAGTTATCTTATGTTTAGTTGAGGAAAGCTTCATGAAACTATCATGATGATGTGTTCCATTGCATAGATGTGTATGAATAGTACGACACAAGTTATAGTAAAATTAAAAGTGTGGGTATTTAATAGTGCAAAACATAGCATAGCAGTAAACAAAGTTGTATGAATTAAGGAATTATTTTGGTTACAAAATAATTACTAAGTTATATTGAGATGACTATGTGGATATTATTCCATAAGTTATTTTATATTACATCAAGCATGTGAAGACATGAAGGTTGCCAATGCAAAGTTTTGTTAATGTGAAAGGTATAAGTAAAGATCTTATATTGCGCAGAGAAGGAGGAACTTGTGTGATTAGATGTGACATGCAAACTATTATGAGAAATATCTACAAGTTTTATGTGATGTGAAATCTGATGTAAGATCGGAGCAATTTTGAGTTATAGTAGCCAAGAAAGTATTGTATATATACCTATTTTGTGAAGGAATTGAATTGTATAATTGCATGTTAGGGCAGTGAGATATTCTTGTGTGTAATAGTTATACCAACTCCTAACAAGGTTGTAGCAACTCCTAATAGGGTTGAGGCTTCTAACAAGGCCTAGTCCTCTATCAAGGACTTGAAATAATATATGTACTTCATAGACTCCTAATAGGGTCAATACTCTTAATAGGATCCTATTGTTTAGTGAATCATCTAGTGGGTACCGTCCCCACCAAGGTTTTCCCTTGGCCAGGGTTTCCCTAGTTAACAAATAATGGTGTTATGAGTTCTCTATGTGCATGTTTATATTTACTATTCAACAATTATGGTTTACTTCCATATGCAAGTTAGAAAGTAATTAACAATATCCCGTTGTGCGCAAAAGTTTGTAGAATATTGATTCACCACCCCCCCTCTAAGTATTATCTATTTCTAGCATAATAAAGATCTTTCCAAAAACATAAATAAGAATATATACTTTGAATATATATGCATATATTCCATTTTCATTAATATATAGAATATATTAAACACAAGATATATATGTTAATATATATACTCCCACACATGACATTAGCAAAAATTTAAATAGAAATAAGGAATGGGAATGATCATTAGCAATAAATTATGCATTTATACCTACCTACCTTTAATGTGTCTAATTTATTTCCTTCTCATGTATGGCCACACCACTTGGTTAAACACCTAGTGTACTTTTCTACTAACATATATACACTTAGGTCACTTTTAGAATGGTCTACCTTTTTTTAATTTATATGCCCGAATGCTTATATTCTAGGTGATAAGGACCAGTCAAACATGCAAACTTGAATGATATACATGATGTGAATATAACACCAAACCCTTAAATGGGTCCAATCCAAGTGCCTTAATGTGCCTTGATTTTTACCATCAATATCAATTATTATAGTTAGAAGGCCTCCCCTTACTAAAAAGATTAATGATGACACGTCACTTATTTTATAACTAGCTAGAGAGTAAAGTGATTCATCCTTATGTGTCTCTCATAATATAGGAGGGACTAATACATCATCTAAATGAGTGATAGGAGTGCATGAAATAAAGATTTTTTGCATCGTATTCAATCAGAGAGCATGATAATCTTTATGTAGAGGCATCATCTTGGTTTATATAGAATAGAGAAAATTTGTAGAGTTTTTAAAGTGATTCTTATTGCTTTCCACTCTACATATTGTTAATCTACATCTGCTACCAGTGTGTGTGATTAGCAGAGAACCATTATATATATATATGTTAATCCCTTATTCATTTCACACCCCATCACGATCATTAGGTGAGAGTCTTTCACTGCAATCCATTTGGTGTCAATCTTCCACTGGGATTCATTTGGTATGAGTATTCATTTGTTTCTAACCCATTATGATGCATAATGTCAAGTTGCAACACACCAACGTTGCCACAATACTCTTTGTAAATGTTGAAGATAGACCTTTGTGGACCTCAATTGTAGAGATCCAATATCATTCATTAAAAAATATATTAAAGGAACCCTCTTCTTAGAAGAACAAGAAATTGGTTCATTGTCCATCCATTTACTAGAGCTCTGTATTGAAAAAAATGGATTTGTTCTTCATATAGAATATTGCACTGAACATCCTTTAAGGTAGTTTGTATTGAAGCACTCCTAAGCATCCTTGAGTTCACACACTTGTGAGTTGGATGGGAAGTCTAGAAAGGATGCTTAGAATATTCAAGGTATTCTTTTATTTTCTTGCATTTATAGTTAGGCTTTGATACCATGTTGAGTAACATGGATCATTTTCTATAAATGTAATAACATTGCCAATGTTATTAATGATTTCAAAATGCAGATTTGGATCTCATATAAATATGAGAGGAGGAGACATGTATCTATAGTTAATCATCATTATATTAATAATATAAATAACTATATGTATAACTCATCTTTAAGTATATATGTAATATGTTATTATATTTTTATATAATAATATATTATGTATATTATGTAAAAAATATATTACATTACATATAAAATATATAGGATATTTGTCTTAAAGATGTTTTACCATCAAATCAATCTGACAGAAGCTACAACCTTAACAAAATGAATCATCACCTCATCACCAACTTCAAAAACATGATGTCTCTTAGACTTATCAACATTCACTATATACTTTTGATTACTTTTTTCCAAGTTCAACTTCACTTCTTCATGAAAAAACTTCATAAAATCAGAAAATTCTTCCCCTTTTCTCTTCTCTTCACTAGCAACATCCCTCAAATCTGATATACCTCTAGGTTACATTCTAATAACAATCTCAAAACATGTTTTTTCTGTACTCCTATTCACAAAATTATTATATGCAAACTCATCTTGTGCCAATACAATATCTAAATCCCTTGGCTTATCTCCAAATAAACATCTCAAAAAATTGCCCAAGCTTCTATTTACAACCTTTGTCTTTCCATCTATTTGTAGATGGAATGTAGAACTAAATCTCAACTCAGTACCCATCTTCTTCCACAAAGTCCTCCAAAAGTAACCAACAAACTTATAGTCTCTGTTAGAAATAACACTTTTTGGGAATCCATGCAATCTAACAATATCTTTGAAGAAAATCTTAGCAATATGCACAACATCTCATGTCTTCTTACATGGTATGAAATTTTCCATCTTATAAAATCTATCCAAAACAACAAATATGGAATCATACCCTCTTTCTATCTTAGGTAATATAAGAACAAAATTTATACTAATGTCACTCCAAGCTTTCTCAAGAAGAAAAATAGGTATATAAAAACTAGTATTCTAACTTACTCATTTTGCAATTTGACAAATTCCACAAATCCTTACAAAATTCTAAACATCATTATACATATTTTGTTGATATAACTTATCCTTAAGCAAAAGAAAACTCAATGTCCTATCAATTCCAAAATGTCCATCCAAACCACCACAATGTTTTTTGTTAATCAAATTAACTCTCGTAGGACTTCTTGGTATGCACAACTAATTATCTTTGAACAATATACTTTCTTGAATGAAATACTCATCATACTTACTTATTTGATCTGATAGATTTGGTGCTCCGCACTCTCTCCACACCTTAGAAAAATAGGGTTAGAATCAAAAAATTCCTTCATTTCATCAAAACCAATAACTTCAACCTTCATCTCGATCATCAAAGAACATCTTATGTTCAATTCATTAGCAACTCGATTAGTAACTCCACTCCTATGCTTGATCACAAATGTAAAAATCTACAAGTATTCAACCCACTTCAGATGTCTTTGATTCAACTTATATTGACTTCCCAAATACTATAAAGCTTTATGATCAATATACCGCATAAACTCCTTAGGAATCAAATAATGTCTCCACTTCTTCAAGGCTTTAACAATAGCATACAACTCTTGATCATACACATAATACTTCCTTTTAGCACAGAGATATAGTGTAAATACCCTATTGTATTATCCTTTTCATATGACTAATACAAAAACCAATAGAAAACCAATTGAATGCCGAGAATAGATTGCCATTTCTGTCATTTCAATTTGCTTATTAGAAAGTACAATGGAAGCAAACTCAAAACCCCTGCATACTATTGGACCAACTGTATATGTACTCTTCTTGAAAGAAAACAAAAAATTACACAAGTCTCAGACCATCACAATGCCTTGAAAACTCATTTATATAGATATGAGTTGCAACAAGCAAAGGTAAAATGTGATTGAGAGGTGTCCAAGGAATAAAACATTACACAAAAGACAAAAAGGTCAAAACAGAATGCCAGGTGTATCAAATTTTCTTTTAGGTAGGCCCGTTCCTATTACTGTTGTACTTATCAACTTCTGATTTGTCTCTCATTGTTCCTGATCCTCAGAACACATGGCTGCCAAGCTAGCCAATGAGGGGTGATCTTGTGATGCCTTCAGATCAGTTTGTTCCTGTGGGTTTTCACTACTTTCACCTTAAGCAGGCACTATTTCCTTTTCACTTTCTTCTTCCTTCAATTTTGGTGCTGATGTGTCAATGACCTGCACTTCATCTTCCTATTCCCTATCATTATCTGAACTACCTTCCTCCAATTGCTAGTCCGAAGGAATATCTACCATCCATGTGTTAAACTGTATGTCATCCGGCCAGCTGAACCGCAAGATATCATCCTGTTTCTTTAATATATAATCATCCTCCTTTTCAAAACCAACAAATTCTTGCCTCAAAGAATCAAAAAATAACTGGACTTTAACTAATTCCTCTGCCGTGGTGGCCCACCAGGCATGCCCCTTTTCATTAACAACTTTATTTATCCTTATGCAAAAAAGGTCATCCAATTCTTTACTCCATTCATCCTTATTTTTCAATTGGTTCTTTCTATCCAAAGCACAAGGAAACAGATAAAAAAATTTATTCTTGTATTTATTCAAATAAGAAACAATTTTCAGTTGCAAAGCAACTCTCCTATGATCAAAATTTGTCAAGTCATTAGCAATATCATATAATTTTTCAATATGGTCATTTGAAGACCTTATAACTGAATAACATAAAAGGGTTATTTCTTTTTCCCTTTTCCCCCACTTGTTAACAATAGGCTTGAGGATTTCATCATGGGTTTTCAATTGCTCCCATATACTTATTACTCTTGCCAACTGATCAAAAAACAAGGGCCATTCAATCTTTTCTACCAAATACATTAGGGCCTTTCTAAGCTTATCCTCATATTGTGTATTTAACTCTACATCTAAAGCCCATAGCTTATTTTTTTCTTCTTCAAAATCCTCAGCTGTATAATATTCTAGCCTTTGAGGTGTGTCTAGTAGTTCTACAAGGGGGGTGGATTTAAAAGATTCCACTGGAGGACGGGGGTATGTTATTCTTGGCCTTGTGGACTTCCCCATTACCTTGTTTTCAAGTTCAATTCTCCTTTTTACCTCCCTATTATAGGCCTCAAGAAGTGTTTCATATTTACCCTGTAACTTAGACATGGCATGTTCCTCCTTCTTTACAATATCCAAAAGAAACTTGAAAGATTCCACATTCCAAGATGTTGCCTGCACATGTGAGGTATCAGTAACTCTTCTCACAATTAAGCTTCCCATCAATCCAGAGTCATCTGACTGCGATGATGTGGCTCTGGATCCTCTTCTCAGTGACCAACTGACCAATGCAGCTTGATCTTCAACAAATGCAATGCCTTGAAAGTTCTCTTTATTCTGGTCTTGCAAAGTCAATTTATTTAAAACAGAACTAAAAACTAAAGCATCAACAATATCCCAGTTTGGCAACAATAAAATGTTAGATGCCTTGACCATTTTCCTCCCTTCCTCAGGGCTTATATTCTACAATTCTTTTATCATTTCTTCTTTAGTTTGGTTCTGAATGGAAGTTTCTTCCATTTCTGGATGCTCTGTTTTCATCTTTTTATATTTCTCCTTAAAAATGTTCATGTTTTCCCTCCATGCAAATTGTTGAAAAGCCCTAGATTTAACAAACCTATCATCAGTCAAAATTTTTTGACTTGCTTGCTCTAACACAGGGTCCAATTCCCTACCACTATAATCTGCTACAATTAGATCCAAACTTGGGAGGGAAGGTTCTGGAGGGTTACCCTCATCTAATTCTACTTGAGTAATAAAAATACCTCCCTGTGATCCCATCTATTCGATCTGTTCACCAATGAGATGTTCTTCTCCAATCCTCATAGGGGACTGAGTGGGCAAATATTCTTCAACTTGAGGCCTTTCTTCTGTTATTACCTTCTACCTCTTAGGACTAGGCTCATCAGGTCTCTCCTCTTGGGCTATACTAGTGGATCCTTTTATTTGTTTGCCCTTATCTATAGGAACCCTTTTATTCTAAATTATAGTATACCCAGGCCTCTTTTGTACAATTATTTTACCAGCTCCCACATTTGGGGTGAAAGCCAATCTCCTTATGACCTCTCTGGCCTTATCAAGATAGGAATCAATAAAAATTTATTTCTTTTCATTCATGACTTCCATTATTTCAAGGAAGGTATTCATGAGTTTACTTATTTTGTCAGCCTCTGTAACAACATTATCTAAAGGATCATATTTATTATCAAAACAATGAATGAATTCTAAGACCCGGGAATAAACTCTCCACTTTTCCTTTTTAGTTTCCTACTCCTTCAATGAGAATTCATTCCTTATAATGTCCTCTAGGTAATAAGAATCGTGCTTGATCGGTCCCAACTTGATTCTATGCCTCAACATCTAATTGAAAAATCCCTCAGAATCACAAAAACGGGGATGAGAGATAGCCATCATATATTGCTCCAAAATTTTATGCAAAAAGAGCCATCCCCCTTTTGTAATCACAAATTGATGGGCCATTGTGCAGGTAGGGAAAATTGACCCTAATTGCCTTTTCAACAAAAACATTTCTTCAACTCCCCCTAACTGCCACAAAACTTCAGCCACTCCTACCTTCAAAGGTACTTGGTAAGGCAAAACATGAGGACTCCCTTTAAAACCATATATTCTGAAAATAGTAGAAACAGAGTAAGGGATGATATCTCCCCAATTATGTGAAACTTTCAAGTCATGGGGGTTATCCATAGGCCTAATGAGACTCATTAGTGCTTTAGGGATTCTAGGATTGTCACTCAATATAAGGCACCTCAGCTTAGAAGCAAAATATCTATCAAATCTGACAAAACTAGCATTACTTGCATCCCAGGTCATATCTGCACTCCACAACTAGACTGGCAGTATTTCCCCATTCTCCTCTTTGTTTACTTCCATCTCATTACCAAAATATGTCACTCCTTTGAACAAAAACATATGCATTAATAGAGAGTAGTGACCAAAAGTTTTTTCCACCTTGCCCTTCACAATCCCAACTAAACCAATGTGAATTTCTTCAACCAAAAAGGAAGCAAAATCAAAAATAAAATCTACACCGAAGGAAGCAATCTGAACCATCATGTACATGAAACCAATGGGCATAAATTCTTGCTCATCTTCACCAAAAACTCGGCATAAGGTCTTGTATATCTCTACAGCCCGGGAAGTAAAAAGACTCTTCTTAAAAGGCTCTTTAGAGGCTGTAGTAAGTACTGGCAAAGTTCCTATTGTACCAATATGTGCCCTTAGTGCACCTCCCCTGATTACATCCTTCTTTGCTTTATATTCATTCTCTAATTCTAGCAGATTAATTTGCACATGGTAATCTGATAATGGTTCCAGGTGAAAAACCTCTCTAATTTCTTCAGGAGTAATCGAGACCAGAGGCACACCATCCTTTCTTCTTACAACCCTAATGGCTTGGTCATAATTCTTAGCAATGGCTTCAAGCAAATCATAATCCATGAAAACACTTGGGACTACTAACTTTCCCAAATCAAAATTCTAGACATTAGCAATGCGGGGCAAACAACTTCCTTTCTAAAAACCACTTTTTAAATAGGATAAGATCAGTTTGAGTAGTTGTTGCATCCCTTACCCAATTCCCCTTGTCATACAGGCCATCTGCAATTTTAAGCCTAGGGTTTAAGGAAATCAATTTTTTAACTTGTGCAGGCTCTATAATAGACTCTGGGAGTAATTCTAATAAATCATCCTAGACATTCCTATCCATATAGTTAATTTGCCCAGAAAATGGCTTCTTAGGAAGCATTTTGACAGTATTGAGAGAACTGGAATGCCACAGAGGTTATAGTATGAGTACTTACTTGACTTGCTGAACTTGTTCTTCTTTGAACCTCTATAATTGATCTCGAATAACTGAGGAATAGTTTTCACGTTCTTACCAAGCTTAGCACGATGAAATCAATAGGCTCTTATGCTCAAAAAATATGTGTTCACGTGAGACTAGAATTAATGAAAATATCCTGTATTATACTCAATTTTTTCCACACGCGAAGCTTTCATTTATCATAAATGCGCAAGACAAAAAAATAGAGTGGCTTCACATTTCCTTTTTTAAACTTGCGCCGTTGATCCATGAAAAATCCTATGACCTGGGAATGACAACTAGGTTGACTCAGCTTTCTTCTTAACACATTGGCAGTCAAACCAATGAAATACCTCCATCTGTACCTTTCCTTCAAGGCTGGCACTTCAAACTGGGCCCACGGATGACCACAAACATGTGTCATCAACTCGCTAACTCGTTATACATAACTCTCGAGCACCTTTCCACAGCGAGCTAGCAATAACCACTGATCTTACTTTAATTGTGTGGCAGATAATTGAAACAACCTTTAAGAACACAATGGTGGGTCTCTTGCTGGTTAACTCTCTATACTTATTTATTGCACATCTCCTCATAGCGAGTTAATGAGCGTCATCGATCTAGATTTGATCTTGCGGTCAGCAATTTACTGCAACAGTGGTGGGCCACCACTCGCGAACTTGCAATACATAACTTCCAAGCACTTCTTCATAGCGAGCTAACGATGTCCTTTGATCCTGGCTCGATCTCATGATCAAAAATCTTTGTACTTTACACGCGGTAAGTGGGTCCATGATACCATTGTCACTGCGCTGGCTCAACACACTGGCACATATATATATATTTTTAAATCTCTTGATGACATCTTGGGCCTCGCCATTTTTATGACTTTCAGGTGGGTCGCTATGTCACTACCAGCAAAAAAATAACCCTGCTAGCAACATGGCGAGCTCCGACGAATCAAAGTTTTTTGGCTCAAAGATATTTCAACAGGACGCCACCATGTAATTTGATCTACATAGCTCAACCTTATCGGGGCCCACCTTTGAGGATTTTTCAATTACATTACCATTTTTCGAGCAATCACTACATCGCTACCGGCATAAAAACCACAAATTCGGCTAGCGATATGACGAGTTTCGGTAAGCACTTTAAAAATAACTCTCGAAAAAGAAACTACAAAAGACAATAACCTGCAGAGGGAAAAAAGTGAAATGTGCAGCATATCTTCCTCGGGATCCTCAAAATTACTTCTGATCTCAGAAGGACGCTGTCTTTGGAAAATTTGGGTATCCGCTATATCGCCATCGTCAAGTCGCAAGTGTTTTCAGTTAGTGACTTGGCGAATTGCCAAATAAAATTAAACTCTGGTGACACCACTTGCAAATATTTCCACGTGTCTTTCTTCTTGAAACTAACTGGTCTGGGACATAGTACATGGTCAATAGATCTTCCTATCAACACATTTTGCAGCACTGGACTCCACTTTTTAGTATTACATAATTCTCCAATGGTCGCTACCTCGCTATGCATAACATACAAGCATCTTGCCATAGCGAACATGCGACAACTGTAGATTCAAATCAAATTAGACGGCAAGATTAAAACCCCTTTTTCAAAAGACTTAACGATGGTGATCAAGCAGGCGGGACAAGAATATTCACTCCTTGTTGTTTGTTTTTTCTTTTTTTTAAAAAAATTTGGCACCAGGAAAAACTTAAAAGGAAAAACCTAAGGCTTTTCATAGATTTTTCAAAGGTATCAAAATATACTATGCCAAAACCTAAAGCCCTATGACTTATCGGAAACTTCTCATCTGATTTTTTTTATGATCCTAAGAAAATTTGATTCGCAAAAAATCAGACCAACATATCTGATGTACTCATTAAAAGATACTTTGTCCTCAATTGAGGGATCATTTTTGTACAATTTAATGTGAATAGCACACAAATTGTATTGCACATTTATCTGCTAGATTTTGGGTACATTGATTTGACATAATAAATTTCTTAGAGGATATAGAAACTTACTAACTGTAAACAACAGGTATATTCTTAGAAAAAAAGCCCATACTCATTGTAAACAACAGGTATGGACTTAATGTATATTTCATGAGTTGTGGTTCATAAAAACCCATACTCATCATCTTGAATTGTTTGTTTAATACCCAATGCATTGAGGTGACGCTTACAATTTGAATTCATAACAACTATTTCTCATCAACTTAAATTGTTTGTTTATTACCCATTGCATTGATGTGACACTCACAAGGTTGAAGTATTGCAACTTCCTAGAAGGTCTGCCTACTCAATTCCATGATGATCCAACTTTCCTTGATCCTTGGGAGAATGATGCAAGAGCATCAAGGTCAAGGTTGATGGCATGAGAAGACATTAAGGTCTCAAGATAACCAACATGACCATGTTAGAACAGTTGATGTAACAAGACCCTGTGAAAGTCCCTTTTGATATGTTTGTAATCATTTTAGTTAGATTTGAAAACATTAATTAACAAAAACCATACGTGAAGATATAAACATTAATCACAACATGTCCAATTTATTTGTAGGTATATTTTCCTATGAAGAAAGACCATGCTTGACGAACCCAGAACAAAATAATGAGACAATGGCTGCATTGTGGGCTCAGTTCTGAAGAAAACTTGATAAATGTCATATTGTCCTTGCAAAAAGTGTAAGGGCTTAAAGAATCAAAGAATTATAATCACAACAGCCTAGAGTCATTGTAGGCAATATGGTCATGTTGAAGGGGGTCATGATTTTCGTCCATTGCTGAATGTGGATTTCCTACTAGAGGAACATGGAGGTGTGAATATCCAAGCTGAGGATAACACTCCCATGGAAGAAGATGATAATGTGCCAGAGGACATGATTGAAGAAGATGGTATTGAGGCAAGTGATGAAGAGGCTCACAATGATGGTACTAGTGAATCTGATAATAATGATGAAGATGGCCTTGATATACCTTTACTTGAGAAGGCACACGAGCCCTTATACGAAGGCTCCCAAACAACTCTACTATCAGCTATAGTGTTGTTGGTGAACTTAAAGGTTATGAATAGTATATCCAATGTATCAATGTCACGTATGCTAAGCTATGCCATTTTTGTCATCTTCAATGTTAGCATACAATTACTATTCATTATATTAACAATGCATATTTTTTGTTGTAGGTTGATTAGTGAGTTTTTGTTACCACCATCAAAAATTTTGCCTCGTTCGTACCGAGAATTATCTAACATTATGGATCAGATTGGAATGAATTATCAAACAATACATGCATGTCCCAATGATCACGTTCTATATCATAAACAACATGAATTTGCAATAGAATGCCCTGATTTTCATGTTAGTAGATATTGGTCAAATCAAATAACAAAAAAAGTGCCTCACAAGGTTCTTCGGTACATTCCCATTATTCCACATCTTGAAAGTTTATTCAGGTGCACTAGCTTGGCACAATTTATGGTTTACCATGCACGCAATAGAAGTCAGAATGACATTATGCGAATACCTGCCGATGGTTCTGCATTTAAAGAGATAGAAGAAACATGGTCACACTTTAAAGAAGAACCTCGTAATCTGAAACTTTCATTGGCAGTGGACAATGTCAATCCATATGGAGATATGAGATCTGTTTACTTAGTATGGCCTATTTTTGTTATTAATAATAACATTCCTCCTTGGATGTCCATAAAGAGGGAGCACATAATGTTGTCAATGATTGTGCCAGGTATTTTTTTATTTTATAGTTATCTAAATCAATTTATAAATAGTGCCTGAAAATGGTTATAATAATTACGTAATGTTTATGTTCATTCAATTGCTAGGTAAATACCAAGTTAAAGATATGAACGTGTATATTGAGCCCCTAATTGACGAGTTGTTAAAGTTATGGAATGGCATCACTATGTATGACATCTCTAGACCGATAGGACATCGACAATTTCAATTCTATGCAATGCTTGTATGGACCATACATGATGCCTCTAGGCTAACTCATTTTTGCAGTATGTTATATTGTTAAGATTACATATTTTTGGTATGTTATAGTGGTTACACATTGCTATTGAATGCTTAAGTTGCGTGTGATCATTGTACATGATCCAATTATACATGATCTTTTAGGTCTTTAGACAAAAGGAAAATTTGCATGTCCAGTTTGTGGTCCGAAGATGAAATGTCATCATTCGAGAATTTTAGGAAAGCGGGTGTTTGATGAGTTTAGACACTTTCTCCACCATAATCATAAGTATCAAATTTTTGAAAAACATCTTTTCAATGGGAAAGAAGAGACATCATCAAGGCCACGAAGAATGACACCTCATTTATGGAAGTTGAAATACGATCGACTAAATCATCAAGGTAATGTCCAATTGGTCATTCGAAGTTTACAATTTGTATTTTGATATTGTCTTATATTTACTAATGCTATAACTGATGCTCATGAAGGTCATCAAGGCATCAATGACCAACTTCCTAGAGGAATGAAAAGTTATCCTACTCAATTTAGTAGGTTACCATACTACAAGGACCTTCCAATCGCGCATTTGTTTGATGCTATGCATATTGGAAAGAATGTAACAGAGACACTATGGAAAATGTTGGATGGAAGGCGTGATAGAGAAAAAATTGGTAAAATTTGTACTAACATTCATGAATCTAATCATGCACTAAAAGTTTTCATTGAATCAAATAGGAATGGAGACCACATAAATACAAGTGCCCTTCCTTGGTTATTAACGGAGCAACAAAGTGATGCATTAAACAAAGTCATAAAAAAAAAAAATTCCAACAGGATTTGCTGCAAATATAAGCACTCTTCTATCAAAGAAAGGTGATTTTGGGCTAGGGTTGAAGACACATGATTGGCATACCTTCCTCAAGGTAAGTCATGTTTTCTATTTACAATATATTTGTAAGATTGAATGTAGTACCAGTTGCATTATTTAATAATATATTGAAATGATCATTTTTTAATGATTGCAGTTTGTCCTACCTCTATCCCTTCCACAACAGTTTGACAACAGTATTAAACAAGTTATATATGATCTTGGAAAATACATGAGGTTAGAAGAGTGTTTTTTCTTAGATTTGTAGCTTTTTATTTAAAATCTATTGTATAATTTTATTTGAAATCTCCTCTATGTGTTTTTGTGTGTTGAATATTTTTTAGGTGGTTATCATCTAAAAAAATTGATTAAAAAGATATAAAATATTGGAAGAGAAAAATTCCATAGCTTATGTGTGAAATGCAAAAGTGTTTACCTCCAACATTTTTCAATGCTCAAGAACACTACCTCATACATCAAGTTGAAGAGATTGAATTGTGTGGACCTGTACAAGCTAGATCAATGTGGATGGTTGAGAGGCACTTGAAATTTATGAAGGGCTTGGTTCAACAAAGAGCACATCCTAAGGGTTCTATGATAGAGGGATATATGATATACCAGACCATGATGTATATCAGTGAATATCTTCCAAAGTTTGCAGCAGGTATCCATGTAGATCACATTTGGGATCCCAACTATAATGACAAATTCAAAGGGGAGTACCTGACGGGGAAAGGTAGATTGAGGAGGGTGACAGGTAATTATAAGTTTTTTTTGTAATTTAACAATTCTTATCCATCATCAATATATATAAGTTGTTTCTAACTAGTGTAATTATCTTCTTTATAGTTGGTCATGAGCGGGATGCACTACACACGTACATTGCAAACAATCTTGATTGGATGATAGTGTGAATTGAACAGTCTCAAGAAAATGGTCACTCATTAAGATGGGATGGTGTTGCATCGTTGGTTAAAGAAGCTCATCGTAATGGAGATCCCAATGTTACACCAATGGTACTTGATCTAATATATGGCTTAAGAGATACAAAGGTATGCATAAGATTACTAATCATGAGACATAAGTTTAATATCAACTCACAGATCAATGAGAAGATTCTTGACATGTTTGAATAATTTCAAGTCAAACACCACAAAGCTATGTACTACCATGCTATAAATTTTGCACAAAAAAGTTAGATGAAACGAAGAAAAGGTGTGATTCTGGGATAAGTCTTGTCTTCACGGTCACCAATATTTCATCTAGAACTGATATACATCCTCAACAATCTAAAAATTGATACTATGGCATTTTGGATGATATACTTGAGTGCGACTTTGATTCATTCAAAATAGTTCTATTTGTTGTCAAATGGTTTAGGTTATGACTGAATCAAAATGATCCTGATAGGACTGTTACTAAACACGACAGTGGATTTACTATGATTAATACAAGGTCATTTGAGCCAATCAGAGATGAGCCCTATTTTCTTCCAAGTCAATGCGAGAAAGTGTTTTACTTTGGTGTTCCAGACAAACCAGGTTGGTCATTTGTTGTTAGACATGACCCAAGAGGAAGGCAAGTAAAGTATAATGTGATTGAAGAAGAAGATATTGAAGAAGCACAAGAGGAAGTAAATGATTATCAGGAATGACAGTTACCCAATGATGAAGAAGAAGAAGATGGTGATGATTTTGGTCATGCTAACGATAATGGCGATAATGATGATGATGTTGATGACGATCATGATCATGGTTATGAAGATGGTGATGATCATGGTGATGATGGTCATGATGATGATAGTGATCAAGAGGATGATGATGGTGATGAAGATGGTGGTGGTGATGACGACAATCAAAGTGACAAGTTCGATGATGATGATGATGACATGGATGAAGATCATGATGATCAATGAAATCTTTAGATACGATCAATGTCAACTATGATAGGGTCTTGTATGACCAAATATTTCTTTCCAAACCATATGTGCACATATAAACATTAAGTAGAACATATCAAATATTTTTTTAGATATAAACATTAGTTACGCTAAATTTTTAACTTAAGACAAATGATTTACATATACAATCTACTTTATTATTAATATTTTTTTTGGTAAGTCTATTACTTTAATTTTGCTGCTGATTTCTAAGACTTACTAATTTTTTTCACAGGGCGATATGGATGCACCATCTCAGACACCTTCAATAGAGGTAAACATTAATTATTGTAAATTTTAATGTTAATATAGAAACAAATGTCCTATTATTATGTTCTTTTCTTTATGACTTTGGAGTTATTTTGATGAAAGTATACAAATATTTGATGTCACAAATGATAGGAAAAAGGTACAATGATCGCTGATCAAATGCAATTTGAAATACGGGCATCATATCTACATGACATTGGCCTTAGTACTAACCCTGTATTCATCACCCAAAAAATTACGCAAAGATACACTGATGAGCTTGTTAGAATTATCATCAAGGGTGACAGAAGTGAGGAGAAAGAGGCACTGAGAATAGAATTGGACTGCAGAATCCAATCTTTGAGAGTAAGTAGTAATAGAAGTTCAATAGATATTAATCTTTTATAGTATCTTATGGATCATGATCTCTAATTTTATGTGTTCTTGTATAGACATATGTGCTAGTTGCAAGGTCACATGGTGAACATGGTCAAGATTGTTGCACAGTACCTTCGTGTAAGTAAAACTTTATTTGTTTTGATCAACATTATAACACTTACCTTTTTTTTTGTGGATGTTTCTCGCTAGTATCCCATTTGATATTTATCCATTGCAAATGTCTTTGCTAACAATATTCTATTCATTAGCTCATGATGAAGTGTGGACTCCTCCTTCAGTTGGCGGTCCACTATTGTCTGTTGCATTGTCGGCAACAAGGACCATGCAAACATCATCGTCTATGCCCAATAGAACTAGTAAAACCTTGTTTTGCTATATTTTGTAATGTGTTATATTTTTTAATGTCTTTCTACAAGTTGATGAAAAATGAAGTAGCATATTAGTGCTTAAATGATGTCTACAAAAGCTTGCATACACACAAACACATGCATACACACACCACACATACATACATACATACATACATACATACATACATACATACATATATATATATATATATATATATATATAGCCACACATAGAGAGACATGGAAATAGGCAGGGAGGCAGACCAACAGAGAGTAGTACTAAAATTGTCATTTAATTGTATGATGTTTCAGTTGATAGAGCAACAGAGAATAGTACTACTGAAGCTGATCCATTTCTTGGAGCAGTTCATGTGATTAGTACTGGTTCGTATAGAGGGACATTGTTGCTAAATAAGAAAACTATGTTTCCATTAAGAAAACGAAAGCTTCTAGGTGCTTTAAAATTGATATTATTTAAAGTGTAAATTTAGTTTACTTTTACATTCCTCATTTTGGACTAATAAATCCTTTATGTTTTTGTAGGTAATAATGCTTTCTTTGAACATCTTTTTCATATGACATTGAGACTATTTGGACCCACCATACGTAAAAGGTACGTAGTTTCATATCATTGCTACATAATTTTTGTTTTCTTCTATTTATTGTAATATATTAAAGTTATTAATCTAACAATCTATTTATTTTTAAAAAGGTGGAATTTACAAGCTGTGGAATTAAAAAATTAGCTAATTGCATCCATTGAGGAGAAATTTGGGAAAAACATTTTTGACACTGGCCTACTTTTGAAAAGAGCAGCAAAGCATATAAAGATTGTGAGGGATCAATATAGAAGGGCTCTTAAGGATAACCCAAAGTATGACCATCCTTCTATGATTCCACCAATGGAGTGGAATAAAATAATAGAAGATGCAAAGGAGAAAAGGCTATGTGAAGATAGAGATAATGAAGTAGCACAGGGCAAAAAGAGGTATGTCATTATAGTATTAAGTACATTGTAATCATGCACTAATTATTGATATTTGTAAATATATAATCTAAGACATTTGAAATTGTTCATAGATTGCAAGACACATCCGTGGCTACAAAAGCGAGAATAGAAAAGGTTGGCCAACACAAACTTGGCTCTGATGGCTATATGAATCTGCAATCTCAAGTTGTAAGTAAAGCAATGAATTTTGTAATTTTTTTTTAATATAATGTTGCAAACAGTTTTGTTTAATGAAACCATACATGGAAAATTGACATTATCAAGCAAAAAACATAGGGCACAGATTTCAATGTGGAGGTCACAAGTGAAGATAGAAAAATTGCCTTGAAGGAAGGCTATAAAGTTGTGGTTGCATGCCTACATGAAGAATCTGTAAGCCTTGCCCAACAATCCAGTGCACCAAATGATATCTCACAGGGAAATTGGTCAGATGAAAAGTAAATGAAATTAAATAGTTGAGAAGATTATTTTTTGGTATTAGTTTTAAATGTAAATTGACTACATAACAATGTGCATAACATTTTACTGCAGCCTTCATATCCTACCACAGACCCTGCTCCTAACGAAGGCCATGATATGCATTATAGTGGTGGAGGTATTAATTTGCTATTGGAAATTAATTATGGAATTATGAATACAATTTAACATCTTCAATTGGAATCTGACGTGTATCCTTTTTTTGAATATTTCAGAGCATGTTGAACATCATGCTGAAGCAGTGGACCATGTTCCAAGTGTTCAACATGTTGACGCGGTGGCAGATCAAAATGTTAATGTAGATGATGTGGCATTTTCAGGTAAGAAAAATTCATTTTATGTTGTACTTGTACTTAATTACAAACTTGTAACAGTTAGAAAAAGAAAAAGAGTATGCCAATTTATCGCATTCACTTGTTCTTGCAACAGAGCCCCCTTTAGTGTAGCAACCTCCTGCTCCTCCAAAAAGAAGGAGCCATCGTAATTTGACATTACACATGCCAGAAGAGGAGGAGAATGAAGCAAATATGGATGCTCCTATGAGCACTTTTCTTAAGAGGTCTCAGAAAAATAAAAAAAAAGAAATGATGTTTTAAAAATCTTCTTTGATAAACCTTGTTGGATAATGAAAGAACTTTGTTTTAAGTAATTTTGTGTGAATGATGCGTATTAATAGCAATTTTTAGTTTATGTTAATGAATATTGTTATGTGTTAATGAAATTTTGATTAGTATTGTGTATTAATGAATTTTATATCATATTAATGAATGCTATGTGATTGTATTGATTGAATGTTATAGTTCATAAATGGATGAATGAATGAATGAAGTATGTAATTAAATGATAGATTGGTGTTAGGGGGAGGGGGGTGAGGCTAGATGAGCTTCCACCTTCATGTGGTTGGCCTTGTTAAGTAGATAATATTATAGTATTCTTGAAACCAAGTGAAGCTCAAATTTGTTAAGTCTTCAAACACACATCCCAATTCTCTTTAACGAGACTGAAGTTTTTTCGCTTGTAATAGTCTCATTGCAGTCATCTTTTGGTTCCTTGAACATATAGTTCTTGCTTAGTTTAAATCCCAATTATTAGATATTTATCCACATTGGAGTTAGTTTGGCATAGAAACTTGCATATTTTATTATATATATTTAGTCAACTGAAAGCAATGTAGAAAGCATTCACATAGTTGATGTCTAAAAAAAGAAGACAAGATGCATATACTATTTAGCATGGAAATCCTTGTAGGTGAATTGTGTGTGTATGTACACACACACACATATATGTATGCATGTACACACACACACACATATGTATGTATGTATATAACTTCAAACAAATGTGTAGACTCAGTTAGCAAGAGACACCAACCTCAAATCCTACAATGTAGAAGGAACTGACCTTTGAAATGCAAGTCAGGAAAATTGGCTTTCATCTCCATTCATGATTGAACTTACAATGATGCATATCCACAACAATCTTTAACTTCCAGCAAACAAGTTAAACCTGAAGATAAGCTGTTTGAAGACCCGGTTGACTTTGGCAAGGCAAAAATTAAAACTTCACCAAGTAAAAGCGAAAGTTTTTTAAAATTAGAGGTTGTTCTCTGGGATGGTTTGTACTACATATCTTCAAGTAGCTTGCTACAAGTGATGGTTTAGGTGTATCATCAGTTTTATTGAAGCCACTGTATAGTCTTTTGTTCAATTGAGGTTTAGTATTCATTATGTGTTATATTATTCCTAGTGCACTGCAATTTAATTTATTTCTTGTTACTTTTTTTTTCTAATATGAAATTCCTTTTGAAGATTTGTATATTGAAACAAACTTATGTTCTTACCTAGAAGGTAAACAAGTTTAGTAACAGTGCCAAAAGATCCACACACACACACACACACACACACACATATATATATACATATATATATATACGCATACATACATATATATATACATACATACATACATATATATATATATATGTATGTGTGTATATATGTATATGTATGTATGTGTGTATATATATATATATGTATATATATATATATATGTATATATATGTATACATATATATATATATATATGTATATATATGTATACATATATATATATATATATATGTATGTATGTATATATATGTATGTATGTATGTATATATATGTATGTATGTATGTATATATATGTATGTATGTATGTATATATATGTATGTATATATATATATATATATATGTATATATGTATGTATATATATATATACATGTATATGTATATATACATACATATATATATGTATACATACATATATATACATATATCTATGTATATGTATGTATACATATATATATATGTATGTATGTATATATATGTATATATACATATACATATATGTATGTATGTATACATATATATAAATGTATGTATGTATACATATATATATATATATATCTATACATACATACATATATGTATATGTATATATACATACATATACATATGTATACATACATATACATATATATGTATGTATATATACATATACATACATATATATGTATATGTATGTATACATATGTATATGTATGTATATATACATATACATATATATATATACACATATATACATATATATGTATACATATATACATATATATATGTGTGTGTATATATATGTATATGTATATATACATATATATATGTATATGTATATATGTATATGTATATGTAGATATATATGTATATGTATATATACATATACATATGTGCATATGTATATATACATATATATACATACATACATACATACATACATACATACATACATATATATATACATATTGCAATGTATTGCTAAAGCTTGTTCTATTTCAGATCTCAAGTAGTGTGTGAGTTGTTGGTGTTTCAAACTGCTGAAACTATCAAGCAACAAAATGCTTAATATCACAATGAAATGACTCACACAATCTAGGGATTAGCCAATTCCCAATATCAACTATATGAATGAATCACTATAACCCAACTTCAACAAAACCAGACGATGGTTTCCTACTCTTCTGGCTCTGCTAAACTAAGGTGGGTATACCTAGGGATAATTCTAATGCAACTATGTATGAAATTATCTTAGTTTCATTCTGATTCTCATCTCTTACCCTCACATACCTAAATAGCTCACTTCAATTCTTCAATGCTCTCAAACTTATACACATCCCTTATTAGCAGATCTGGTCATAATTATCCTAAAATTTACAAATATTCTTGGAAATAGCAGCTACCTAAGACTCAAGAATTAGATATAAATGAGTTGAGACTAGCATTTATAAGTCTTGAACAGGATTGAAAATAATTTTGATTTTGTAAGATGATTTGATATGTAGTAGCAGAATTCATCCTTGTTTACTTCTGATTTATAGGACCAGTGCCTTATCCATTGGGCAAGAAATTGACTATTGGCAGGAGATCTAATTCAAATAACTTGTATAAGAATTAATCAACTACAATCACCCATCTCCATTCTTATGCAATATCCCTTTTATGAACTCATAAACCCTACTGATTTACTGAAGGATTTATATAATTGCTTGAATTAAAAGCAACAATAAAGCCAGCATACAACCCATCCATACTACATTCAGCCAAATAAACCTTATTTAAATGACTTCAAAGTAAACAAACCCATCAACTGGACTCAGAAATTGATGACACAGATATAGTGTAATTACCCCTTTGTATTATCCTTTTCAAATGACTAATACAATAATCGATAGAAAACCAATTGAATGCCCAGAATAGATTGCCATTTCTGTCATTTCAATTTGCTTATCAAAAAGTACAATGGAAGAAAACTCAAAACTTCTGCATACTATTGGACCGACTGAATATGTACTCTTCTTGAAAGAAACAAAAAATTGCACAAGTCTCGGACCATCACAATGCCTTGAAAACTCATTGATATAGCATGAGTTGCAACAAGCAAAGGGCAATTATGATCTGACAAGTGTTCAAGGAACAAAGCATCATACAAAAGACAAAAACAATCACAACAGAATGCCAAGCGTATCAATTATTCCTTCAAGTAGGCCCATTTTAGTTTCTATTGTGAATCATCAACTTCTGGTTTGTCTCTCATTATTTCAGCTCCTCAAAATACATGGCTACCAAGCTAGCTAAAGAAGGATGATCTTGTGATACCTCCAAATCTATTTTCTCCTGCGAGTTCTCACTGCTTTCACCCTGAGCAGGCATTATTACCTTTTCCCCTTCTTTTTTCAATTTTGGTGCAGAGGTGTCAATAACCTGCACCTCGCCTTCTTGTTTCTCATCATCATCTGAATTGTCCTCCTCTAACTGTTGGTCCAACAGAAGATCTGCCATCCAAGTGTCAAATTGTATATCATCTAGCCAGCTGAACTATAGGATATCATTTTTCTTTTTTAAAATATAACCAGCCTCCTTTTCAAAATCAACAAATTCTTGCTTCAAAGAATCAAAAAATAATTGGACTTTAACCAATTCCTCTGTCATGGTGGCCCACCAGGCATGCCCCTTTTCATTAATAACTTTATTTATCCTTGTGCAAAAAAGGTCATCCAATTCTTTACTCCACTCTTCCTTATTTTTCAATTTCTTCTTTCTATCCAAGGCACAAGGAAATAGATCAAATTTTTTATTCTTGTACTTATTCAAATAAGAAACAATTTTCAATTGCAGAGCAACTCTCCTATTATCATAATCTGATAGGTCATTAGCAATATCATACAATTTTTCAACATGGTCATTGGAAGACTTTATAACTGAATAACATAGAAGGGCGATTTCCTTTTCCCTTCTTCCCCATTTATTAACAATAGGCTTCAGGGTATCATCATGAGTTTTCAATTCCTCCCATATATCTATTACTTTTACCAACTGATCAAAGAATAAGGGCCACTCAATTTTGTCCACTAAATACATTAGAGCCTTTCTAAGCTTATCCTCATACTGTGTATTTAACTCTACATGTAAGGCCCATAGTTTGCTCTTCTCTTCTTCAAATTCCTCAGCTGTATAATATTCAGGCCTTTGAGGTGTGTCTGGTATCTCTACAAGGGGGGTGGATTTAAAAGGTTCCACTGGAGGACGGGGGTATGTTATTCTTGGCCTTGTGGATTTCCCCATTGCTTTGCTTTCAAGTTCAATTCTCTTTTTTACCTCCCTATTATAGGCCTCAAGAAGTGTTTCATATTTATTTTGTAACTCAGACATAACCTGTTCCTTCTTCTTAGCAGTGGCCAACACAAACTTAGAAGAATCCACATTACAATATGCTGCCTGTACATGTGAAGTGTCAGCAACCCTTCTTACAAGTATATTTCCCATCAACCCAGACTCATCTGATTGTGATGTTGTGGCTCTAGATCCCTTTCTCAACAACCAACTGACCAATGCAGCTTGATCTTCAATGAATGAAGTGCCTTGAAAGTCTCTTCTATTTGGGTCTTGCAACTCCAATCTACTTGAAATAGAATTGAAAATTAATGCATCTGCAATATCCCAATTGGGCAATAATAAAATGTTAGATGCCTTTATCATTTTCCTCCTCTCCTCAGGGCTTATATTCTTCAATTCCTTCATCATTTCTTCTTTAATTTGGTTTGCATGGAAGTTTCATCCATTTTTGGATGCTTTGTTTTCATCTTTTTACATTTCTCCTTAAAAACGTTCATGTTTGTCCTCCATGCAAACTACTGAAAAGCCCTTGATTTCACAAAATTGTCATCACTCAAAAATTGATGACTTGCCTGCTCTAATATAAGGTCCAACTTCCTGCCTCTATAATCAGCTATTGTTAGATCCAAACTTGGGAGAGGAAGTTTTGGAGGGTTACCCTCATCTAATTCTACTTGGGTAATAAAAATATCTCCCTGTGATCCCATTTGTTCAACCTATTCACCAGTGAGCTGCTCTTCTCCAATCCTCAAAGGAGACTGGGTGGGTGAATATTCTTCATCTTGAGGCCTTTCTTCTGTCATTACCTTTTGCCTCTTAGGACTAGGCTCTTCAGGTCTCTCCTCTTGGGCTATACTAGTAGATCCTATTATTTGTTTTCCCTTGTCTATAGGAACCCTTTTATTCTGAATTATAGTATATCCGAGCCTCTTTTGTACAATTATTTTATCAGATCTCACATTTGAAGTGAAAGCCAACCTCCTCATGACCTCTCTGGCCTTATCAGGATATGAATCAATAAAAAATTGTTTCTTTTTATTCATGACCTCCATTATTTCAGGGAAGGTATTCATGAGCTTACTTATTTTTTTAGCCTCTGTAATAGCATTATCCAAAGGATCATATTTATTATCAAAACAATGAATGAATTCTAAGACCCAGGAATAAACTCTCCATTTTTCCTTTTTAGTTTCCTACTCCTGCGATGAGAATTGATTCCTTAAAATATCCTCTGGATAATAAGAATCATGCTTGATCAATCCCAACTTGATTCTATGCCTCAACATCTGATTGAAAAATCTCTCAAAATCACAAAAATGGGGATGAGAGACAGCCATCATATACTACTCCAAAATTTTATGCAAAAAGATCCATCCCTCTTTTGTAATCACAAACTGATGGGCCACTGTGTAGGTAGGGAAAATTGACCCTAATTTCCTTTTCAACAAATAAATTTCTTCCACTCCCCCTAACTGCCATAAAAATTTAGCCATTCCCACCTTCAAAGGAACTTGGTAAGGCAAAACATGAGGGTTCCCCTTGAAACCATAGATTCTAAAAATGGTAGAAACAGGGTAGGGGATGATATCTCCCCAATTATGTGAAACTTTTGATTAATGGGGGTTATCCATAGGCCTAATGAGACTCATTAGTACCCTAGGGATTCTGGGATTGTCACTCAATATGAGGCATCTCAATTTAGTAGCAAAATATCTATCAAATTTGACAAAACTAACATTACTTGCATCCCAGGTCATATCTGCACTCCACAACTGGACTGGCAGTATTTCCCCATTCTCCTCTTTGTTTACTTCCATCTCATTACCAAAATATGTCACTCCTTTGAACAAAAACATATGCATTAATAGAGAGTAGTGACCAAAAGTTTTTTCCACCTTGCTCTTCGCAATCCCAACTAAACCAATTTGAATTTCTTCAGCCAAAAAGGAAGCAAAATCAAAAATAACATCTACACTAAAGGAAGCAATCTGAACCATCATGTACATGAAACCAATGGGCATAAATTCTTGCTCATCTTCACCAAAAACTCGGCATAAGGTCCTGTATATCTCTACAGCCCGAGAAGTGAAAAGACTCCTCTTAAAAGGCTCTTTAGAGGCTACAGTAATTACTGGCAAAGTTCCTATTGTACCAATATGTACCCTCAATGCACCTCCCCTAATTACATCCTTCTTTTCTTTATATTCATTCTCTAATTCTAGCATATTGATTTGCACATGGTAGTCTGATAATAGTTCCAGGTGAAAAACCTCTCTAATTTCTTCAGGAGTAATCGAGACCAGAGGCACACCATCCTTTCTTCTTACAACCCTAATGGCTTGGTCATAATTCTTAGCAATGGCTTCAAGCAAATCATAATCCATGAAAACACTTGGGACTACTAACTTTCCCAAATCAAAATTCCAGACATTAGCATGTGGGGCAAACAACTTTCTTTTCGAAAACCACTTTTTAAACAAGATAAGGCCAGTTTGAGTAGTTGTTGCATCCCTAACCCAGTTCCCCTTGTCATATAGGCCATCACCAATTTTAAGCCTAGGGTTTAAGGAAATTAACTTTTTAACTTGTGCAAGCTATACAGTAGATTCTGGGAGTAATTCTAATAAATCATCGTGGACATTCCTATCCATATAATTAATTTGCCCAGAGAATGGTTTCTTAGGAGGCATTTTGACAGTATTGAGAGAATTGGAATGCCACAGAAGTTATAATATGAGTACTTACTTGACTTGTTGAACTTGTTCTTCTCTGAACTTCGAAAAAAAATTTCAAACAACAAAAGAATAGTTTCACGTCTTTACCAAGCTTAACATGACACAATCAATCAGGCTCTTGTGCTCAGAAAATTTGCAATCTCTGTTCGTGTGGGACTAGAATTAATGAAAATCTCTGTGTTATACTCTGTTTCTCCCACATGTGAAGCTTTTACTTATCATAAATGTGCCGAACAGAAAAATAGAGTGGCATCACACTTTCTTTTTTAAACTTGTGCTGTTGATCCTTGAAAAATCCTACAATCTGGGAATGACAACTAAGCTGACTCAGCTTTCTTCTTAACACATTGGCAGTCAAGCCAATAAAACACCTCCACCTGTACCTTTCCTTCAAGGCTAGTGCTTCAAACTGGGCCCATGGATGACTACGGACACGTGTCATCAACTCGCTAACTCGTTATACATAATTCTCGAGCACCTTTCCATAGTGAGCTAGCGATGATCACTGATCTTACTTTAATCGTGTGGTAGAAAATTTAAACAACCTTTAACAACACAATGGTGGGTCCATTGCTCGTTAACTCGCTATACTTAATTTTCGTACATCTCTTTATAGCGAGTCAATGAGCATCGTCAATCCAGACTTGATCTCGTGGACAACAATTTTACTTCAACAGTGGTGGGCCACACTCGCTAACTCGCTATACTTAACTTCTGAGCACTTCTTCATAGCGAGTCAATGTCACACTTTGATCCCGGCTCAATCTCACGATAAAAAATCTTTGTACCTAGTACACGGGAAGTGGGTCCATGATATCGATGTCACTGAGCTGGCTCAACACGTTGGCACATATATATATTTTCTAATCTCTACATGACATCACATGTCTTGGGCCTCGCCGTCTGTGACTTTCAGGTGGGTCGCTATATCGCTACCGACATAAAAACTAACAATCTAGCTAGCGATATGGCGAGTTTCGACGAATCAAAATAAGTGTGCAGATTTGTGTATTAATTTAGTCCATTCTCTTTGTAATGATGCATGTTTTAGTTTCAATTTTTTTATAAATTATAATAAATATTTAGCATCTAAGATAAAATTAATTCAATTAAATAATGAGAATATGCAATAATTAGTATTGTAATGATAAAAATGATTTTTAATTTATCTTTATATTAATTTGAGCTACTCATTTTTTTATTATGTGAATAATTATAAATGCTATAATTTGTGTGTTTTATTTTTTTTGTAAATTGATTATTATATATATTTATTATATATATAAACATGTATATTATCTTAGTTTAATTTATTTTCTTATAGTATTTGAATATTAAATCAATTAAAATAATCTCTATTATAAATCTGATATATGGTTCCTTACTCCTAACATTTTCTACTAACCATTCCTAAACTATACTATAACTATCCCTTACATCTTGCTTTACTTCCTACCACCCCTTATCTAATTTTATGACTAATTCCCTATCCACTAGCCATTAACCCTTATATCTTTTAAAAAATAACAATATTTAAGCCAAATCTTTTATTTACTACATTTTACTTTACTTATACATCTCCTCATACAAATAACATTAATCCACTTAACGTCCCTATAATCCCAACCTGACGCCAACCTTCCCAGAATTCATGTGACATGGGGTCAAGTGAATCATTACTTTTTTGTTTTGTGTTTGATGAAATTGACTTACTGCAAGGAGGTTTGTCAATAAATATATGATAATACTAAGTCCCATAAAATACTTGGAAACTTCATCCTTAAAATCATTCACTACACATCCATCTCACAATCTATGCATGTAAACTAAAATACCAAATTAGGCATAACTATTCATAGCTTGAAAGTAAATAAACATTCACACATATGACACAAGATATGATTACCCAAAAACCCTCTAATGAGAAGGTAAAACTGGGGTGGGGATGACACCCATACATCTTCACTACTACATTTATAAAGTATATCCAATGAATGTTACAATGTTTGATCATGAAATATGATCTACCCTATTAAAAGTATGCCCTGTTAAAGGCTTACAAAGCCTATTATGTCTTACCCTATTAAAGGATTTCACAACCCTATTAGAAGTGTGCCTAGTAAGAGGACTTCAACTTACAATGAAGTAAGCACCCTATTCAAGGATTTATCTCAGCATGTTAGGACTACTCTGTTAAGAGATTTAAATGATTCACCTATTAAAATGTCTCAACAATGATCCTTTGTTAGCACTCTACTACTTGATGTTAGATCACCTCTTTGCATGTATTCTTGATCCTTCTTTGATTAGATGCATCTCTTCTATCCTCTAACTCCTTTACTATGTTCTCCTCTAACATATTCTATAATTCATGTCTCTAGATCACAATTCCTTAGTCACACCTTGATTCTCTTTTTGCATGCACAAAATTCTCTCTCTACTCATCTCCTTAGTTACATTCTATATTAGGGTTTACCCTCCTTATTAAGATCTTGGTGACTTAGGGTTAGGTATGAATCAATGATTGTGATTCACCTATTGCTTAATCCCTCTCTTTTTTCTGATTGGTTGCGTGTGTTGCATTGGGATAATCAATCAAGATTCATTATTATCATCTAGGATCTCAAAATATATCCTTAAGTTGGTTCCAAAATAATTTACATAGGGGTTTGTGCCATTACAAACAACTATGTCAAAACTATATAACTCGACACTAGAAGTCCCTGATGCTCAACATCAACTAAAACTTCAATGCCAGAACTCAACATCCTTTGATTACTCGGCTCTTGAATCACTCGACATCATCTATCTACTCGACACTTGAGTGGATAGGCACCAACTGTTTACTCAACATACACTAAGAATCTCACTTGATATGCACTATTTGACATGTTATGCTCCAAATGTATTACTTGTTTCACATGAACTGATCTTGTAAATGACTTAAGTGTATAAACACTCATATGTCAAAACCAATTTGAGATTAACAATCTCCCTCTTTGACATGAGTGGAAAAAACACTTGTTCATGCATGAATATCTTTAACTTATAAGCATAACTTAGATAATCACCATCTTTACTCGGTATAATACAAAATTTTAAAATTTTGCAAAACTTGACTTTACTATCATACCTCAAAATCTTATAAATCCCCTTGAGTTGATTATTATATCTTGAATCTTGAATCAATACTATTGCTAAGTAAATATGCATATGCTATACTTTGTTTATGTCTTTGACTCCCCCTTTATTTTGTCTCCCCCAAAACTGTATCTATTCATCACTTGGAGTCAATGTCACTAAAAAACTTATTATGCTCCCCCTTTTTGACACTTATGTCAAAGGGTTATACCTGAATAGTGTGTTTATCCAAAAAATATTTATGGATCTCAAGTATTAGCTTCAAAGCTACATCCCAATTATCACAACCTACCTCCAATGATTTGATTTGGATGGCCAAATTGGCAACAAGATAAACTAAGCCTTCTAGTTTAGAAAGATGGGGATCTTTTTGCATTAGTGTCTCTACAAAGGCTAGCTCCTTGTGAAGTATTTCCATGTGTGGTGTCAACATGGATTGGATGCTAATTAGTGTGGCCCAAATATTTTCTTCTTGAGCATGCACTAGGTCAACCAATTGACCTTGGGAATTCATCAAATTCTTGAAGTGCTTCTAACTCTGAGCTAGAGAATTGGGTAGAGTAATACCTGTTAGCTTCATTTTGGCCTCCAAATTGTCAATATGGCACTGTACTTCTTGTGTGAATAAATTTGTATCACACAAATTGGTGTAAAGTAATAAAATATTCTCTAAGATTTTATTTACACTTTTAGTCTTGGTTGCTAACTCAACCAAGACTAAAAGTGTAATAGAACTTGATACCTTGTCATTTACCTTTCCTTGAAATTTTCTCTCAGACCATTCAAGCAGTTTGACATTTGAATCTAGGTCTGCATCATTGATGTGTTCTATAATGAATACCAACTATTCCATGATAGGCTTGTCTTCTTCAGGTGCTGGCAAGTTGAATGCATCAATAAATATATTCTTGATGTCTTGCAATGCTTGCTTCTACCTATGCTCCCTTCTGAGTAGCTCTTGATGCTTTTTCCTTGCAAGTGCATCTTGTAGTATGCCCATTTGTTCAATTGTGATTGTTGCAAGGTCAATCTTTGGTAGGACAATCACTTCATCCAAGTTGACATCAATAAATGATGTAACCTCACCTACCTTGGATGTACTAGACCTTGGTGATTATAATGGTGTCGCTTCTATACTCGACCTTTGAAGTGCTTGACTTGGAAGAGTAGTAGTTGTTGGTAAGGTAACTAATGTTTTTATTGACAATTTCTCCTGAGGCTTATTAGAAACAATAGTCCACCAAGATAACTGGGGGGGGGGGGAGGGGTGAATTAGTTATCTAATAGTTAAAACACTTATCCTCTTTAAACAAACTTAACCATTCAACCAAAGTAAATAACAACAATAGAAAGATTCACATAAACAAATACACTAGATATGTTGACTAGGGAAACCCTTGATCAGAGGGAAAACCCCAGTGGGAATGATGTCTGTAAGATGATGTACTAATATAAATATTCCTTGTTAGAGTATAGACCCTGTTAGGAGTCTGTTACAACATTTAGTAAAATCAGTCCCTATTAGGAGACTTTGAATCCTTGTTAGGAGATTCCAACCCTATTAGGAGTTGTGGTACAATGTATGCAAGAAGATCCCATTGCCAAAACATGCAATTTCAACTATGAGAAGAGCTCATTGCTCAAACAAGTAATTTACTGTTATTTATCTTCCTTGCTTGTTCTTTCCTCTATCCTATCAACAAGACCAATTACTATTAGACCTTGTATACCAGGTCATAAACCTCAAATCCAAATACTAAACCTTGGATCACTCAGAAAAACCTTGGCAATGAAGTTTCCTTTACTTCAATACTGCTTTGCTCAACTTCACATTCCATACTCTCTGCTACTTTCCAAACATTCATAATTCACATATATCCATGCCATGATAAATGAAAATATCCTTCCTTTATACCAAGTCCATTAAACAATTCCTTGAGTTGGTTGTTAATCCTTCTCAATTAATTATTATAGGACCACATTAAGAGCATGTTACACTTAGCGATAACACAAATCTTCCACCTTGCAACTTGAATAACTTTTTCTACACATAATATTATTACAAGTGACCTTAGCCATGCCATCCTTAACATGTCTTCTCCAAGTCCTCAACCTTGATCCTCAATATATCAAATCTGCTAAGAGATCTAACAAATTTACCCAAACATGCCTCTATAAACTCTATCATAGAACAAACATTACCAAAACTTACATAACTTCTTCTAGACTTAGCCTTTCTACTTCTGATGTTAACTAAATATGCTAGATACTCAAATGTATCTCTCATAACCATGAGTGGTTGTTATGTTCAACTAGTCAAGCATATCAAATTGATCTTTCCATTGTTCTTCTATCAGATACCACATAAGACATCAAACATGCTATATTGACATCAATGACAAAATCAGTCATGAGTGTTACATATTATCATCAAACCAATATTCCAAAAATCTCTCCAATATTCCAACAAGGCTATGTAGTCAAGTTTGAATCTTCCATCTTTCCTCTTCTTTCTTTTCAATTTCAATTGCATCTTGAACTTGTGTTGTAGGTAGATGAGTATCTACCTGTCTTGTTTGAACTTGTATTCCATCTCGTGCTTGAGTAGAAACTTTTGGTACTAAAAAATTTTGCACCAATTTGTTGATGTTAGCCATGGTGGTTGTTTCTTTCCTTTGATACACTACAATGGGTAATGTAGGTTGCATCATAGTAAATTAAGGGGTTTTTGATGTCTCGAGTTTCCACCTCTATAAATGTCTTCTCTGCCTCCTTAAGTTCATCTACACTCACCAATATAGGGTGACTGCATAAGTTTTCCTTGGTGGTGGTGTCAAGTAGTATCTTCTTCATGTCCTCCTCTATTAGTGAATTAATGTATTGAGTCATAGTGTCAAAAACATCCTTGATCTATATGATTTTAGTGTCTACTTTTGTCACATGTAGTGGATTGGCACTCAACATTTGTATATCTGGTATACTCTATTCTAGTTGCTACTCATCTTTAGTTATTGCCTATTTTTGTTCCCATTCTTTAGTGCTTTCCATATGTTCATCCTTCTTAGTATCAACTTTAGTAACCTCAATTAATTCTTGCTCATCTTTATCCTTGCCTACCTTAATAGGTTTCTCCTCAATTACCTTAGATGTTGTCAGCCCATAAATTACCTTCCAGATTTGGGTACTTTTTTGAACAACATCTTCAATTTTAGTTTGGAAAATATTAAATGGATGATACTTAGGAGAAAATCTCCCTACATACTTCTTTATGACTTTAGTCATCTTAGCTTTACCTAAATCTGGCATCACTCTTACAAGTGTAGTCTCTCTAATATTCCTTTCTATTGTAAGACTACATTTCCATCTTTTCTCAACTCTATCATATAAAGTATTTGGTAGAGAGTTTGAAATCTCAATTAGAGTCATATTAAATGTTACCATCATGGAATATACTGACTCTTCTACTTTATCCATTTCTAGCTTTCCAAGTCTATCAAATCCAATATGTGAAAATCCACTCAAATCTACATTATTCTTTATATTTTTAGATAGATAATGTAAATCAAAAGGACTGTGACTTACCACTTTAAATTGGCTATTATCATAAAATTTTATTCTCTCTTCATATGATTTAGTTGGAGCAATGTACTTTCTCCTTTGTCTCTTCTCAGACACATAAACTTGTATAGCTTTCCTAGCTTTATTTTGTTTTTGCTTGGCTACTTCTTGAGCTTTCTTAGTAGTAGGTCTTGTGCTAGTTTGTGTAGCTAGAACTACATGCTTAGGTTTTACAACCTTCTTTAATTGTTGACTACTAAGGCTTTATCTTTTCTTTTCTTCTCTATGGCTATAGGTTCTTCACTAACTTCTTCTCCTTTGACACCTTCTTCAAGCTCGACTTCCTCTTCTCCTTGATCTTCTCCCTGACCTTGTGTTAGGGCCAATGGTGCTTGGGCTAGTACTTCTTCTTCATCATCATCATTATCATCTCCATCATCTTCCTTTTCCCCTTCACCATATTTTTCTTTCAATTTCTTGATAATCTTGTTCTTCTTCCTTATCACTAATGTTGTCTTTAGATCCATAGTTATCTTTGATTTGGCAAAATCACAATTTACAAAGTTAGTAGCCTTATTATCTGCTTCTTCTTTTGCAAGAAAGGATGCAATTACTATAGATGCCTCATCCACATTGAATTCATATCCTAGTGATCTCAACCATTAACCCTTGGAACTACAACTTGTACATTTGTGAAATCAGTATCAACTAGAAAGCAAACCTCATTGAAATGTTTCTCAACTAGTGACACTAGTATCTTGTGTCTTTGTTTCATTGACTACTTAAAGTCCTCAAAATAGATAGTCATAATAGACTCAAAGTTCTCTCCCATTTTCTCAATGAATTCTCCTATTTGTACTACAATGGATTTGTTTGTCTTCCATGAAACTTTTCCAAAGGAAGGAAATGTGTTCTACACATAGAAAAATATACATACAAGTATTGATTGAAACTTGCATTGTGCACTCTTGGTTTTCATCATAGCTCATTATCAACTAGATTTCACTCGACAACTTAAGTGAAAATTTTCATGCTTGACAGTAACATGAAAATTGAAAAACTAAAAGATTTCTTCAAGATTCTAAACAAAACTTTGCATCTTTCTTCATGAAAATATAATCTTTTCAAAACTAAGTCCTTGGAAATAATTATGATATATTATTTAAATATCAGTCCCACACATACCTCTTGATTTCTTAGTTTGAGGTGGTGTCATCAATTGACCCATTGGGTGAAGAGATCCCATCAAAACTTGATGTGCTGCAATCTTCCTTTCTCTTCCATGTATTTTTCATTTCATCTTTGACATTCTCAACATTTGCCTTTTCTTTGCCTTTGTTGAATCACTGCTTGGCACTTTTGACCTTGTTGGACAATTCTTACTTATGTGACCAATCTTCAACCAACTAAAACATGTAGTTGACTCAACCATTTTTTGTAGTCACTTCTAAAGTGTGTTCTTATGCAATTCTTAGGAACATGTCCATACTCTTGATAGTAGTGACAAGTATACCTAGTATTGTAATCCTAATTATAAGATTTTCCATTGTGATTTACCTTTGTCTATTTGTTTGATGACCACTTAGGCTTGGATCTGCACTCATATGCTCTATCTCCATACTTCTGATAGTTATAGGAGTATCCTTCAAATCTTTGTGTGCTCAAGGTCTTGGTTTTGCATTCATGTGCCTGATGTCCTTGTTTGTTGCATTTGTGGCAGTGACCCATGAACTTCTGCTTAGGATTCTAATTTTTAGTCTTGCTCTTGCAAACATTAGTAGTAAACTTGTAATAAATTAAATTTTAAATAGAAAATTAGGATATTTGGCAATAATTTTAGTATTATGAGTTGTTAATGAGTAGTATCAGATTTTAGATAGGGAAGTTTATTATATAAATTTATTTTTAAAATAATTAAATTTAATTAAATTTAATAATTAGAGTATAAAATAAGTTTATTAAAGTTTCAGCTAAATGTTATATCATTTTTTATTAAAAAAACTATTCACATAGATTTAGCATAGTAGTTCTCCAAGAGTTTATATCAATTAAATTTTAGAAAATTTATTTCAAAAATTTCCTATTTAAAATTTAATTTATTACAAGTTTACAACTTCACTATATTAATTATTAGTTTTTCTTGATAAAATTTAATTGAAAATAAGAATTAATAATATTTATATAATTGTCAAAATATATTATAAAGGTAAATAGATAAGTAAATTTATTATTCTGTAAGAAGAGATAATTATATGTTGAATTTGGTCTATAAGATACAATCCTAAAAAATAAATTAACAATGATACTATTTAATAATACTAACACAATTATGCTTTTAAAGCAATTATATTTGATTCCACTAAAAAAAAATACTAATTAACATCATTTAAACTAACACTTTATTTAATACAAAACAAACAACTCTATTGCCAAATATCCTAATTTAAAAATATACTAAAAACCTAAATTTTTTAAAAACTATCTAAAATCTGATACTACTCATTAACAACTCATAATACTAAAATTAATAAAAAGTAAAAATAAAAATTAAGACATTAACACTACTAACTTAACTTTCAAACAATAAATTTTCAATGTTTTAAAACATTTAAATTAAACTTCCTAACAATTAAAATCTAAATTTTAAACTTATTTTAAATAACTAATCTATCTTTAAACTAAAACTAAATTAATTATCACAAACAATAAATTTAATTAAGAACTAAAAACTAAATTAAATTTATACTAACTTAAAATTAAACTAATTTTTAAAAGACACATATTAATTAAATTATATATATATATATATAAACATAATCAAAACTAATATATATATATATAAACTAACTTATACTAAAACTAGAACTTACATTATAACCCCTAACCCCTAACACTAACCACCCACGACCACAAACTTCCAACTTCCAACCACGTGGGCTCAGGGCCCCATAAATATTTTTCCCCACCCTCACGCTGCCCCAGGCCTATTTAAAAGGACACAGCCCAAAATCATGCAGGGTAGTACATTTTGTAGGAGCTGACAGAAGTAAGGGAGGTAACAGCACAGGCTATTTAGCCGGTGCATTTTCATGGCTATTTAGCCAATATCTGAGCATTCGCTATATCACCACCAGCAAATCACAAGTATTTCCCGTTAGCGACTTGGCGAATCGCCGGATATTTTTGAACTCCGGTGACACCACTTGCAAGTTTTTCCCACATGCATTCCTTCTTGAAACTGATAGGTCTAGGATGTATCACGTGGTCATAAGATCATCCCGTGAACACATTTCACGGCATCGGATTCCACTTTTCAGTATCACAGGTAATTTTTCGTTGATCGCCATCTCGCTATGCGTAACATATGAGCATCTTACCATAGCGAGTATGCAACAACCATGGATTCAAATCGAATCTGACGGTAGGACTAAAACACCTTTTTCATGAGACTCAACCACGACGTCCAAATAGGCGGGAGAAGAATATCCATTCTTCGCCCCTTTTTCCAAAAAGAATTCGCGCCAAGGTAAATTGTAAAAGCCAAACCTAGGGTTTTTCACAGACTTTCAACTTGGTGAGCATACTTATATACACCCCATAGGAAGTATGTTTGTGTTTCATAGCAGACCGGTAGTGCAGGGAAAATGTGGGGTACTTGTCGAGGTGCAAATCTTCACTTATTTAGCCAATTAAAGTCATTTATCTCAACATATGGCTACTGAAGCTGTTCATCTGGACAACATGATGAAGATGAGTGGTTAGTATGTTCTTCAAGTTCCTTTCTGAATTTTTTACCATGAATTTGTTCCAGTTGCAATATAGTAGTTTTACAAACATATTTCTATGGATACTACAAGGATCCTCAAACTTGAGTTTATAGAAGTCTTAGAAAGTGCATCTTTTAAGCTAAATTTCTCTCATGGATCATATGTTACAACTATCAAATTATATATCAGATTTGTGTGATCTCCATTAGGCACAAGTGCACACATTTGTTGGAACTGTTGGAAAAAAGATAATAGGAAAGGACTAACACCATGCTGCAAAAAAACTACATAGGTTGGGTTTTTTATTATTTGTTTCTTTTTGTTCATAAGTAAAAATGGATCTGTCATGTAACTGTGCACCTCTAACACAGTTATTTTATTATTGTTTTTATTGCATAGTATTTCGTGGAGTTTGATATATTTATAAATATTGTATGTTGTCAACATATTTATTCAATGGCTGTAAATAGTAACACTACCTATGATTATGAGATTCATGGTTGCCTTATAGGTTTTATGAGATTGGTGTTGCAGCTGCTCTATATGCAAATGTTGGGTATTCTCAGTCTAACATATTTATTGCTTTGGCTCACTTAGGATGCAGTTCAGCAGGCCTTTTTAATCATTGTATATTTTGGTGGAAATGATTATTTGGATCCTCACCCCTCAGGATTAGGTCCTCATGTACCACTTCCTGAATACATTGAGAACATTAAGAGAATGGCAACCTATCTCCAGGTACAATTTTCATCAGTATTCTGTGTTTAGATTTATTCAATTTCGTTTGAAAGATACAAATATTTCAATTTTTATGATGACAATTATCTAATTTGAGTTTGGGGTAAACAAATCAGGACCTCTCAAAGTCGACATGCTTGATTTTTTTAAGTTGCCCACCTGTTAATGAAGATTTGATTAGTAGTGCTTCAAGGTACTATTCTTCTTGTGTGTGTGTGTGTGTAATGGTTCACAATTTCATGATTCTGTAATCTACCTGTTTGGCCTAACTTCTTTGGATTCTATAGTAGTATTTTTGCTCCAATAGTATGGACAAATGAATTGTGTCATTAGTATTCTGAATCCTGTGTGCAATTCTGCAAAGAGATGGGTGTCAAGGTTATAGATTCATTACTACACTCAGGAATGGGCTCATCTTCAATCTTCAAAAGATTGAATATGAGCCCATTCCAGACTATAGTAATGAACCTAAAAGCTCCTTCAGTGTGAGCATATCATGTCCTTCAGATGATCTTTCTGAAGCTACTCTAACATTGTATCCTTCAGACTTTAGTTTATATCTGCCAACAACAAGACTACTTTGCATCATTATAATCATAAATAAGGAATGCAAAGGTAACCTTTTCCGGGTTTTTGCTGAGAAAATGTTGATATTAAAGCAATGGGGTTGCTTGGCATTTTATGAAAATTTGTTATGCACAAATAGGAATAAATTGAGTTTGAAATGATATATATCAGTTGTTATCTCATTTCAAAATGTGGTTAGCTTTAGGAATTCTTTTATAAGATGTTATATGAAATGATTGCTAGCTAACACCTACCAAGGAAACATAACTTGCTTCTTCCCACAGTGAATTCTGCTCAAGGTTTTGGCATTGTGAAGTGTAGCCCAATTCTTTATGTGCCAATGGCAATATTGAGAATGCTAAGAGATGGCATGGTTACTCTCGTTGATGTTATTTCTTTGTTGCATTATATGAGATTCATTACTACACTCGGGAATGGGCTCATCTTCAGTCTTCAGAAGATTGAAGATGAACCCATTCCGAGTGTAGTAATGAATCTCAAAGCTCCTTCAGCCTGAGCATATGATGTCTTTCGGACGATCTTTCTGAAGCTACATCAACATTGTATCCTTCAGGTGTTTGATTTTTCATCTTTCTTCTTTATTATTCTATAGAACAATTCTTATGGTTTAAGTTTTTTAGCATCAATTTGTAATTTCAGTCAAAAATCTCTATATATCTTTTCTTGCCAGACAGGGTTGCTTAGTTTTTATGTAAATGTCTTTGCTTTTGTAGCTTGGACTTGAATTCACCACCAATGTTCTTTATACTCAGCCAACAATATATTTGTACCAAGTATAGTGCATTGTAATGGTATTGTTCATACAATGTTGATGCTTACTCAAGAATACTATTTTTATTTAGTTTTATTTGCCAAGTTTCCTTTTCAGTTTGATTTTGAGCTGGTGATGCTTGAGACTCAAATGCCTACAAATACTTCATGTAGTGTCCAGTCTCAAGCCTTGATCACTAGGCAAGCTCCTAGCTCTTATTACAGTTTGCTTACTGCAATGTCACATCCAATTTGCATGTGATTCTACTGACCTAAAGGATCCTTAACCACAAACAACAGTAGTCTCCTCTGCCCAAGATAATACAACTTTGTTTGGATTTAAATAAGAAAATCGCAGTAGCATTAATAGTGAGGATTTGTGTTTGCTCAGAAACTTCTTATCTAAGAAAGCCTTCCTGAGGGTTGTGAGCTTGTGTACTTCTCCTTTACATCAAAGGTTTAATGCGAGCATGTTGCTAAGACCCTACCCAAGGTTACAAATGCAAAGTGAACTAGTTTTTAATGCTTCCCACTAGCAATAAAGCATGTTTTATTAACTCATTATCTAGTTGGTTCGCCTTTATTTCAAATTTAATGCAGGGACGAGGAGCTTCTTGGTTAGGGTCTTGCATTGAATGATGAATTAGATCGTGTGCTAGGGAAACACAACTCCATTACTACAGGGTCTCCTATTACATGAAAAAGAACAAAAGAGAGTAAACTAGGATAAATTTGGTAACTTTCCACATTTCAAATGTGGATTATACCTTTGAACTATTGCATAGAGAGAGAGAGGGGGGGTAGGGTGTTGTAGAACTATTGCATAGCCAAGGAGACAACAAAGGAGCCTCCTTGTCTCCCCTGCCCCCACATGTGAGAGAGAACACTATTGCATAGAAAGGTACGTAGGCAACAGAGCAAGAACATGCACTAGAGTTTTCCCTAAACTGGGTGTTCCCAAAGGTAAATAACTGAGGCTGTTCCACTTATTTATTTTCATATTTTCCATTTGAATGTATGCATTAGAATCTATTATCAATAAATCAGCATAATATCTGTGTTGGTGACTTTGTCCATTGGAATTGGAATGTGGAAGATAGGTATGTGCCAACACTTTATTCTATTTGAGAGCACATGCTTTTCCCTCTTGTTTTATGGTCTATGGCAATCCGAATGACTGTTAGAAAAACCAATCTCAAAGTTCAGAATGGTAGAATGATAATATCTTCATGAGTTGATTTATAATCTTGTGTCATTTACATTGAAATATAACTATAATAGGTTAAATTGTAGGTTCAATTCGAGGAGGGGTTAGGGTACATCTTGTTTCTGAATTATTGTAATTTTAAAATGTAAAGAATTAGTTTTTGGGTAGATTGTTATTCATGATCTTTGCCTTTCCACTGGTCTATTGGCAATTGCTTTGCTAACGTGGTGCTTCAGTGCCTAATATACACAAAACCTCTTGCAACCTATCTACTCCATGGATCGCATTCTCAAAAATGTATGTTATCATTTCTTAGTAGATTTATCCTTAGACACAGGCATTGCAATATTAGTTGCGGCTTGCAAAAACAATAACCTATACTATTTGTTGGGTCTGCTCAGATCAGAAGAAAGACTGGTGCTTCATGTGTGAGCTTGAGTTTCTTGTCTCGAGGGTGAGAGCAAGAGATGGTGCCTTATCACCAATTAGAATACTTTCTAGAATTAAAAACATTGGCAATCACCGTGGATATGGAAAATAGGAAGATGCTCATGAGCTTTTGAGGTAACATGAATTGCAAAGTGCTTAGAGTCTTTCAATTTTTAAATCATACCGACATATATCAAGATAGAAATGCTCATAGAAAGGAGTATTTAAGGATATGCTACAAATTATGTGCACACAAAAATTAATCTCCATTGATGTGCTTAAACATACTTACATGGCACATGAATGCATGCTTGCATGTGCGCGCGCACACACAGATTGATATCTTGTTTTTCTTTTTCCTTTTAGATTTGCAGTTGATACTATGTAGTCGATATGCCTTGATGAAGTTGGAGAGGAAGCCATTCATCCAATAGCACATGTGACTATGTTCATTCAACAAACATTTGGTGGTTATCTTCAGTCAAAGGTGGTGCTAGTATTAACTTTAAAATGCAAAAATGTCAATGAACAAATACACGTGATTTGTAAATTTTGGTTATAAAATTTATTTCTGTATAAGGAGTTCAGATTAGGGGAGTTGGCTTGGCGAGCTGACATGGCAAGTCGACTTAAAGTGGCAAGTTGGTGGGGCAAGTGGGGGTGACTTGGTGAGCTGACCTGGAGAGTTGGCTTAGGGGGTGGACTTGGTGAGTGAACTTAGAGAGTCGACTTGGTGAGCGTACTTCAATTGTCAGCTTGGCGAGCTGACTTGGGGAGCTGGCCTGGCAATCTAACATGGTGAGTGGGTGTTTATAGTGTAGTGCAATTCTTTGATTCTAATAGATGTTTGAGGGGTTATTAAAGGTACTGACATATGAAAAAAATGCAAGGAAATTCATAGTTTCCTTATAAGTTATAGGATGATCAATTTGGTGAATGATACGAGTTTGATTTGATGCACACAACCAAAAAGACAATTACAGAATAGAAAGTTTCATTTATTTAATAGTCAGTTTGATCCAATGCTAATAACAAAACTACGATGGATATAATAACCTTTTATTAAAGGTCATAGAATTTCCAAATGTTTTTTGAATGATGATTATTTGATTTACTATTTGCATTGATCAATTTGTGACAAGTTTACAAGTTTAATTGTCAGTATCCTTAAAGGATTATGAACAAGATGTGTAAGCATGTATCATGTGGATTGGTTCGGTAGTTGAAGTATGATTGAAGTATATAGTATTATACTTTTTTATCATGTTCATAACTCCTAATAAATTTAGTCTACATGAATAGCAGGGTTCATTATTTGTATTGTCATCAAATAAGACTTGGAAGGATGAGGACCATTGTTCTTTGAAAGGTAAATGCATACCTATTATTAAGTTGATACTAATTGTTACATCATATTTAAGGTTGCTAAAGGTAAGGTGGACTTCTAATAAGACATAACAAGTGTCAAGGGATATTTGAAATACGAACTATTAATTTTTTTTGTTCCTTGAAAGCACTAAATGAAGTAAATTATGTGGGTGTACTAAGTTATTGTTTAGATGCGTGGGATACATTCGTTGTTAACAATGATGATTTTGATGCACTTTCAATTCCCAGATTTGATTGTGTATAGTTTTTTATCATAAACATTTTGGATCATACTACATTATCCATCATCTTATGTTCTTTTCTCTCTAGCATCCTGATGATGGATTATGTAGTATGATCCGAAATGTTGATGATAAAAAACTATATACAATCAAATCCAAAAATTGAAAGTGCATTATCATGGATTGTGGAAATCTAATAGATCTCATGATGATTTTGATTCTATGCGAGTGTATAGGGTTTGGGGAAAATGATATAATGGAGATTATTTATTGAGTATGCCTCTAATATACTGAATACATTTATGAATCTAAGGGTTTATTTGGGTTAAATGATTGATCCTCATGGTTGATATGTGGATTGAAGGTTAACTCCATGTTTCTTTGCATAACTTTCATTTTTCTTGTAATTATACTACATTTGGGTCATGAATTCAATACAATACTTGACCATCCTTGATGTACATGATTTATCATATTCACATGCTAATCCAAAATAGTGGATCCATTATGTGATCTTTTGTGTTATGTGTTCATTTCTCTTTAACTTTCCTATGTATGGGGCATCTCACCATTGTGATGTACTTGTCTTTTTGGATGTACTTGTCTTTTTTAACATATATATGCTACCTCTACCTTAAAGTCATTGTTCCTAGTAAGGCATACACAATCACCTTAAACTTATAGGCATACACTCTGCTATATACCTACACTTTTCACACTAATCACAAGGTTTGGTTTTTACATTTTGATCACACATCATGATATGTTTTTAGTTAAGTTTTTAAAACACTTTACAAGTTAAAGCTTTTTATAATATTTGTGTTTGATGTGCACCATCTATACCCTTTTGTAGACACTTTTTCCATATTATTTGGAAAACTGAGGTTTTGTTTTATAATCTCTAGATTTTACTCTTATTTAACACACTTTGTTAGACTAATTTGACTCTTATGTTGCTAATGTAACTCGTAGTAAGGATCACCTTAGTAGGCCAAGAAATTGTGTCCCTTTCCTTCTCTTCACACATGGCTCATATAAAGAAGAACCTTACTAGCTCAAGAAGACATATTAAATCTTTTCTCTTGTATGATCCATGTGTGTAACATATTTTGATCATGTTGCCTATTTATCCATATGTGTGTAACATATGTTGATCATGTTGCCTTTTTTCAGTTATGTTGAATAAAAGAGATAATTTTAGTTATGAGGTCTTGTGAGATTTATATGCATGAATCTACCCTTCCATAAACCTATTCAAATTCCCCAATCTACTCATGAGATGCTTACAAATACATCAATATATGAGTGGTTGTCCCAACTAAACCTTGTATCGAACATGGACACCTTCTTTACACATTACTCTAAAATTATAGTGATAGGAAAATGCATGGCACCTTTGAGGTAGCAAGTTGCAGATAATTGAATCTCAATCCATATGCATGGACAACATGTGGAGCTGAAAAAACACAAATTTCTTGGACAGGTATGCATGTTTGTTAGAGATGTATGTAGGTTTTTAATGTTATGGCATTATTTGCATGAGAAAAATGTCTATTAAGCATTGGGTCTATTAATGGGGCTTACAAGAAAAACCAAATTTCTTTGACTTGTTTGCTCAAAGGTACCATGCAATTTTCTTCAACCATTAGAGAATGAAACTCCAAAATAAAATATAAATCCTCACATGAAAATATTCATCCATTAGCATCTTAGTAAGAAACTACCATGCCAAACCACTCCCCTATAAAAAAAAAAAAATTACACATTACATAAACTAATGATGGAAAAAGCTCTTACAAGTCCACTATGTAACTATGTAGGGGAAAACGTGAATCAAGGAAAGCAAGCCTAAGTTCATCACATATACACAAGAAAGGAGGAGAGAGTCCTAGAATTTGATCCCTTCAATCCCAATTCTAAGGTAACTAGGTCAAGTAAGAGTAGTGTCAACCAAGTGATAAAGAAACACTAATGCAAGTCAATATCTAGTCATCATAGAATTAGAGAAGGGATGCAAGAATCCTTGAGACCTTAAATGTAGAAAGAGATATGAAAATAAGATTTTAGATGCAGAAAATAGATGTACTAAATTAATGAAGGAAACTAAAAGACTCACCTTAGGAAGGAGAAACTTTGAAGCTAATATTCTAATTTTTGTGCAACTCTAATCAATGAATAATATAAGCCCCAAACCTGTAATTGCAAGATCTCTAAAACCCAAAAATTGTTTAGTCATTTGGTAGAGTCAACTTTTCTTAGTAGGGATGACTTTACCCTATGAAAGGAAGAACTACGACCCTAAAGTGTTATATGAACCCAATTCTAATTTTACACCTCCAAAGTTCTGCAAAAAGGGTATTGGGATCTACAACCTATTCACATTTCCAAGATCTGCAACCTGCAAGAAAAATGATTTTTTTTTTTTAATGGGGGGGGGGTTTCTTGGTCAAATCCCAGTTTAGGAATTAACCTTGAATTGAAATAATTGAAAAGTTGAAATGTAAAGCAAATGCATGAATTCACCTTACAATACTAGGATTTCTCAAATCAGATGCAATGAGCTCACTTCACCAATTTAATTAGATCAAGAGGAATGAATAATGGGTGTGGAAGATGCAAAAAAGGACCTTGAATGGACTGAGGGAGATATCGAATGCTAGATTAAAAAAAATCCTTCAATTTCTTAAATGCTTGAATCCTTGATCTTCAATGGAGGAATTGTTTGAATGCTTGAGTACTTGAGAAAGTGAATTCTTGAGTTCTTGAGTGCTAGTGTGTGTGTGATTGATAGATGCAAAATGGAGCAAATGGATGGCTTTATAAAGGTGTGAGAATTAAATTTCTCCCATAGGCCTAATAGACATAAAAATCAGCTCCTCAAATCAACTTGGACACGAGACCTAAAGAGCATGCCCAATATAGGGCACAAGTAGGGATGTACTACATCCCTGATTGGCCTATCAAGAATGCATTCTTGATTGGGTAGGGATGCACTATGTCCTTGCTAACCAAGGCCCAAAACCGTCAAGATTCCTTTAAGGTCCCATAATAGGTCCAACATCCTAGAAATTAGGTGTAGAATTTGAGATATACCTATTATGGTGTAGCAAATGGATTTTGAGTGATTGGATGAAGACAAGGGAGGACCTAGGTGGTTAGACCCTTCCTTCAACTTTACTCTATGAAAATAGGAGTGTTAAAGAGGATCTATTAGGTCCTACCCTAATTCTTCCTAGGAGAAATGAGAAGAAAAGGTAATAAACGGGGAGAGACACAAATGAATGATGATCTTACATTAAATAGGTGTTAAACCATCATTAAATTGAAATGCTTCCAATTTAAGATGATACATTTAGCCCCATCTTTAGCGACAATGTGGAATCAATCCAAACTCTTGGTAATGTAGAGCACAAGACATAAGATAAATCCTATCGTGATTAAGGAGACATGTATGAAGGATTTTGTAGAAGAGTTTATGCAAAATTTTCATGTGAATGTAACTCAAGTTCATGGAAAGATTTTTCAAGTCAACATAATAATAATTTGTCAATTGTCAAGAATTTTAGCTGAAGGTGAAATTATCACAAAGAGGACATCAAACTTGGAAGAACTTGTTGACCAGTTCTACAATGAGCAAGACGATGAGAGCATCCAAAAATGGTTTAAATTAATGGTAATACAAAGGGTATTAACAAATTTTCATTGCCAGAATCCTAGAAAACTTTAATGGTTTGGTAAATGAAGTATTTTACATGTGATGGGTAGTATGCTATGATACTAGGCCCTAGTTTGAAAATATTATGCCATATCCACTATGGAGAGCAAAGGCCAGAGATGGGGATAAATCTTCTAGAGTTTCTATTTCATCAATTGCCAACAATATTCCAAAATGCTATGACAAAAAGAAGAGGTATGGTATCATGTGCTCATGCACTTAATTTTGACATTTCATTTTCTACATAATAGTGAAGGAAGGGAATCTTGGTTCATATTTTAACTAAAAATAGAATTTTATAAAATTAAGTGGTTATAAGTGTCATTTTTCATCACTAGTCTTGACAAAAATCATGCCCAATATTCAATAAATAAAATTTTATGCATAAATTATCACTTGTATGATATAAATTGTGATTAATTTTATTTATAGCTTTTTTATGGATGAGGTCTGAATTTCCTTCTAGTATCCTATGGCATTTTCCAAAGTGGATCAATTTTCTAAATGTGTAAGGTGGAGACTCATTTCAGACAACTTGTAGTAGATGAACATCATCCCATGCAATATGTTTGACAAAAAAATTGAGCAATTCTAGGTAATTTTAAATAGACATGAGCAAAAATATATATAACAATTTTGTCATGGTAAGATAATTACAATATTAAAAAAAAATTATTGTCTTTGACATAATGTACTATCTTGTATTTTGTAGTGCATTTGCATTTACAAAACAATGGAGTGGAGAAAAACACTAGGAACAACTTTCACAAATTGTAAAAGAAAATTAAACCTATCCTACACATTTTCTCCACGCCCACCTTTGCAATATTTGGTAGAGACTCCAATTGCTCTAAAACTATTATTTATGTTGTGGTGGGGATCATTAAAAATAAATATAATTAATCTTTAATCTACTATATTTTTCATCTTCAAATATTCATCGTCCCTTACATCCCACCCTCTATCAAAATTAGCATGTCAACACTAAGTCTATAACTCAAATTCTGAATGAAAAATAGTGTTATTAATCAATAAGTACGTTGCCTTCCCTAAATACAATATTACTCAGGTTGAGAAGTTTTGTAATCATCATCAATGGATTTGCAAACTCGTTAATTAATGAAGTCAATAACTCTAAAAGAGGACAGATCAATCTTTTATATATGGTTGTGTTTACAAAGGATATGTTCATAATTGATGCCATAGCAAGTAATTTGATACATTTGTCTTATTTTGTAGGTAACAATCACCATTCTCTCTCTATTAATGGTGCTTTTGGAGCTGTCTGAAGCTATTTCTTTTTCATTTTGATTTAATGCTATTTGCAAAAAAATTGCATTGCACCCTACATAATCTGATCTTATCATCGTATAAAGCAAGAGAGGATTATGTGAAGGTATGATGAAGGGCCAAACCACCCATACCAACTCACAACCAAAAATGCAATAATATGGAGACAAGAGAGATGACAAAATGCTTCATGAAAATTCCATTAATACTTGAAATTCATTAGAAGAGATTACATTTGAAGAGCTTACAATTCAAAAACTTGATTACAAATGATAATAAGCCTTTCTTAAATAGGCACTTACCACCCAAGGCATGATTTATCCACAACATTCTAGAATCTCCACAACCTTCTACAATATCTACAACCTTCTAGAATTTCCACCTAAATACAACTAAGCACCACTATGTGGCCCAATTAGAAAATTACATTTCTTTTGTGGATCACAACAAATATTAAATGCATGATGCCACCTACACACCTCAATTAATGGAATAACAGCTATTTTTATTATTTTTCTATGCATGATGCCACCTACACACCTCTATTAATAGAATAACAGCTATTTTTATTATTTTCCTATGCATGATGCCACCTACACACCTCAATTAATGGAATAACAACTATTTATATTATTTTTCTATTTATGCCACCCATGCACCTTGAAAATAGAGATTCTTCTTTTCTCCACTTTTCCTATTTTCTATTTTTAATTATTTTCCTTCCATTTTCGTCACTTTCTCTCTCCTCCACAAATTTTTTTTTTTTTTTTTTTTTTTTCTTTTTTTTTTTTTTTCTAATAATTTAATTTTCCCATGCAAGATGCTCCTGCATCAGACTCCCCCGGTAAATAGAAAAGTGTGTCCCACACTTTGATGTCAAAAGAGAGATATAGAACCATCTTCATCTTCACCACAAGCTTCCACCTCAATAGGGACAAGAAAACCAACATGCAAATCTTCGACATTTTTTTTTTTTTTTTTTTTTTTTTTTGCTGATGCATGATGCTCCTGCATCCAACTCCCATGGTAGGAAAAATTTTGTGAATATGGATTCACAAAATGAAGTAGCCACTGTTGACAGATTTTTTTCCTCTTCCTCCAACACATAGCTGGAACAAGTATTCGGTGCCGATATATTTCCTTCTTTCTTCTTTTCCAACAACTAGCTGGAACAATTGTTTGCTGCTGAAAATGCTCCCTCGCAATGAACTCTATCCAAGTATAACTCTCATCCTCATCCAATCTTGTTGAATTAATCACACCTGTACTAAATCCAGCAACACCATACCAATCTTCCTTTGCATCACAAACAAGATCCTCATGCAAACCATCATTAATATCTTTTAAACTCATATCAAAGACAACATCCCATGATTCATAAAAATTTACCTCTTTGACATATTCATTTGTGCTTGCCTCTTTCATGTCGTCAACAATGCATGTAACTACTTCACTTGCTTGATCTCCAACGAAGGCACTATATTCTTCCTCCATTGCTGCAATCTTAAAATCATCTTGATCTATTTCAGGTTCATTAATCTTGCCATCTTCATTCTCTTCCTCTTCTCTTTCATCTTCTTCAACTTTAGGTTCGCAAATGATTTCCTCTTCATCCACTTGCTCTTCCACTGGATCATCTTTCTTTTCCACATCCAAGGAATTATCAACATCTCTTTTCTGGTGACATGCTCTTCTCTTCTGCAACTCAGCTTCTAATTCATTCACTTGCTTCTGCAAATCAACTAGCAATAATTGTTGATTTCTTGCTCTAAATTTCTCAAGTCGAGGAATCCTCAGAATCCATCCAATCACAAAAGTCATCTTCTTCTTTCTCTTCTGCATAATCAAGTCTTCAGAAGACAAATCTCATGCAACACAAGAACCTTGTGCAAACTGCCTCACACTCGGCGATCTATCTACACAATCAAGAACTTCTTCACAAACTTCACCCAACTCAAGGTCCTGGTGCAAACTGCCTCACATTCGGCGATCTGTCCGCACGCTCAGGAACTCCTGCTCTGATACATTTCCAAGCTATTTTAAGTTCATCCAAATGCATTATTTTTAAGCTAATTATAATTTTATTTATAATGTTACATGCTTTTTGAACACTTAGAACATTCCACAATAGAAATCAAATCTCTCTACTTCTGAGTTTTGGGTGTGACAAAATCCAATTTATGCATGTACATTTTTCCAAAACATATCATGCCACATTTTCTCTGAGTTATCTTTATTACTCCTAATTATTTCTTAGCTACAACCAAACTTTTAACAATGATCTCAGCACTCAAGATAACACAGAGTTCAAATCCACTCAAGGGAAGTTAGTCACATCTTTTTTGCACCCTTTTGTTGGCCCTTAACAATACTATTGTCGTGGTAAATGGCTTAAATAATTATCCACAACACTTTATCTATATGTTGCCCCATGAATGAAATGTTCACATGATTGAATGAATGAATGTCCTCTTTTCCTTTCATGTAACTATTGTTTGCTCTTTTAAGCCACTTGATTTACATCACAAAAATACAAAACACAAATTTAGGACACTCTATTGGCCCAATTATATTGATCAAAGACCTTTTTGAATCAATTATTTTTAAAAATAAAATAAAATCAAAAATTCATCACATGTACTCTATAGCCTTGTATTAATCTCCTAATGATATTCCAATTCCAATAGTCTCGACACATGTCCTCTATATCCTTGTATTAGAAATCATATCAAATCCACATATGTAATTTATTTGTAAATGTGATGGTATAGGACTTTTATCATAAAAAACATTGAAGTTCGTTGTGTAAGTATATTTTAGAGGAACCAAAGGGATGAATAAACAGAGAAGGATGGATCCTTGTATTATAATACACAACTTTACTAACATTTTTCATGTCCAACTAATAAAGTCCTTTTGTATTGTGTTATTGGGTCAGGAAGAAGTGTCTTTCTTATCTAAAGTTATATTTTTACTAATTTTAATGTTTGGTGACATGTCATTAAGTAAATGCATAGCATCATCTTGTCTCAAAATATGTTTATGATTAAGATAAGCTCTAGGGGAATAAGAAGGATCCACAATGATAGATGTTTTAAGAGTTTGATTGACAATGTTTAAAGTGTATCCCTATTGAACCAAAGTAGCATTGTGGGAAGATTGTTCATCATTAGTTTTCAATGTATACTCTAGGAGACATACAAGCATTATTCATCTCATCATAATTCATCAAAGGATTATCAAAGGTACCATATAAAACATTCATTATATCTGATGAAGTGTTCTCCCCTTAATACCACAATCACACAACATAAATAGAGAAACAATAAAATTTTGCAAAAATAGAAAATGGGCTTCTTATTATCTCCAAAAGTATGGAATTAGAAATTTTATAAATACATGCCAAGCCACATGTGTGTTTTCCTTACAATATTCTATAAGAAAAAGCTACAAACAACTACCCAGAACTACCTTAGATAACCCTACAAGCCTTCCTTATCCAAGCAATTTTCCACCACCTAGAAAGGTTCTAGAAATTTATTTGAACCCCTTAAGGTTGAATAACCCTAAAATTAATTTAATTTCCATATTTATTATATAGAGTTGGTTCAAACTAGTTTCAAATTATAATTTCAGGTAGCCCAATTTTAGAAGGTCATAACTTTTTTAACTATATACTCGATTGACTATTATAACCACTTTTTAGAAATGACACTTCCTAATCTAAAATGCCTAATTGTGAAAGCGTTTGTCAAATGGGCTTTGACCTAGTTTTAGAGCCTCTAAAGCCTTCAAAATTGAGCTTAAAGCTTCTATACCAAAAATTCCCAATAACTTCACCAATACATATTATATGAAACTAAAACTCAATTGGCAAGCTAATATATCTAAAATGAACCCCCACCTATGGAATACGAATATTCTGAGCTTGTATAACCAACTTACTAAAAATAGTAACTTTCTGCAAGTAGAAACTCTGCACTAAAATAACCCTTATCGAAATGATAAAAACAATTTTTTTTGGGGGTAATGCAAGATTTCTCTAACATTCAAGATGCTCCTGCATCAACATCTTGTATGAGATCCAAATATTCGATAAACATCTTTACAAATAACATCATGTAACAACATGAAATCTTTTAGAAATGAAGTAAGTATTAGAACCATCTTTGAAATCCTCATTATGCAACAAATTAAAGTGATACAAGTTAATGTAACCAATATGAAGTCAATAAGCCACCTTTCAACATAAGATTTTGATTGTGGTAACTAATGATAAATGTAATCACATGTGAAAGTATAAACCAATTAGATTGTGTAAGTTCCATAATGAAAATATATTATAAAAACTCTCTGTCAAATTTATGTTAAATGCAAGTGACATCATGTTCACCAAAATGAGAAGGATGATATACTGATGTTTAGAAGTCTAAACATGCAAACTAGGAATCAGTTTCAACCCCTTCATTTATTAGAGAACAATCAACTAGACTCAACTTTAGTCATTTATGAGAGTTTGGCACATTTGGTTGATTGTACTATTTTTTGATTTGATATGATTCAATAAGTTGAAGACAAGAAATGATGCAAGAACTAGGTAAAGAACTAGGAAATTGACTAGAATTAGCATAACCATAAAGTTATACAACTAGAACCTGTAATTACAATATAGCTTTCAAAGTGTCAATATGCTAGAAATTAAAGTCCACAAGATAACTAAGAGGGGGGGAGAGGGGTGAATTAGTTATCCAATCAAAACAACTTTTATTAACCTTATTAAATTTGAAACATGTAATCAACAAGTGCAATAACCACAAGAAGATAACCATACACAATAACACTAGATTTTTTAACTAGGGAAACCCTTGATTAGAGAGAAAACCTCAGTGGGGATGGTACCCACAAAATGATGTAGTAATATATAAGTTCCTTGCAAAATGATGGACCTTGTTAGGAGTAAATGAAATACATTCAATGTATATCAGTCATGTTAGGAGACTTTGAATCCTTATAGGAGATTCCAACCTTGTTAGGACTTATGTCAATCCTATTAGGAGTTGTGGAAGGAAGAAGGACCCATTGTCCAAATAGCTTCAGGAGCAAGACCACCGAACTCACTGTCCAACTAGCTTTGTATTATTCCTTTCAAAATAATACTAAATAATCAACAGGCCTTTAGCACTCTTTTTCCAAATCTGATCACTTTGCTCTTTCACTATGCCTCTACTACACTAAACACTTCTCAGATCTCAATACTAGATCCACATACTTACATCACACAAATCCCTTAGATTGCTCACTTGCATGTAATTCACACTTACAATTCACTTACATTCACTTACATCATTCTTATCATCATTATTACTTAACCACAAGGAAAAAAACTCTCCTTTATACCAAGTCCTCAATTTAATTTATTGAGTTGGCCTTGACGCTTTTTCAAATTAGAATTACAATAGGACCTCATTAAGATAAAATAGTACATGTTACATTATATCTTTTCATAATTACATAACACTTTTGACTCATAGTCTTCAAAAAATTTCACATGTGCAACCTGAGACTTTGCCCACTCAACCAAGTTGTCATCGTGATGTCTTCTACCTCTATCTATCTGTGCTTAACCAGATTCTATCCATGTTAGGAGATATAATCTAATTACCACAAATCACTTCTCAGGAACTTTGTCTATGTACTCTCTTTAGTAAATATCAAATAACTGTCACCTATCATTTGACTTTATGCATGTGCTCATCGCCTCATTATTAAGATACTTTATAGAACATCTAGTTAAGTGCACATAACCTCATCTTCAATTGTCTCACCACACAATCTCTATCTCTATCTACTCCCCTTTTATTCTTTACAGAATTACTAGTATGTCAACATTAATAACAAACATTGCCATGAATGCAACGTATAATCATGCTAACAATCTCCCAAATGCTTTAGCAATGCTATGATACTCCCCAATAAGAATATCATTAGATTTCATGCTAACAATCTCCCCCTTTAGCATTGATCGCAACATAGATGAAAAACATCTAAGTTCTAAGAATACCAAACATGTAACTTTGTCGATGTACTCTTTCTTTTCAAATCATCTTCATCAATCAAATCTGAATCTCATGAACGACTCTCCATTAGTTTTTTTTTCTCCCCCATAGGTATGCTTCCCTTATTAACATCAATGCTCTTTACTTTGTCTCCATATTCTCCCTCTTATCAAGTACATCTTATCCCCCATTTCAATGTGCCATGAGATATTTTTCATGTACATCTTCTCCCCCATTGACATCAATGACAAAGGCATCATTATGTCAATTTTGCTACAAAAATATTTTATCAAGCTCAAGTGTCCAAAGACACTATTAAATACCAACTACCAAGAGTCCTTTCATAACTCATCTCAAACATAGATACTCCCCCATAGAGGAAGTGTCCATCATCTAGTCCAAATGAATAATGATGCTTTATACCACTAGACTAATGCAATCTCTACATCATCTACTCAAAAGTAGGTAGGGACATAACCCCAAGCATACCTCTCAAATATTCAAATGCATCCTTCAAAAAAGGCTTTGTAAATATCTCTACTATTGGATCCTTTGTACTGATATACTCTAGTCGGATCTCTTTCTCTCTCAAAACATGATACTTAATAGATATGTGCTTTGTCTTAAAATGTAACACATGTTTCTTAGACATACTCATTGTACTTTTGTTATCATAATGTATTATAATAGGCTCTATAAGCTTAACTCCAATATCCTTCAACATATGCTTCATCCACATGATCTGATTGCAATTATTATTGCTACTACATACTTTGTTTCAATTGTGCTTTGTGAAATACAATCTCGTTTCTTGCTTAGCTAAGAAACCAAACTTCCTCCTAAGAAAAATGCTCTAGCACCTATACTTTTTCTATCATCCATATTGCCTGCCCAATTTGCATCAGTATATGCACATAAGGTAAATTCATTTGATCTGTCATTCCATAATCCAAAATTAGGTGTACCCTTCAAATATATGAAAATCTTCTTTGCTGCTGCATAATGTGATTCTTTAGGATCAACTTGAAATCTTGCAACAATGCCTACTACATTTTCTATATCTAGTCTTGTATGAGTCAAATATTGCAAACCTCAAATCATAGATCTATACTTATTTTGCTCAATAGTAGGTGTCTTGTCTTTTGTAGATAACTTATTGCTAGTTACCATAAGTGTATCAATAGTTTTACAACTTTCCAAACCAAATATTTTCAACAAGTATTTCAATACTTATTTTTTGATAAGAAAATACCATCACTGTTCTACACAATTTGCAAACCCAAGAAATACTTCATCTCACCAATCATGCTCATCTTAAATTCCTTCTTCATTTCACCAGCAAATTTTTTACTTACTTCATCATCACCTCCGAATGTTACAATATGTCATCCACAAACACTTCAACAATTAGCAAATCATTCTCAATTTCCTTCAAATATAGGTTACTATCTATAGTACCTTTAGCGAATCCAAATTTTGCCAAATATTTATCCAATCTCGCATATCAGGCTCTAGGTGTTTGTTTTAATCCATATCATGAATTCTTCAACTTGTAGATCATATCTCCTCCTTTTGTTAAAGGGAATCCTTCAAGTTTCTCAATGTAAACTTCTTCTTTAAGTTCTCCATTTAGAATGTTAATTTCACATCCATCTAATACACTTTGAATTTCCTATTAGCCGCATATGCCAAAAATATTCTAACTACTTCTATTCTAGCAATGGGTGCAAATGTTTACTCATAATCAATGCCTTCTTGTTGTGAATAACCTTTACAAACCAGTCTTGCTTTATTTATCACAACCTCACCTTGTTCATTCATCTTATTTGTGAAAACCCACTTAGTTCCTATAACATTTTTGTCCTTAGGTCTAGGAACCAATTCCCATGTATCATTCTTCTCAATTTGATCTAATTATTCTCTCATAACTTGAATCCAAAACTCATCTTTACTAGCTTCATCCACACTTTTAGGCTCTACTTGAGAAATTAAACATAGTTCTCATCATTACTCTTTTGTCCTTGCTACCAATAATCTGATCAATTGGATGTTTCTTTATTAGATTCCTATTAGGTGTTAATGTCTCAACTCTTACTTTAGCTCTAGGTTAACTCCTTGGTTTTTCTCTTTGTTCCACAATTTGTATGTCATTCTACAATTCTGAGTCATTTTTATAAAATACCTGAACATTCTCTTGGTTAGCCTTTGGATTATTTTCTTTATCACAATCATAATCAAGTATTCTTTCATGAATTCCAAAATTCTCATCAACTCTAGCATTTGTGCTTCAACAATACTATTAGTTCTTTGATTAAAATATTTGTATGCTTTACTCTTCGATGAATAACCAAGAAACATACCTTCATCACATCTCGCATCAAACTTACCAATATCATCTTCTCTCTTAATGTAACACTTACTTCCAAAAATTCTGAAATACTTAATTGAGGGTGCATGTCCAAACCAAAGCTCATAAGGGGTCTTACTAGTACCTTGTCTGATATGAACTTTGTTAATTGTATATACTATTGTGTTAACCGCTTCGCTCCAAACTGTCTTTCAAACATTGTTCTCAAACATTGTAGCTCTTGTTACCTTTGTTACTAGTCTGTTTCTCCTTTCTGCTATACCATTATGCTCAGGTGTCTTAGAAAGTTGTCACTTAATGTCATTTACTTCACAAAAACTAGTAAACTCATTTGAAGTAAACTTTCCACCTCTATCATATCTTAAACACTTAATCTTCAATCCAAATTCATTTTCAACTATGTTCTTAAACACCTTGAACTTCTCAAATGCTTCAAATTTCTCTTTAAGTAATGCTACCCACATCATCCTAGTAAAATCATCAACAATAATTACGAAGTACCTTTCACCATAGAATGATCTTGTCTTTATAGGACCACTCAAGTCTCTGTGTACTATCTCCAACTTTGCTAATGTAGTAAACTTCTTGCTTGAAAAAAAACTTTTCTTCTACTTTTCCATAACACATTCCTTGCATACTGTGTTAGTAGGCTTCACTATTATAGGCAAATCTCTAACAATAAGTGTAGTTCTCACTTTCACAATGTTATCAAAATTTATACGAAAAACCTCTTGTGTCATAACCAACTGTTATCTACTTTAGCAACCAAGCATGTCATCTATGTAGGGTTCAACTGTAAAACATTACCTCTTGATCTTGTGCTAATACCAATTAACTTACCATCTTTATCCTTGATAATACATGTTCTCTCTGTGAACTGCAACTGATATCCTTGGTCAACTAGCTGTCAAACACTTAGAAGATTATGTTTTAAACCATCAGCATAATAAACATCATCAGTGCCAGTATTACCATCAAGAGTAATAGATCCTATTCCCTTTGCATTGTTTCCAACTCTAGCAATTCCTCCATCACAACTGTTGAACTCAACAAATTTATTCATATCACTAGTCATATGATGTGAACAACCACTATCTATGATCCAATCAGATTTCTTCTTTTCAAATTGTGACACTAATGCCTTTTCTTCTCTAACTTCTTCTTTTTCAGCACTTTCATCTTTAATTGCAACAAATCCTAGTTCATCACTTTCATTATCACTTAAATACTCAAGAATCTTTCCACACTAGCTTCTAGATCTTCATTATTTGCATAAAGACATTCTCTAGGCCTCCTAGACTTGAAATTCCTTTTGTACTTCTTTACTCTCTTAGGGAATTTAGAAGAAAAATGACCATACTCATTACAAGTCCAACATTTAAAGACTTTCTTACCTTTAGGTTCTCTTTTCACAAGTAGGGCAATTCCTTCTTCAATCTTTCTATCTTCCTTTTTTGTTGCTAGCATAATCTCCACTAATACTCACGCTCCTTGTCAATGTAGGTCGAACACTTAGTGTACTCGATGTAGTCTCAATTCTAGGAAAATCTTCACTTTGTCTTAGGCTTATCTCTATTGATGCATCTTCCAAGAAAGGTCTCCCTTGTGGACTTCTATGCGCAAGGTATAACTTGTTCAATCATCTACATTGTCTACTTATATGCAAGTGTCAAAGTTTTCAAGATCTTCCATACAATTTCATCTTCATCATTTGTTCCATCACAAGCCTTAATTCCTGCAATAAATTTTGATATTCTACCCAAATAACTTCTTATAGATTCATCTTCCATCATTTTAGCTTCTTGAAATAAACATATCCAATTCTGCAATCTAACCTTCTTAGCATGCTTATCACTTTCATTAGTAAATTCCAAAGCTTTCCAAATTTCATATAATAATCTTAAAGATTTTACATATTTGTACTGATTTTCAAGAAGTGTTGTCAAAAGTGCTTCCCTAGCAAGCGTGTTACACATGAATAATTCTCTATGTCTTTCAGTACAATCTTAAAGCTTTTCTTCTTCAATCACTAATTTCTCATTCTTCATAATCAACCAATATCTTGGACCCATGCATAACAAATGTGTCTTCATCTTTTCTTTCCAACTGTCATAGTTGGTTCCATCAAATTTCAAACTATCCTTTTTGAAATGACTCTCCATAGATCTCCTTAATTTGTTAAGCTTTTCCTTAAAGGACTTGATGCTTTGATACCAACTGTTATAGAGAAAAGCCCACCAAGACAACTGAGAGGGTGGGGGGGTGTTGAATCAATTATCCAATCAAAAAAACTTTTATTAACTTTATTAAATCTAAAACATGTAATCAATAAGTGCAATAACCACAAGAAGATATACATACACAATATCACTAGGTTTGTTAACTAGGGAGACCCTTGATTATAGGGAAAACCCCAGTGGGGATGGTACCCACACAATGATGTACTAAAATATAAGTTCCTTGCAAAAGGATGGACCCTGTTAGGAGTCAATGAAATACATTCAGTACATATCAGTCCTTGTTAGGAGACTTTGAATCCCTGTGAGGAGATTCTAACCCTTTTAGGAGTTGTGGAAGGTAGAAGGACCCACTATCCAAATAGCTTCAGGGGTAAGACCATTGAACTCATTGTCCAACTGGCCTTTGTTATATTTCTTTCAGAAAAATACCAAATGATCAAATGTCCACTAGCATTGTCTGCCAAATATAACCACTTCACTCTTTCACTATGCCTCTACTATACCAAACATTTCTTAGATCTCAATACTAGATCCGCATACTCGCATCACACAAAACCCCTTAGATCGCTCACTCGCATGTAATTCACACTTACAATTCGCTTACATTCACTTACATCATTCTTATCATTATTATTACTTAACCACAAGGAAAACAACTTTCCTTTATACCAAGTCTTCACATTAATTTATTGAGTCGACTTGAGGCTTTCTCAAATTATAATTACAATAGGACCTCATTAAGATAAAACAATACATGTTGCATTACATCTTTTCATAACTACATAACATTGTTGACTCACAATCTTCACAAATCTTCACACGTGCAACCTTGGACTTTGCGCACTCAACCACATCATCATCATGATGTCTTCTACCTTTTTTAGCCACACTTAACCAGATTTTGTCCCTATTAGGAGATATAATCGAATTACTAGAAATTGCTTCTCAAGAACTCTGTCTGTATATTGTCTTTAGTAAACCTCAAATAACTGTCACCAGTCGTTGATTTTCTACATGCACTCATAGCCTCATCATCAAGACACTTCATATAACATCTAACTAAGTGTGCATAACCTCATCTTCAATTGTCTAACCACATAATCTCAATCTCTGTTTGTTGTTCTATTACTCTTCACAGAATTACCAGTATGTTGACATTAATGACAAACATTGCCATGAATACAACATATAATCATGCGTTACAATCTCCCAAATGCTCCAACAATGCTAGGATACTCCCCCATAGGAATATCATCAACATTCATGCTAACACAATCACAAGAGTTAGGATCCCTAGACTTGAAGGTGTCTTTGTTAGTTGAAAACTGTGAATCATAGATCAAGATCCTTACTAGATTATTCTCCCAAAATCATGTCAACAAGGTGTCAATTGACACAATGACTCTCCTTAGACTAAGAAATTTTGCCTAGTCAAAATCTAGTACTGTATATGTTAGTTTTCTCTCTACAACTCTATAACTTTTGGCCATCAAACTAGAACTCAGACATAGAAAAGATGGGAAGTGTTTTGTTGTATAGTGGCTTGCCTAAGTCAAACCCTAGGTAGGAATTAACATCCATTGCAACAATGATGATTATGAAGAGAGCTTACTCTTGGTAAAGTAAAGGTTGAAAATCTTAAGAAAATGTTAAAATGATATTACCTTAAGCTTGATAATGGTGGTGATGTAATGATCTTCGGACAAGAACCTCAAGGGGTTGATACAATTAAATGTCATGAAAAGCCATAAAAGACTTAATCATGACAACACACTTACATATAGGTTGTTGTAGCTTGCTGCTCCATAATGTTTAGATTTGAAGAAACTTGCTGAATAATGCTCTCTCTAGGAAGTGAACTTAATAATGCTTAGGTTTTATGATGAAAATGAATAAAGATGACAAGTTTATACATGGATCACAAGGTATTTCATATTTTAGGTAAGCTTCCAAGGGTCATATCTCAATATTGAGATCAAATAACAAATTGTGGGAACTCACACTACATCATGTTTTGATTTGGATCCATTTCTGGAGGGACTAAGACACTAGGTACCTTAGTCCACCCAAAAAAGGATGAAATGAGGGCAAATGTAGATGTGAGAGTCCCAAGTCATATGACCTATCATCAAATGAGCATATAGTGACAATCGATAGTGACAAAGCCAAAAATAGGCTTGCAATGAGCTAGGCGAAGGCATATTAAAGCAATGACCCAAAATGAATCTTTACTATATTAAAATAGATTTATTGTCCAAAGTTAGTTTTAGATCGATATAATAAAACATAAATTCTTTCACTAAAATTAAAAAACCTAAAAGTATGATGAAGCCAAATTAAATTTTGGTAACACGATGGAGTTCTCCTAGCTTTTCACAACTTACCAAAAAACTAACACTTCGCTTAGATACTCTACTCTCACCATCTTGTCATAATCCACTAAGATAATAACATCTGTTGGTAGAAAACAAGGTGTTAATGAGTTGGATTAAAATTGTATGAACTTTGGAATCATTAAACAGTTAAAAGAGTTCTTTCCAAGTGCTTCACGACAACACTTCTTCAAATAAAAAAATAAAATAATCAAAGAAGGCTAAATCAAAGGTCAATGAACCATAAATCTGTGCAACTGAGTATAGGAATTTAAAAAAGGCCAGAAAAGGGAGAAAATAATTTAAAAAACTTAAAGAGAAAAATAGTTTAATTGATACGCGTCCTTTTTTCATGGCACCATTCGTCGCCCGCGTAATCGGCAGGCCCGACGTCGACGGGTTCAGGGAGGTCGGAAATTTTAAAAACATCTGGAGATAAAAGGGGAAAAGGGGAATCTTGTTCCCCGGAATTCACAGGAGGCGGCGATGAAAAATGAAAGTCAGAGAATGCAATCGAAAAGGGCGAGGAATGCTTCAAAGGGAGGGAGAATATTGTGACGATGACGATAATGTCGTTTCCTGGAAGCTGCTTAACCTCACTTATCACTACTTCTGATCACCTAACTTGTGGGAATCGAATTTATATACTGTGGACCATTCAAGAACACGGTTTTGGCAATTTTCAGCTCACATTTGGGCGTCTCGCACAGGTTTCTTTACTCTTGTTGAACAAGGAAAAAATTTGCGCGTAGAGGTTTCACGCGAGTTTGAAGAAGCAGGATTTTGTGCAATTACGTCTAGTGGATTTGGTGCTGAGCCTTCTTTATGCCGTCTGTGACCGGATTCCTGAAAAATTTCGGCTTGACTTTATTTTCTTGATCGGTAAGATTTTTGTTTCTTTTTCAAGATTAGAGGGTCTAAAATGATTTTACCAGAAACTGTCGCGATGAGTTATGTCCAAGTTTTCTGTGGATCAGAGCCTTTCAAGTGGGTGTGATGTTCTTGTTGAGTTTCTATTTGGTTTTGGACAAGATTCGCGTAGAGTGGTGGTTTGAATCGGGGCTTTCATGAATGAGGTCATTGCTTTTTTTTAAGCTTAGTTTTTATGGCCCTTTAGATTAAGTGTCTGAATCGATGCTTCCATGGTTGTTGGAACTCTAAATCAACATCTTGTCGCTGGCAGTAGATTGTAAATGGATGTTTAAATAGTGTAACTTGATGCCATTGAATCAAATGCTATAGTCATTGGTTCGTGATAGTGAGTATAGTTTGACACGGAGTGTTTCGCTTCAAGCTGGAGTTAATTGCTTTCGTCCGCGTAAAAAATATAGGCCTTTTGTAGTGTTTGAGTTTTTTGAATCTTTACCTTATTTAGGCAATCTTATGCGGTCGGATATTGCAGCGGCAATCTTTGATTGAATCTTTATTTTCACTAAATTGTGGTTCCATCTCACAATTAAATTAAAGATTTCCGAATCTGGGATTCCGCTATATTATATGCAGCTTTCAGATTTATATCTAAATTTTCGCTTTCGACTGTGGCATTATTTCTGATCATGCCCAGGGCGCTCCTGCAGTTTGCGGTTGTTTTGCTAAGTTTCGATTATTAACGCGCAGGTAGAGCATGTGGATTTAAATAATTACTAATTTTTTTTGCATTTCTTGGACAGGAATGCGATCTTTAGCAGAGCCTTCGTATAGATCCCTTGGGCAGCACAGATATGGTGTAATGGTGTATTAATTTTGTGATATCAAACGAAGATTTTGAAGCAACAAGCTTTCATCCTGTTTATTGAGTTGTACTGGATTATATATGGGAGATCTCAGATTTGGATATTGGATATATTATAACAGCTTCGAGTTTGCGGCACTTCCTCGGCTGAAACATATCTAGAGGATAGAGAATGTGAAGAAGACCGGGAAAAATAAAGTAGTGCTTCCTGTGCTTCCTGTTCTTATATAAAGGCATCAGACGCACCGCAGCACTCCTATAACAGTGAAGCCAACTGGTTTTAAGGAATCGTTGAGGTCTTGTTTACTATAGAGGCATTTACAGATTCCAACAGGTAGGCGTGGAGATTATTCAAACAAGAAAATGGAATGTATATGGAGAAGTTCTTTCAGATTTCAGCTTTGCCAAGTATTTTATATGGCGGTACTATTGCATTTGGCTGTTCAGAAATGTTGGTCTCTGAATTTTGAAGGTATGCTATATATAACAAAGGCGCACTTTTGGCTGACTGTTATTATTTTAGGATAGGAAATCAGTAGTACTTCTTCAAGAAGGCATCTGGCACGAGTTTGCTGTAATTTAACAATGTTTTTATTAATGGCCTCTTAGCTCCTAGCTTTCCTCTTGCATGAAAAACTCATCAGAGGATAATGGATGCAGGCCTAGCATTGTTGGCATTTCGGGGTCGTTTGGACAGGGATCCATACACCGCCTTGTCAGATTGGAATCCTTATGATGAAGATCCTTGCAAGTGGTATGGAGTGCATTGTGTGGATGGGAAAGTCGTCTCCCTGTAAGTTCATATAAAAAACTTAATCAGCTGAACATTATTTGTACTGTAGTTACAATCGCAAGTACCTAATTACTATCATTCATAAAGAATATCATTTCATAATTTCCACAGATTTTAGCATTCAGGACCTCTCTTCACGTGGAGTTCAATAATAAAATTTTGCAGTTGATTCCATTGAGAATTAAGATTACCGTGCTTCTTAAAGCTGGTAGGAAACATCATGGTGTGATATATCTTCCATTGCATGCATCAGAGTCCATCCCAGAATTCAAAACAAACTTTTTTTAGGAGCTTCAATAAATGCTCACAGAAGGGCGAGAATTGTCAAAGAATGCAAAGTTGAAACTCTTGCTCTTTAGTTGTTCACCCATTTGTGTGATTTAATATTGCTTTCATTTTTACGCAGATTGAGCCACTTCACTGCTTTTTTTTCTGAATTATATAGATCATTTTCTTAAGAGCTCAAATTGATTCTTTGCAGAGGGGTCTTAGAATTACTTTAGGATGCTTTTTAGAAAGGTTTATTCTTCAGTTCTTCATTGATTTATGTGATTTAAGGAATTTTATCAAAGCAGACTGGGCTATTTCACTGTTTTCTGGCAGAATTTGGTTTGGTTGGTACTGTTCTAATCCCTGAATAATTTTAAGATAAGTGTGACTATGGATGCCACAGACTGGTACTCTATTATTACTTTTGGTTTACTTTTCAGATCTAGGGATAAATATTTTTGAACTTGGAATATTAACTAGAGCACGGAGGTTGGTTCTATGTCCTTTTATTGGGATGCGTTGGGCTGTTCTTTTGTAAAACCTGGAAGGCATCCTTTCTAGATCTTTACTCTCCTGACCAAATAGTCCATTTTAGGATTAGGGATCTTATCATGTATTCTCCTTTTGAGATGAAACTTGAAAGTTCTATAAGAATCACAGTGGTCAGCTTTACACTACTTACAATTTTGTATATGCAGAAGTATTGATTTCATATGTTTTCATTACATCCCCTTTGGAATTGTGGTGTCTGAAAAACAATCTTGAACAAAATCCTGCTCAAAGATTCAAAGATTTGGTCACCAGAGTATATTGGCCATTTGGTCACCAGCACACTTTGTGAAACCCATGTTTTATAGGATTCTGTCGTTACAGGAGCACGAGTCTCTTGTCACGGCTGACATCTCTTAGAAGTGCTTTTGGAGATTGTTTGTCTTTGGTGCATATAGAAATAGTACCAGGTAGAGAGTTCCATTAATAAATAGATTCTCATTAAATAATGTTTTTGTTGTCTTTGTAAAAGAAAATTGGATTCATTATTAATTTCTACTTGCAATAGCTGATGAAAATACTAGATTTCAAGTATTAATGAAGTCCAAACCTGTTCTTCAATGGATGTATGAAGTTTGTTTATGATAGTGCAAATGAAAACCTTATGCCAAGCTAGTTTTGTACATGACTGTCATGTATTAATCTCTGTGGTTGCAGTGAGTTGCCAGAGCTATCACTTCAAGGAATTTTGGCTCCTGAGCTTGGGCAGCTCATCCACCTTCAAAAGCTGTAAGCACTTGAGAAACTGACTGAATTTTAATCTGCTTTCTGGAGTAATTATTTTTTTGTCTTCAAGCTTTTGGTTTGCTTAAAAAAAAAGTAGGCAAATTTGTACAATCATTTGTGATTCCTTTTCATGGGTAAAACATTATAATAATTGTCTTTTTCTTGAATTGTATTATTCGTTGGAAATTCATTAGCTTATGCCCTAGTGTACTTTTTTCTCCCAATGTTTTTGTAAACCATGTATGTGTAGGTGTGTACATGTGTAGATGCACTCGCCTACCCAGGCACACACACACATTTGATAAATCATACATAGAATAATGACCTGTTGATAAAACGTAAGAGAACTGCATTTTGTCCTTTAAGAGCACGAGTTTAGCCAAGGACCAAAAGGCAATATAAATATTAGCTGTGATGAAATGCTAAAAATGCTTTTCGTCTTGTAAGGGCAAGGGGGCAACCAAGAACCAGAAGGCAGCATTAGACACACTTTTGTGGGCAAAGAGAAATATGTTAAGTTCTGCTCAAATTGAGCTAGTGAAACTTTGGCCACTTGGTTTGAGACTTGTAGGGTCCCAATACCATGTAAAGATCATTTGCTTCAGAAAAATAAACATGCATTGAAATCAAATTTCATCTTATTGGACTATTCATGCACCCCTTGGCACATTTCTGGAGGCATGCTATTGCAATTAGTACAGACTATAGAGCTACCAAAAATTCACATCCGATTCCATGCTGGTTATACTGGTACCAATGATCTAAACTTTGTTTCATCGGCAATCACACTTATCATGGCAAATATACAAGAATAGAATAAGTCAAATATAAAAATGGTTGCAATCTTAAAATTGTTTTAAATAAACAAAGTGGACTTATTGATGGTGAATAAATCTTGCACAGGCCAAATATACAGCTGGACTATGATGTTGAATAATACAAGTACAGATCAAAGTACAACGGGACCGTGCCATCCTATCCTCTCATTACACCCTTACATATTAGGAAGTCACAAAGTCTGGAATTATTATTTTCGTTTTAAATGTCTTTTGTATTAGAGATCATATACAGAACAGGTACAATATAATTTTCTGATGTTAGAAATACCTCTTTATCATACTGAGGTCCTTCAAGTTTTATGTAATCATTCCATTTACATATAAGTCATGCACATTGTGTCAATGTATAATAAAGGAACAATTGATTTGCAATATCTTTCAATTTTACATTTAAAATATTCAAAATGTAGCAAATGAAATGACTTATCCCAACAGAAGCACAAATGAAATGATTTACCCCAAACAGAAACACAAATGAGAGGCTGTGCCTGGTTTGCAAACAGCAGAGTGTAATCATAAAGGAGAACCTGATATGTTTGAAAGCTTAAAAAAATGCTTTAGAACTTAGAAACATAATAGTCAACAAAATGTTCTGTTGATATTAGGCATTAAATGCCAAGGTGAAAGGTAGGATGTATTACAGAATCTGCAGAACAGATTAGAGCTGAATCTGGGACCCAGAATTTATTTTCCCTTTGAAGATTTAGCCTCTTTAATAGATTAACTAAAATATCTGTCATCTGCGCATCGTCAAAAGTATACTGCAAAATAGCACAATCTCTAGCAGAAGGGTACAAAGATGATGTAAAGTTAAACAATGCCAAGAGACAACACCTTTGCCGCAAAATATATGAAATGAAGTCCCTTTCAAAGTCACTACTGTTGTTCAACACTTGCTGTTTAAATATATTAAAAGACAAAATGGTGAGTTTGATTACTTAAAGCAAGAAATACAGAATTGAGCAGTGACACAAATGTGGGCACCAATCAACAGAGGCAGAAACAAACAGTGAAATACCTTTAGAAACTTGATTCCATTCTTTTCATTTTAGATTAAATTGTACATAAAATGGTTACAGATAGAATTTTAGACATTTGTATAAAGCAGAGGAGATCAAGTTATAGAGGCCTTGGTTGTTGATTGAGCAGCATGGAGATGCCAAGATGATCTGACATGTTCCTCAAAATCATGAAAGCATGCCCCATGGCGAGGCAGAATGTCTGTTTTGTAATATCCCCTTTTGTAAATGCCCTAATGTTTGCCCTAAATCACAAATCCCAGCAGAACAAGTAGAATATCAACATCATGTACCTGGTTGAGATCCTGCAACATGTTAGGAAATCATCAAAACATAATCCACAATATATTTTCCTTATTAATTATTACTTATTAGAGACAGTATATAATAAAAACATAGATCATTTCAACTAGGGTTAGGTACTTTAATTTACTCATTAGATATATATAATTCCTTTTGGCCTCTGGTGGCCTTTGCCATCCATATGAGGGGCTGTACCTAGTGCAAAATTTATAGCCTGTCAACCCTCCACCGTAGGCCCAAGAGTGGATACATCCATCTTGGCCTCATGTGGCCCTTGCCATCCATATGAGGGCATGTACCTACTGAGGAATCCATAGCGAATCAACCCTCTACCCTGGGCCCAAGAGTGGATACCATCCCTCTTGGCCTCATGTGGCCCTTGCCATCCATATGAGGGGGTGAACCTAGTGAGGAATCATTAGCAATAAATCATAAATAAGATTCACTATGCTGCTTATTATAAGAAATGATACTTAACACCAATTTGTAGATAAATATTCAGATTCTCAATACTTGAGTAATATAGGAATAAGAATCCTTTTGCATTGCATGTTGGTAACAAATTTAGATATTTAGTGACCATTTTATTTAATTAGTCTGCTCAGCATAATAAAATCGAAAAGGGTATAATGTTATGTAACATGGTTTGGTTTATGAATAGTCTTTAAGTATTTTCATTCAATGATTGTTAAAGTGTGCAAAGTAGGCTAACAGAGATTAGATTTTCAAAAACTAGTATTAGTCAAATTCTGTGTTTTGCAATTATAGAAGAGTTAAGTGCATAGTTGAAAATAGCATTTCTTTAGTTATAGAGGAGAAGCTTACCAAATTTATGTTTTATATATAATGATTGATTTTATACGCTGATGTTTATCAAAACATTTACACTGTTTTTTTGTCATGACACAGTATACTATTCCGTAACAATTTTTATGGGACCATTCCAAAAGAGCTTGGAGAATTAGAAAACCTGGAGGAGTTAGATTTAGGTCACAATTGTTTGTTTGGGAAGATCCCATCTGAAATTGGAAATATATGGACCCTTAGAAGCCTGTAAGTTGGTGGCTAACATCAATTGTGATATAATTTTGCAAGTAGACATTGTTACATGATCTCACAGCATTTTGAATTGTGGTTGTTTTTTATTGTATTTGCAGTCTTCTGAGTAACAATGAACTTGAAGGCACAATTCCACCTGAGCTTGGCAATCTTAACTTACTCAGTGAGTTACATCTAGAGAGAAACCAATTATCTGGAGTTATACCGGGATTTCACCAAAGAAACCAAAAACTTGGCAAAAGGTATGAAGTTGTTGCAGGATATGCAATCCCTATCTTGAAAATTTTGCGTTCATGAAGTAGATATTGTAAGCTGTAAACATTTTGTGATACATTTGTCCATGCCACTAATGAGCTTCTACTTGTCTGAATGGTCAAACTTTTACCTATTCTCAATATACTGATTCATATATCTTAATCTAACAGAAATAGAGCTGGGCAAAGTCTTTTGCATTAAGTAGTCAAAGGAATATATTTGTGTTAACATGGCATGTATAAGCAGATTTGTTGCTTTTGTAAATCTCAATTTTATTTATACCATGAAGCGTATTCCCTTATTAAAAACCTTCCCTTCACATAGGGATGAGGCATTATCTTGAGTCAACCACAGGGTCCCCTGACCAATAGGTTTTTCTGAGGCCTCATTTGGTTAAATGGTTTATTAATATTTAATACCCTTTAATTAATTGGATATCTTCTTGATTGGTTGGTTAAGCAATTTTTTCCCATATGTTGAAGTATGATGTGCTTTGAAAAATCTAGGAAATTATATTTTAGAAGACTACGGTGCTCAGGTTTTCTCTCAGATTGGATTTGTTGTTAGATATCTGATTTTTAAGGTTTTGTGCAACTATATACTGAAAACACATTTTTGTGGTGCACAAGCTTTAACAATCTGCAAGAATGTGCTAACTTTGCTTTGTAGTTTCTGTTTTTCTGTTTATGTCTTGTGGTTAACACTCACCCTTACAAATTGCATATTTTGTACACTTTAGGCTTAGAATGTCCAAATAACTCTAATTGGTAGTAAGGATTTGGGAATGACGAAATGAGATTTATGCTATTCTCAGGAAAAACAGTGCCGTGAGTGCAGTTAGTTGAGTATCAACACAATTCAGTTAATGATGTTTTATGGTTTTGTAGCATCAGTCTGTGTGACCTGAAGCACCTTAAGAAAGTTGATTTTTCATTCAACTACATTGGAGGGGAGGTTCCTGCTTGCCTAGATCACTTAGGCTGGTGAGCATTCAAAGCTTTTTGTCAAAGTCTTACTGGTTTGATAGTAGATAGATATTTCTTTGTCAAATGATACTTGTGGAATAATTTCCTGGGCAAGTACTGTTCTTACACAATTTTCTATTTTCAGCTCAAGTTTCAAATGGAATTGCTTCTACACTCAAACATCAAAGCAGCGCCCTCAGCAAGAATGTGGTATGTACAGTGATTTCCTATTATACTGTTCTGTGGTTTGTGCTTACCTTTGGATTGCATCATGTTCAAAAGTCAAAGTACTTGAAACTCTTGTGAAGAAACAATTAGTTAATCAAGCATGTGTAAGTAGAATCAAACTTAACTTCTTTTGAGGGTGCAAGAGGAATACCTAATGTACCAATGACGTGGGATCATTGGTCTCCATTAAAACAACGTTAAGAAGAATGTTTATTCAACTGATCTAACTCTTGTGTAAATTTCTTTCTTGAATTGAACATCCTTTTGCATTGTAGCTTCTTAAGTTAAATTAAATTTTTTTTCTTCAATTGAAAATCCAGTTTGCATTGTTCCATTTTATGTACACTCGGTATAGAGTATTATACCTAGTTGTAGCTAATGCAATAAATATTATGAAACATATTGTTTGGTTTATTTCAATTGCTTCCATGAAAATGCATGCAAAGGAAATGTAGTATGCCTTATAGTAATAGTTCAGGAATGTTTCAATCATGTCTAAATTCTGGAGTGACCCGCAGCAACTGGAAACTGAGTTGGCTTGTAAAGGGCCAGCTAAATATCTAAAACACCACTAACTTAAATGGCCTGCATGACTAAGTTAACACAAACAGGTCGAGCAAGTTATCATTTTCATTGTTCAAACATCCACAGAATTGGTAGGGAGGATAGTCTATTCTTATATATATATATTTTAAGAATTTTAAAAATTCTCTCTATGTCGTAGCTTTCTTTAAGTCAACTTGTGGATTTTGAAGCCCTGGCAAATAGATCTCTTGTGCCATATGATATTTTGGGTTTGTTTGTTTCTGCTATCCTGTTTAAGATTCACATTTAAATTGTTCACAAGGACGACATTGGTCAGATTGGATTTATTTTCATTTAAGGGTAGTTCAAAGTTTCTGCTTCATTCAAAAGGTGCGATATATTACAAGAGAAATGAAAATGGAAAACCTGACAAAGGTATATATCTGGCCACAAGAAAGAGATTAAGACCGTTCTAGATGCTTTAGAGAATAACAAGCTGTTATGAGAAACAAAGGGAAGGACTTGAAGTCTAGAGTTGTGAGGCCTGTAAGGATTGGTGGGGTTCTTTCATTAAGGACAAGAGGAAACCAGATGCTGAGCCTATGATTTTTCCTTCGGTTGTGCTTGGATCTTCTTCTAAAAAAGGCCAAGATTTGACTCTTCTTAAATGTTCTTTGGTGAAGTTTGGTTCCAAACTTCAATGATTGTTGTTTTGGCTGGCCCTTTATTCTGAGTTGGTTGTTTGCTTTCTTGGGGACCTTTTGGTTTTAAGGCTATTTGCATTGTAGATTCTGGTCTCATGTTGATTCAAGCTCTTTACTGTTGTACAAGATACAGGTCCTCTCAAATCCCTCTTCTGGTTAATAGTGTTGACTGGGGTTTATGCACTCTTCAACACATAATATTAAATAATATACACTGAATATCTTATTCTCTCGTGAAAGGAGACCCTATCTAATGACACAAATACTATTGCACCAAGGTTCTAGAAGTGAGTTCTTGGCTGCTTTGGATAATATAGTGAATCTATGTGATTTCACTGGTATCACAAGGGGACTTACACGTGAAAGTCGAGATTATGTTCCTGCAAGATTTCTCAGAGAATCCCAAGATCTAAAATCTCAATATCATCAGTTTTAGAAATAAAAGTGTATGCATTTTGACTTGAGTTCATTCCAAAATATACTCTATTTTAACCAAATAACGGTTAATTCAAATTGTATCAATACGTACATAAACATGCCAAATCCTGAACTAATATATCGAGTGTGAGTTACTTATTCTGTACTTATCCTAGAATTATGTCCTACTTATTCAAGAGTGACATGAAGGCCTGGGTGATGGCTGTGTATTTTCTCAAATCTATAAGCATTTTTCAAAATTGACACGTGGTAGAAAATGAAGACTCCGTAGAGACAAGGATATGGTGACAAAAAAATTGTATTAAATTTAGTATGAATTTTTAATCATGATACTTATTTTGGAATTGTTTGGATTCGTTTTAGCTTGGAGTAGAAATTGCTTATGTAAGGGGAATGAATGATTTGGTAGAAATTCATTCATTATAGACATGTTACCAATTCCAGCATTATTTAAATTTTTATCTAATATTTCTTTGAATTTTTCTCCTAATGAATGCTCTCACTGAATTGACAAAGACAATGTTTTAATCTGCTCTACAGGTAATAGAGGACTGCATTCACATCAAAGGGAATGGAGATTTACCATAGAAAGATCTGGAGCATTGACAGCTTTGGAAAATAAGCATACCCCAAATCGTAAAGCACTACAAGTGACTCTTTCTAGTGGTAGTGGTAATGGACCTGCTGAGGAAGCAAATGTGCCGTCTTTTTCTCCATCCTCATCCCCATCCCCATCCCCATCCCCATCCCTGGAATCACCATCCTTAACACCCCTTCCTTCACCATCTGAACCTTTGGTTGCACCTTCACAATCACCTTCAATGTCGCCTCATTATTTCTCTTTTGATGAACCAGCACCTCTTCCTTCACCACCTACATCATCTGGTTCATCACCCTCCAGCAGAAAATCAATGACATTTATGTTTCATATTGGGATTCCTGTGGTGGCATCTCTTCTCATAACTTCTGTCATTTTAATATGTATTTTTCGCAACCGCAATGTGGCTACAATAAGGCCTTGGAGAACTGGTATAAGCTGTCAGCTGCAGAAAGCATTTGTTACAGGTCAGTTCAAGTTATTTCCAAGGGTATGATTGTAACTTTTAGTCTATTGAGTATAATTACTATCACATGTGAAAGTGAAAACTTAGATTTTGGTATCATTGGTTCCCTTATATCACCCAAGAATAAAGAATCAAAATTGAAAATTTTCGCTGCACATATAGAGATGACAAATTCTTATTTTCTCAGAAGCAGTTTTGGCAAGTGGAAGATTATGTACCCACGCCGTTCTTGGTTATTATTTGTAAATTTATTGTAGCACGGTGGAAAACTTAAAATTAAGGCTGTCTTTATCTTTATTATGTTGGAATTCAATTTTAAACACTTTCTTTATGGGCACCATCAAGCTCCTGATTTCTAACAAGTATTCACAACCCGGGATCATCTTCAGTATGGCAGAGTCTTGCATGTTTAGTGATTTGTGCTATTAAGTCTGAGCCATTTATTGTGGGACTAGTTTTTGGCATTGCAAAATTATAAAAATATCCATGGCCCTCTGCAGCAGTTGTTTTTGGGGTGTTTTGTGGCTTTGGTGACTAAATCTAGTGATTACATATTGAAATATTGGATAGTTTGATTTATATGTCATAGGGTGATAGCTGCAACAAATTTCTTAATGCATCTTTATGATCTTTGTTTAGGACTGCTATTGTTAGTTTTAGCCTTTGAACATTTGATTACTATAAGAATCTCAACTAAACTGGTTTTTTCCTCTCATGGATTAATATGCTGCATTTTATATGCTTTTATGATTTTGCATTAGTACCCCTTCCTAAAATAACTTTGAAGTATCTCGGTGATAAATGGGAATCCTTTATTTGAACTGATATTTTCCCGATGAAGTCTCATAGTGGTGATTTAAGAGGATAGTTAGATTTACTGATGTTTGTCTGCTCATCATCGATCGGAAGAAACCCAAAAAAATACATGAAGTTTTGGTCTCTGTTATGTTTGTTTCCAGAAGAGGCTAGTGCCTCTATCTATACCTTAATGATTATTCCATGATAGCTTTCTTTCAAACAAAATTCAGCCATTTCCTTATCATTGTTCAAGATGCCTTTCTCCTGTTTCACTTATTTAAAACATTAGCTAACCTTTATGTTTGTTTCCAGAAGAGGCTAGTGCCTTTATCTATACCTTATGAGTATTCCATGATAGCTTTCTTGCAAATAAAATTCAGCCATTTCCCAATCATTGTTCAAGATGCCTTTCTCCTGTTTCACTTATTTAAAGCATTGGCTTATGTATGTTTCCAGAAGAGGCTAGTGCCTTTATCTATTCCTTATGATTATTCCATGATAGCTTTCTTGCTAACAAAATTCAGTCGTTTTCCTATCATTGTTTGAGATGCTTTGCTCCTGTTTCCCTAATTTAAAACATTAGTTAAACATGTCATTCAAGGGTGCTTGTGTTGCACTGTGCAACTTTGCATTAACAAGTCTTACTTTTTAAAAGTTAAATCATAATCTAGGTGAAGATTAAATGATGGTATGGATTCTCTCTTCTACAGGCGTTCCTAAACTAAACCGACAAGATTTAGAAGCAGCTTGTGAAGAGTTCAGTAATGTCATTGGTTCCTCACCTGATGGGATGATATTCAAAGGGACTCTTTCTAATGGTGTTGAAATTGCTGTAACATCTACCACAATATCATCTGCAAAGGATTGGTCACCTCGCTCAGAATATTATTTCAGGCAAAAGGTATCAACATGCTTCGTGGATTGAAAAAAATCTCTTTGCCCTGTCTCCTTTTTTCTGCTTATATTTTTATCTTTATGCCATCTACTACCTGAATAATACCTCAATTTTTAACACTTAATGCGATAAATTGTATGAAGAGCAATATCTTTCGCTGGTCCATTCGTTTAAGATTGCGTGTCTATTCTGAAAGTTCTAGTTTAATCCTTTCCCTTATGGTTACTGCAGATTGAGATACTTTCTAAGATCAACCACAAAAACTTTGTTAATCTTGTTGGGTATTGTGAGGAAGAGGAGCCATTTATAAGAATGATGGTTTTTGAATATGCTCCAAATGGTACCCTGTTTGAACATCTTCACAGTAAGTACTTCTTACTAAAGCATCATTGCAATTTGTTTGGTGCCGCAGTTGTAAAACTTTGTTTGATTAGTATAACTAAATGTTTAGATTATCTCCATGCCCTCTTTTAATGTTCTCTAAACATAAGTTCAAAGAATATTTGAAATTCATGCAAACCAAAATTTGAAATTTTATTTTTTCAACAGATAAAGAAGCTGAACATTTGGATTGGGCAGCAAGAATGAGAATTATAATGGGTGTAGCATACTGTCTTCAATATATGCATCATGACCTGAATCCCCCTGTTACTCATCCTAGCCTACATTCTAATGCAATCTACTTAACTGATGATTACGCATCTAAGGTATGTGAAGTTTGGCAGCATGATATGCTATGTTAAGCCTATATGCTAAATTGTGTGTGTGTGTAAAGTGGTGGTATCACAAATCCTCTTTAACATTTGAGAATGTTTCTTTCAGCTTTCAGACCTTGATTTGTGGAAAGAGGCTGCCTTTAAGGATGAACAAATGAAGTTATCTAGTGACAATGAAGGTCTTAATAGCTATGATGATATAGAGCTCTCGGACAGGCATTCACTAGATAGTGACAGCAACGTATTTTGCTTTGGAGTTCTATTGCTTGAAATTATTTCTGGAAAGCTCCCTTATACCCAAGATCAAGGCCTGCTCGTCAACTGGGTATAGTCTTCATTTTTTGTATTTAGCAAGTATATTCCTTCAAATAAAAAGTGTTAAAAATCTTTATTTAATTGTTTCTGATTAATTTACCTAGTATTTGCAGGCTATGGAATACCTTCTGAACAAAGACATGATGAATGACATGATAGATCCTTCGTTGACATCTTTCCAGAACAATGAGTTACAATTAATATGTGAGATTGCAAAGTCTTGTATTCACCCAGACCCTCAAGAGAGACCAACGATGAAGGAAATTGTTTTGAAATTAAGAGATGTTCTATCAATCTCACCAAATGCAGCAAGTCCAAAATTATCCCCCCTGTGGTGGGCAGAACTTGAAATTCTTTCCCAAGATGGTAGCTAAGAATATCTTTTAGATCACAATCCCTGTAGTTTGTGAAGTCAAGACGTGTGCTTAACATATGTAAAGAAGGATTTCATTGAGCTTTCTAGTTTTCTTATACTGTTTTATGCCTATCTAGTTGTTGTATTGCTCAAGGATTCTTGTTGCAATAAGCAAGGCTAGCTTTTATCGAAATTGTCCTGTATAGTCTTATATTGCGCTACCCTACCAATTTTTCAATGATTAATTCCATTTACAAGTTGGAAAACCTTACTAGAAGGTTTCCTGGGCTCTGACATATGTAGTTACTCTATAGTATCAATATGGTACATATTTGTAATCATTTTTGGTAATGTGAATGAAGATATTCATATTAGCTGTGTGCTTGCTCTTTCAACACATTTCTATATGAGGGCTTGGTGTTGGCTCTTTTGAAAAATCAACCTTTCTATTAATCAGAAGGCTACTGCTTTTGTGTAACTTAATATGTAAACTATTTAAAGGTACCCCGACATGCAGAGGCTCATAAGGACACCTGCTACTCTTTGTAAATTAGTCTCAATATTTGAGTAAATTTTTACAAACGAGCATGAGAAGTTGCAAGAAAAGCAGTTTTTGGAGCTTATGGCTAACTAGTAAGACGTGCGTGCTTTCAATGCAGTAATCTATGTCACAGATCATTTATCATTCTATTATTTTGATGCCAGCTGGATTGCAATGGGTGATTGCCAAACTATTTGTTGGCCACATATTTTAGCATGATAAGTTTGGAGAAGGATAATTTCCTTAATAACATCTTGCAAGGAACTCCCTGATTATAAAATGACCCAATCGTCAAAGGCAAAATCTATTGCTCTATTTATCCCTTGATTTATCTTCTTACACAAGTCCCAGAACTGCCTCAGTTATGCATATTGTGTGATGATTCTGTAAACTATTTTTCATTGCTGTTAAAAGTTTTATTGTAGTTTCACTTTTTGTGATGGTTGTTATGATGTATTATATTAGTATTGCATGCGAAGAAGTAGCTTCATTCAACAAGTAGATAGCAATTATGGCAAGCATTGATATTAATGTGGTTGTATAGTTTCTACTTGTTTTGCACTCGAAACTTTATTTTAAATACAATTAGACAGCCTTACATAAATTCTAAGCGATTACAGTAGGTGTTATAGCTGCTGACGTTGAAGATGGAACAGTAATTAGTGTAACTGATGGTTCCGTAAGGCATAAACTAATAACGAAAGAATCCGTAGGGATACGAAATTACAGTGAGTCTAAAATTTAAGATAAACAAGAGCTTCTTGGGAGATGGAGTCCTGCCTTTAGTTTAGAATGAGAAAATGTTATATTTTTTGAAAAGACATTTTGCAATTGGAGTGTTAATTGTAAGTCAATGCAAGTGTTCAATCAGGCTGCAGATGCAAAGAGAGATCATATACAACTCTAAAGTTACCAAGAACATTTTTGTATAAAACAAAATTTAACATGTATATCAACAAATCATAATTATTAGTACTGTAATATCTGTATGAGAAATTGAGAATGCATCTGCAATGAGTGCACAATTTTATGAAATGACATTACTATCTACAATATCATTGACATGTATAGTGCAAGTGAATAATTTGCACCAAAATCAAAGAGAAATTTATGTTATAGTTTAAATTACATCTTTAACAAAAATAATAATAATCAAACTCAATACTATAGATCTTAAAAACTTAAAATATGTTTGTCACCAACATCTAGAAATAAATTTAATTTCAAAATTTTAGAAAACTGTCACAATTTAACTACACTCAAAATCTACATCCATTTCAATTCATTTAAAGTCTTATTCCTTTAATTTTGAGATAATTTGGTTTAATCATGAAGTTGTGTGTGTTTAACATAATAATATTATAAATAATAAAAAAATTAAAAATTAAAATATACCATCTTGAAATAAAATAGATTTAACCAATTCATAAATAATTTTAAATCAACAAAATATTATTTAAGAAATGTAAAATATTATAAATTGAAGAGTTTGAAAAATTATAATAAAATAAATCTTAAAGAATTTAAAAAATCTGAAATATATCATTTTCAATAAAATAAATTTAACTAATTGTTAGATAATTTTAAACTATTAAACTAATATATTAATTGTTCAAACTAACAAAATAACAAATCTTAAATAAAAGAACATAAATTTATTAGCATAGTTCAACGAAAAAGATTTTTCCTCATTTGTAAATACAGATGTTTCTCACTGCAGTCTGTTAAACCCATTCTAATCTTGTTGTTGTTAGACACGTAAAAGACAATCTCTGACAATATTAAATGCATTTTAATCTTCCTGACTTTTGGAAAAAGGATTAATGCCCAAGAAATTCACCTCTAACTTATTACAAATTCAATTTTTTTTTAAAAACTAAAAGAGGGGTAAAATTTTTATTGAATATCAAAGAGAGCTGAACAACACAAAAAACAAAGAGAACTACATAGCTTTATCCCGATCCACAAGTTGAACCAGCATCTGAGATAAATCAAGGGGAAGCATCCTATGATCAAGAATATTCCAAGCTGGCCCCTACTACGAGGCCCATTTAGCCAGACAATCAGCCACACCGTTCCACTTACGAGGGATATGCATAAAAGACACAGAATTCAGAGAATTGCATAACTGAATGATTTGCTGAATAACTAGACCCAAATGCCAATCCACATGCACAAGGTTCCTATTATGCAATAAGTTCACAACCACCTGCGAGTCAGTCTCACAAATGATTCTTTTCCAGCCATGTTGACAACACTGTTCCACTACAACCAAGATAGCTAGGGCTTCCATGAGGTTATTAGTATGGCGACCCTTGTATATAGAAAACAGAAATTGAATATCACCAGAACTATCTCGCCCAACTCCCTCAATCCCAGCCGGACCAGGATTTCCCTGAGAAGAACCATCAGTGTTAATTTTAAGAGTGCTCACCTCAGGAGGAGACCAACGTCCCTGACGATTAACACGCTGAGAGTGTTGCTTAGCTCTATTCCTAGAGCGGGTGTGGGGGACCGAGGGAGTGCAACCCTGAAGAGGAAAGGAGAGATGAGAGTAAATACCAGCATTAGTAGGATCCAAACCCCCACCGTTGTCACATTTAGCTAGGAGTGTTTCTTGAAGAGAATTAAGAATTTCCCCCCACAAGTGCTTGATCTCAAACTGCAAATCATGAAAGATCCTCCTATTCCTCTCAGGCCAAACATGCCATAAAATAAGGGAAGGGCCGATAGTCCAAGTGTAATGGTCACCCCTGGATGTCCCAAAAAACTAAACCAATTTGCTGAAAGGAATTTTGTCAAACAGTTTGCATTCAACCTCTTATTTCTCCGTTTAATGTTTTAAACCCCTTATAACTCCAGAAATCAAACGTTTATTTGTTTGTTGTGTTTTGTGCATGGAATTGGTATCATACAACATAAACAAGAAAGAAACTACAATAATATGCAAAGTTGAAATGAATTGCTGCTAATAAAATGTTATTTTCAGAATTCATAAAACCAAATACATGGCAGATTTATCAACTCACTAATTACTTCAGTAGTATTGACATAATACTCCAGCCCATGCTTTCGAACTTGCTGCTACAGTGCTTTGCCCTTCAATCAGTCCACTACCTTCGTAATATCATTCCCTCAAAGCGGCATAAGCGTCGGAAAAGTAGTGAAGAAGATATGAGCAAAATACCAAATCTGCCTGTAGCTGGAAATGCAACTAAATTGCCTGATAATGAAGCCAATAACAAAGAATTCCAAAGGCCAAACCCCAAGGGGATGACGTCTAGAATGTTACAAGAGAGGATAGACGTCCTCAAATGCCAAGAACGGAGCTGCAACTCACACACCAATTTCTTCTCATATTCAACCTGGCTAATGAAACCACAAATGCTTCCTTTTATTCTATTTCCAAGGGTCCGCTCAACTCATATGGGCAATGTGGGATAAAAGATGTGCAGTATATAAAACATATATTAAAATGCCCCTCATGTCTCCCTTGGGTACACATCCCCATAAAATAAATATTAAAGTAACACTTTAATATTTTACAATTAAATTAGACGTTACTTTAATAAAACTTCAGGCATTAAAATGTATTAGCAATCGGACTCCGAATAATGCGAGTGATAGCTCATCAGAAAGCTCTCACTGAGGAGTATCAAATCCAATCACCAAAATTGACCTGCACTGTGTCCCACCGACTTACTAAAAATAGTAAGTATGCCTGAAATTGAGTAAATCAACTTCGTTTTGGCCCAAACTGGAAATGACTAGGCCAAAACACTCCAGTATCCCATTAAACCCTTCGTTAGCCCTCGGGACCATGTAGAACAAGGCTAACACACACACACTTGGTCAACTGCTAAAATGGGGACATTACAGTCTGCCCCCCTTGAAATTGCTTGTCCTCAAGTAATCTCAGTCCAGCCTGCTGAATAACTTGCTCACTCTCCCATGTAGAATCTTCCTCCGGCAGGTCTCTCCATCTGACCAAATACTCCTTCACTATCCTGTTTCTAAGCTTCCTCTCTCTGGTGTCCAGAATAGCCTCGGGTACTAACACAAGCTTCCCCTCCTCATCCAAAGGGGGTAAATTTGCAGAAGGCACTACATTCTGACCAATGGCTTTCTTAAGCCTAGACACATGAAACACATTGTGCACTCGATTGCCCTCTGGAAGCTCAAGCTCATAGGCGACTTTGCCCACTTTGCGAATCACCCTATAGGGACCATAAAATCTAGGTTTCAACTTTTCAGCTCCGCTCTTCTTGAGCGATGACTGTCTATATGGTTGTAGCCTCAAGTAAACCATATCCCCTACCTCGAAGCTACGCTCTATTTAGTGCTGATCAGCATACAATTTCTGTTGATTCTGGGCTTGTTGTATATTCTCTTTGAGCACTTTCAGGATGTCCTGACTATCCTGCAATAAGTTTTTGGCTTTGGGCACTCTACTGTCCCCCAAAACTAAATCCATGAAGCTAGGTGCTTCATAACCATAGAGTGCCATGAAAGGAGTCATCTTGATGGACATATGATAAGTGGTGTTATAACAATACTCTCCCATATGCAACCATCTGATCCAAGCCTTTTGTTCTGCAGTTACATAGTTCCTCAAATATCCTTCCACCCATTTATTCACAATCTCTGTTTGCCCATCTGTTTGTGGATGATAACTAGTGCTAGGTGTAAGATCTATACCACACAACCTAAACAACTCTTGCCAAAAAATAGTCATAAACTTATTATCTGGTCACTGACAATGAATCCGGGTAGCCCATGTAACCTGAATATCTCTCTAAAGAAAAGATCTGCCACCTGTGCTGCTGTGTAAGTGGACAGAATAGCAAAGAAGTGAGCAAACTTCGTCAAGCGGTCCACCACCACATAGATGCAATCTCTTCCCTGCACTCGTGGTAAACCAGTGATGAAGTCCATCGAAATACTTTCCCATTTCCTATCAGGAATGGGCAAGGGCTGTAATAAACCTACACGAAATGTGTGCTCTTTCTTATTCTGTTGACAAACCACACACTCCCTGACATACCTCTGAACATCATCCTTGAGCCCTTTCCATGAAAACCGCTCTTGGATCTGCCTATAAGTCTTGAAGACCCCCGGATGTCCAGCTGTGGGTGCATCATGAAATGCCTTCAGTATCGCCTCTCTCAAATGTGATGACGGAATCAAATAAACCCTGTCTTGAACTCTGATCAATCCATCTATCACCTCATAGTGATCATCCTGTATGGTACCTGAAATCAATCGAGAAGCCCAAGCATCTTCGACATACTCTGCTATAATCCAATCTCTCCAATCTCCTGAAATCTCTGCCAGAGCACATAAGTGAGGTCTTTGAGATAAGGCATCAACCACCACATTTTTCTTACCTTTGACAAACTCTATGTCAAAGTCATAAGCCTGCGATTTAGTCACCCATTTTTGTTGCCAGTCATTAAGATCATGCTGGCTCATGAAGTATTTAATACTGCTGTGATCAGTCTTGATCACAAAACGTCCACCTACGAAATATGATCAAAATTTGGCCAATGCATGCATTATGGCCAACATCTCCCAGTCATAGACAGAATAACTCTTCTCAACTCCCCGGAGCTTCCTACTCTCGAATGCAATGGGATGCTTCTCCTGCATCAATACTGCTCCAATCCCATCACCTGATGCATCACAATGAAGCTCAAAAGGCTTCGTGAAATTCGGTAGAGCTAGAACTGGACATGAAGACATTACCTGCTTGAAATGCTCAAAAAACCTCTGTGCTGCCCCTGTCCACACGAAGGCTCCTTTCCTGGTAAGATTTGTCAAGAGTGTAGCAATCTGTGAGAATCCCTTAACAAACCTCCTATAAAAACCACATAAACCAAAGAATCTCTTAAGTTGTGTAAGGTTTGTGGGAGTAGGCCACTCTACAATAGCTCTAATCTTTTCGGGATCAACCCGAACACCATCTGCACTAATGATATGCCCAAGGTAAAGGAGCTCAATCATGCCAAACTCACATTTAGATTCCTTGGCATACAATGACTCTCTCTCTAGAATAGATAACACCTCCTCCAGATGATGTAAGTGCTCCTCCCAAGTCTTACTGAAGACCAAGATGTCATCAAAGAAGATCAAGACAAATCTCCTTAGCTGCTTCCTAAATACCTGGTTCATACAACTTTGAAATGTAGCAGGTGCATTGGTTAGACCAAATGGCATAACCATGAACTCAAAGTGGCCATAGTGACATCGAAAGGCTATTTTCTCAATGTCCTTTGCTCTCATCTTGATTTGATGGTATCCGGATCGTAAATCAATTTTGGTGAAGAAGCATGCCCCATGCAACTCATCAATCAGCTCATTAATCCTAGGAATGGGATACCTGTTTTTAATTGTTTTCTTATTCAGTGCCCTATAATCAACACACATGCGCATCGTCCCATCCTTCTTCTTTACCAATACTATTGCTGAAGCAAAGGGGCTCTTACTAGGCCTGATATGCCCCATCTCCAACAAATCCTTAATCGCCTTCTCTATCTCATCCTTGTGTTTCTTAGGATGACGATAAGGAGTAATCATAACTGGTTTGGCTCCCTCCTCGAGCTCAATAACATGTTCCATCCCTCTGTCAGGAGGAAACCCATGAGGAATATCGCTAAATACTTTAGCATGTCTATCAAGTATCTTCTGGATATTTGGTGGATGACTCTTTTCTTGTGGCTCTGGTGAAGTTGGCATAATGTAGCACTCTACCGCCCACTCTATGTCATCATGACGAAAAAGTCTCTGCATTCTCCTCAAGGACACTACTCTGCAACCTCCATCTGAAAGACCTCTAAGTACCACAATTTTGCCCTCATGCTGGAATCTCATCTCCAATTTCGCTAGGTTCAGTGTGAACTCCACTAGTGAAGCCATCCATGTCATGCCGAGGATGACATCATAATCTCCCATGTCCACAACATAGAACTCATCCTTCAACTCGTAGCCATCTCCAAACTTTATGTGAAGATTAGATATCTTCCGAGTGCATAATAATTTATCACCGTTAGCCACCATGACTCTAAACCCATCACGCTCCTCTATCTGTAACCCTCTCCTGGCTACCAACTATGCATCTATGAAGTTATGTGTAGCCCCAGTTTCAATAAGAGATATCACTTTCTGCCCCTGGATAGTACCCCTGACCTTAAATGTGATTGCCTTTTGGGCCCCTGTCAAGCGTGTCAACGATCTATCATCCTTAGGAATGTTGCTCTCCTCTATAGTGTTACCCTCATTTGAATCGGAGTGCTGATCCTCCCCCTCTAACTCTGAATCTTCTACTGAAAAATACTCCATTTGATTTTCCTTAGCCTTGAGAGAACATTTATGAGATAAGTCCCAAGGCTCTCTACAATGGAAGCATAGCTTCTTCTTTTGAAGTTCATTCAAGGTTTCATTGTCTAGTCCTTTTGATCCTTCTTTGGGTTTGCTATAGTCTTTTTGAAACAATTTTTTGTCTTTGTCCTTGCGGTAGGAAGAATCTGTTGAATGGTTTTTTCCTTTGTATATCGAAGGGGCTAAATCTCGTGCCTTTTTAGTTGCTTCAGCTAAGGTGAGTGGATCATGTCCCTTCACCCAACCTCGTAATGGATCAGCAAGACCATCACAAAATAACATGACCAATCTCCTAGGAGAGATATCAGTAACAAGTATAGACAAGCACTGAAACTCAGCAATGTAAGCATCCACAGAACCTGACTGTTTTAACTATGCTAGTTCCTTGAAATGTAACTCGGGATCCCTAGTGTCAAATCTCTCAATCAATGTTTTAGTGAATTCCTCATAGGATGTAATCTGATTATGCCCCAAAGTCACCATGCCATGATGCCACCATTCATGTGCAACGCCATCCAAGTGCATAGCCGCATACTTGATAGCCTCCTCCTCAGGCATAGGATTTCGCTGCAAGTATGTATCTACCTTCTGTACCCAAGCTCGTGCAGTCATCTTCCCTGAAGCATCATAATAAGGTAAGGAAAGTTTTCCAACTTTCTTTCTCAGCTCAAAGTTTTGATTCCTCCCTCCTGCTCTAGGCATGTGTCTCATCCTCAAGTCCATATAATCTCTGAGGAAAATATCCGCCTGAAACTCCGATCCACTAGCCTCCCAGTCCCTCCTGAACTGATCCTATAACTCGGTAATTTGGGGTTCATTTACTGGTTGAACCGGATCTCTGGGTGGGAAGGTGGGTAGAAGAGGTCTCGAGCTCACAGTCCGCGCTGGGTGTGCAACGTGTCTAAAGTTATCAGCCTCATTCCCATTGTTACCGTGTCCATTATTACCATTAATGTTATTCTTAGGACCATTGTTGTTGCCTTGGCCTCCATGGTTATTGTTTCCCCCATTGTTATTGTTTCTGTTTTCGGCATCACCTGGATTAATATTGACACCCATCTGTCTAGCCATGAGCTGCAACATCATGTCCATTCGCCTATTCTGCTCCTACTACATACGCTGCCCCTGCTCTAATGTATCCAGTAATTGTCTGAACATTACGTCCCCCTGATCTGGATCGAAATTCCCGCCTCCGCCTAATCCTGTATTCCTGTCATCTCGATCACCCATATTGTTTTCCTGATCAAAGAATATCTCCTCTGTGTCTGTATGGCTAGATTCAATGTCCCCCTGCACGGATGTACTAGACTATTTGCTTTGCAAGTCTGAAATCCTATTTTGTCTTGCTCTGGTATCGCGAAAATTATAAGGCCCCTGTCGCATGCTTAAACATAAATTCTTAGCCTGTGTTTTTTTTAATTTCTAATTTTAGTGTTTTGACATTTCGTCAAACACTTTTCCCTCTATCCGACTGTTGATACCACTGTAATGGTCACCCCTAGATGTCCCAAAAAAAAAACCAATTTGCTGAAAGAAATTTTGTCAAACAGTTTGCATTCAACCTCTTATTTCTCCATTTAATGTTTTAAACCCCTTATAACTCCAGAAATCAAACGTTTATTTGTTTTTTGTGTTTTGTGCATGAAATTGATATCATACAACATAAATAAGAAAGAAACTACAATAATATGCAAAGTGGAAATGAACTGTTGCTAATAAAATGTTATTTTTAGAATTCATAAAACCAAATACATGGTAGATTTATCAACTCACTAATTACTTCAGCAGTATTGAACTTGCTGCTATAGTGCTTTGTGTTAGGATAAACCACGGACAGAAATAAAAACTACATGCAAATATAACCAATAACAGAAAATAATAGAACACATAGAAATGAACACAAGGCACCAAGATTTAACGTGGTTCACCCAATCCCTGGGCTACGTCCACCAAACAGCAAGTCCGATCTTATTACAATCCAGTGATTACAACCTGATTACAATCCGTAATGCCTTACAGCCCAATACCGCCGCAAGAACCAATTTCGTATCACCACATATCAAAAATACCCAACCCTAAGCCCTTTTTATACAAGTATTAAACCGCTTTAGGGTTATAACAGTACTTTCCTGATCAGTCACCACAATCTAACAATCTCCCACTTGGGGACTGATCAGGCTCCACACTAAACAACAATCTCCCACTTGGAGACTGATCCTGTAGCAATACAACTACCGCATGGGGCTCCCACTGGATCAAACCACCCTGGACTCTGCTGTTCTTTTATTCACATTTAGTCTAAAAGACCAACTGAAGCTGAAGAGGAGTTCAGCTTCTCCCTTGTGACAACCTTTGTCAACATATCTGCTGGATTTTCATTGGTATGTATCTTCTCCAGCTTTAACTGTCCATCCTCCAAAACTGACCGAATGAAATGGTACCGCAACTGTATGTGTTTGGTCTTAGAATGCAGAGCTGAATTCTTAGCAAGATGAATGGCACTCTGACTATCTGTGAACAAAAAATTATCCTTCTGAGGATGTCCCAATTCTTCCAAGAAGAACTGAAGCCATATCATCTCTTTGGCGGCCTCTGTAGCAGCAACATACTCTGCCTCTGTAGTGGAGAGAGCATTAATCTTCTGGAGCCTAGAAACCTAGCTCACGGCTGCCCCACCAACAGTAAAGACATAACCTGTAGTACTCCGCCTGGTATCAATATCCCCAGCCAAATCTGAGTCAACATAGCCCTGTAAATCAGTAGTAGAGCCCCCAAAGTGTAAACACTTATTGGATGTTCCTCTCAAATATCTGAGAATCCACTTGACAGCATTCCAATGCTCAAAACCTGGATGACTCATATACCTGCTAACGACTCCCACTGCATGTGCAATATTTAGCCTAGTGCATACCATAGCATACATCAAACTTCCTACAGCTGAAGCATAGGGTACCTTGGACATCTTATCCTCCTCTTCCTGTGTCTTGGGACACATCTCCTTAGTCAATTTCAAATGACCAGGTAAAGGTGTGCTGACAGCTTTAGCATTCTCCATAGAGAAACGTTGCAACACCTTCTCAACATAATCAGCTTGAGATAGCGTCAATGTTCTGTTCTTCCTATCTCTACAAATCTTCATACCAAGGATTTGTTTTGCTGCCCCCAAATCCTTCATAGCAAATGCATGTGCTAATTGGCGTTTCAGCCCCTTAATATGATCCATGTTAGACCCAGCTATAAGCATATCATCAACATATAAACATAAAATAATGTAGCTATCATCATCCAACCTCTTAAAATAAACACAGTAATCTGAATGACACCTATTATATCCATGCTCATGCATAAAACTGTCAAATTTCAGATACCATTGCCGAGGTGCTTGCTTCAGGCCATATAAACTTTTCTTCAATTTGCACACTAAGTTCTCCTTACCTTTGACCTCAAAACCCTGTGGCTAAGCCATATATATTTCTTCATCCAAATCACCATGAAGAAAGGCTGTTTTAACATCCATCTGCTCTAAATGCAAATCTTCAGTAGCCACAAGACTTAAAACAGTACGAATAGAAGTCATTTTAACAACAGGAGAAAATATTTCATCAAAATCAATTCCTTTTTTCTGTGCAAATCCTTTTACAACTAACCTGGCCTTAAATCTTTTCTGACCTCCTTCCTCTTCTTTCAACCTGTAAACCCATTTATTCTGTAAAACCTTTTTACCTGCAAGCAACTTGCACAAATCCCATGTCTTATTTTTCAGCAAAGAGTCCATTTCATCTTTCATTGCAGACTCCCACTGAATCTTAGTATCCACCTGCACAGCTTCATCATAACTTTCAGGTTCACCAGCATCAGTAAGTAAAATAGAATACAAAGAGGGAGAAAACCTTTGTGGAGGTCTAATTGGCCTTGTTGACCGTCTAACATTCACTAGTGTATGTGGTATTTGTTGTTGCAGTTGTTGCACATCATGAGGAATGGCTGGAACATCAGCTTTTGGAGTATCATCCAGCACTACATAATCATCTTCTTTCTTCTCATGTTGCTGCAACAGATCTTTGTACAACACTTTTTCATTGAATATGACATCCCGGCTTCTTATAATTTTATGATTTTCAAAATCCCAAAGCCTATAACCAAATTCATTAATGCCATATCCAACAAAGACACATTTCTTTGATTTAGCTTCTAGCTTGGTTCTATTTTCAGAGTCTATATGAGCAAAAGCTTCACAACCGAAGGTCTTGAGAAAAGAATAACTCACCTTCTTACCAGTCCATGCTTCCTCTGGAATACCACAGCCCAAAGGAGTAGAGGGACCTCTATTAATCAAATATACTGCAGTATTGACAGCCTCCGCCCACATGTGTAAGGGCAACCCAACATGCAACCTCATGCTCCTTGCGCGCTCCATTATAGTCCTGTTCATGCGTTCAGCCACTCCATTTTCCTGTGGAGTCCTTGGAACAGTTTTTTGTCTACGAATACCATTAGTGGAGCAATAATCTTCAAATTCATGACTGCAATACTCACCACCATTATCAGATATGAGACATTTTAATTTCTTACCAGTCTCATTTTCAACCAAGCATTTCCATTTCTTAAAAGTTTGAAATACATCAGATTTTTGTTTAAGGAAATAAACCCATACTTTTCTAGTTGCGTCATCAATAAATGTAACATAATAATGAGAGCCACCAAGGGAAGATACCTGAGCCGGTCCCCATACATCTGTATGCACAAGTTCTAATTTCTCCTTTTTGTTTTCCTTCCCTATCTTTACAAAACTCACTCTCTTTTGTTTTCCATACACACAACTTTCACAGAAATCCATATTCACACATTTTAGACCTGGTAAAACTTTCCTTGAATGAAGTACTTTCATACCTTTCTCACTCATGTGCCCAAGTCTATTGTGCCACAACGCTGTATCAGAATCCACAGCAGCTATTTGTTCTCCCTGCTCATCTGCAGTAATTGTTCCTGAATATTCATTTTTCTCTGAAACAATCAAAGTAGAAGGAACAATATGACCTGTACAAAGATATAAGGTGCCTACTTTCACACCTTTTGCTACTACAAGGGAACCTTTTGAAACCTTCCAATTTTTATCATTAAAAGTAACTACACAACCCTCATCACCGAGTTGCCCTACTGAAATTAAATTTCTACTTAGTTTTGGAACATGTCTTACCTCATGTAGTAGCCAATGATTCCCATTCTACAACTTAATCTTAATTTTTCCCTTTCCAACAATCTGACAGGGTTCATTATCCCCCAAATAAACAAGCCCAAAATCCCCTTGGACATAATCAATGAAATAACCTCTATGAGGTGTAGCATGAAAAGAAGCACCAGAATCTAAAACCCATGAATCATCAACACTCTCTAAAGACAGAAGCAAAGCATCCTCTTCGGATTTGTTACTTACCACATTTGCCTCTTTGTCTCCATCTGATTTATCTCCTTCATTTTTCTTTCGAGTCCAGCAATCTTTCTTTTTGTGCCCTGGTTTTCCACAGTACCAGCAATCATTTGGTCCTCTCGATTGAGACCTCCTCCCCTTTGACTTTCCTCTTGATTTCCCGCGATTTCCAGAGTTACTTCCTCTTTCAGTCATTCTGCCCCTGCTTTGTGCATTTAAAGCACTTCCTGATGTAGATCCACCTGAGGATTTTCTACGAGTTTCCTCACTTAAAATAACACCGATCACATCATCATATTTTAGGGTACTAGATCCAGGAACAGAATTACTCACCGCCATTACCAAGCCATTCCAGCTTTCAGGCAAAGAACACAAAATCAAGAGAGCCCTAATTTCTTCATCAAAATTGATACCCACAGAAGATAATTGACTAGTAATAGTATTAAACTCATTTAAATGATCTGCAACAGATCCACCTTCTGCCATTTTCATATTAAATAAACGCTTCATGAGAAATACCTTATTTGAAGCGGAGGGCTTTTCATACAGTGTTGCTAGGGTTTTCATCAAATCTTCTGTCGTCTTTGCTTTTGTAATATTAAATGCCACCGATGGTGCCAAGCATAACCGAATGCTTCCAAGTGCCTTTCTGTCCAAAAGATCCCATTCAGCCTCTGACATAGTTCCCTGATTCTTGGCTTTTCCTTCCAACGGCTTCCACAAATCCTTCTGATATAAATAGTCTTCCATTTGCATCTTCCATAACTGGAAGTTCTGCCCATTAAACCTATCAACCCTCAGCTTACCATCATCTGCCATTGCTCCCACTCAACCGTGAGACTCCCACTTAACCGTGAGACTTTCCTGCAGAGGATAACTGAGAAACAACTAGGCTCTGATACCACTTGTTAGGATAAACCACAGACAGAAATAAAAACTACATGCAAATATAACCAATAACAGAAAATAATAGAACACATAGAAATGAACACAAGGCACCAAGATTTAACGTGGTTCACCCAATCCCTAGGCTACGTCCACCAAACAGCAAGTCCGATCTTATTACAATCCAGTGATTACAACCTGATTACAATCCGTAATCCCTTACACCCCAATACCGCCGCAAGAACCAATTTCGTATCACCACATATCAAAAATACCCAACCCTAAGCCCTTTTTATACAAGTATTAAACCGCTTTAGGGTTATAATAGTACTTTCCTGATCAGTCACCACAATCTAACAATCTCCCACTTGGGGACTGATCAGGCTCCACACTAAACAACACTTTGTCCTTCAATCAGTCCACTACCTTCGTAATATCATTCCCTCAAAGCGGCATAAGCGTTGGAAAAGTAGTGAAGAAGATATGAGAAAAATACCAAATCTGCTTGTAGCTAGAAATACAACTAAATTGCCTAATAATGAAGCCAATAACAAAGAATTCCAAAGGCCAAACCCCAAGGGAATGACGTCTAGAATGTTACAAGAGAGGATAGATGTCCTCAAATGCCAAGAACAGAGCTGCAACTCACACACCAATTTCTTCTCATATTCAACCTGGCTAATGAAGCCACAAATGCTTCCTTTTATTCTATTTCCAAGGGTCCGCTCAACTCATATGGGCAATGTGGGATAAAAGATGTGTAGTATATAAAACATATATTAAAATACCCCTTATGTCTCCCTTGGGTACACATCCCCATAAAATAAATATTAAAGTAACACTTTAATATTTTAGAATTAAATTAGACGTTACTTTAATAAAACTTCAGGCATTAAAATGTATTAGCAATCAGACTCCGAATAATGCGAGTGATAGCTCATCGAAAAGCTCTCACCGAGGAGTATCAAATCCAATCACCAAAATTGACCTGCACTGTGTCCTGCCGACTTACTAAAAATAGTAAGTATGCCTAAAACTGAGTAAATCAACTTCGTTTTGGCCCAAACTGGAAATGACTAGGCCAAAACACTCCAGGATCCCATTAAACCCTTCGTTAGCCCTCAAGACCATGTAGAACAAGGCTAACGCACACACACTTGGTCAACTGCTAAAATGGGGACATTACACCAGACAACCTAAAGAAAAGAAGTCTTGGAAGGGGGATGGCCCAAACGGTCCCAGAATTCAAACAAAGAGGAAACATGCCAACACGAGCATCCCCACACACTCCACCAGAAGTGCCAAATCTGTTTGGCAAAGGGGCACTGGAAAAAAAGGTGAGAAACACTCTCATCACTATTGCGGCAGGGAACACAGATGGAAGGCCCCTGGAAGCCTCGCTTGCAGAGATTATCCCAAGTAAGACAATGATTGTAAACCGAAATCTAGAGGAAAAAGTTACACTTAGGCCATGAAAAACTATTCCAAACTTTCTTTCACCAAGGGACCTCCACCTCACCAAAAAGTTGCTTTGTTAGCGCAAGGTACCCAAATGAAACAGAATACTTGCCAGAAGAAGCACCTCCCCAAGCCAAAACATCAGGTTCCTGCAACGAGTTGCACTCCCTAGAAGCCAATATTTGAGATAGTTCCAATTGATCTCCCAGTGAGCCACCTAGAGGCCAATCAGAAGAATTCTTCCATCTATAACCCGCAACAAGGCTTAGGTTAAAAGCCTCCTTATAATGAGCCACCTTATTCCATCCACCAGAAAGGAAAGAATCACAAAGAGCCTACAAGTGAGGATGAGAGGAAAGGAGAGGAGGATACCCATTCAAAGAATCACTCCAAAATAGAGCCTCAATGCCTTTGTTGTAGATCCAAAATAAACTTCTCTTCACCAAGTGAGCACCAATCTTGAGGGCATTCCACACCACAGAGCCTCTTCCCTCAAGAAAAAATTTGGAAATATCTGAAGGTTCAACACAAGGTAAATACTTGTGTGACAAGATACGGGCCCAAAGCTGAGACTAAGTAGTACACCAACGCCAATAGATCTTGATAGCAAGAGCTTGACTGCACAAGATAGCAGACTGAAGGCCAAGGCCTCCTTCCTTTTTTGGCCTGCAAATAGTATCCCAATTGATGAGGCTCCATTTGGTATGTTGCAAATTGCCACTCCAAATAAATTGGTGGGAGAGGGCATCAAATTCCCTAAGAAAATACACCGGTGTAGCCTGAACCATGCTTCTATATATGGGAAGAGTTTGAATTATAGGTGGAAGGAGTGTCAACCTACCAGCAGTAGAGAGCCACCCATGAGTCCAATGATTGACCCTCTAATGAAGTTTGTCAAGCAAGCTTTGGCAGAAAAGCCTAGGCTATCTACCCACCACAATAGGGACCCCCAAGTAAGTTAGAGGGAGAGACGTAATTTGAAATCTTAGGATATTAGCAATCCTCCGCTGGATCGGTTCAGGAGTGTTGAAGAAAAAAAATAGAGGACTTGTGGTCATTAATTTTTTGCCCAGAGACAGCCAAATAAGTATCCAAGGTGAGCCGAAAGGCTTTAGCTTCTCGAATATGAGCTTTTCCAGCAAGGGCAGTATCATCAAAAATTGGAGGTGAGAAAGAGTAGGCAAACCATTTCCCCCTTGCCATCCGTGAATCAAATTTTGGGAAACATGAAACTTGATAAGTCTACCAAGTCCCTCAGCCATAATGATAAACAAATAAGGAGAGATGGGATCTCCCTGACGAAGACCTCTAGAAGCCCCAAAAAGCTCCGTCAGTTCACCATTAAGGAGGACCGAGAAGGAAGGAGTAGTAACATAGCTAAGAACCTATCTAACCCAATCTTGACTAAAGCCAAAAGCTAGAAGAACTTTCCGCAAGAAATCCCAATTGACTCTATCATAAGCCTTAGCCATATCAAGCTTAATAAACATAACACATTCCTTGGAAGTACACATAGAGTGAATAGCTTCAGAAGAAATAACCACCCCATCCAAAATTTGTTTTCCTACCACAAAACTCCCTTGTTCCTCATAGATAACCATGGGAAGGAAAACTTTAAGCTTCTCTACAAGGAGCTTAGTGATGATTTTATAGACCACATTACAAAGAGAAATGGGCCTAAAAAAGTCTAGCTGATTAGCCTCTTCCTTCTTCGAAATATGGACTAAGAAAGTAGCATTCAAGGCCCGAAGAATTTTTTTGTTTGAATAGGATTCCTAAACCACATCCAAAAGGTCATGATTGATAATAACCCAAAATTCTTGAAAGAATTCAACAGGGAAGCCATTAGGCCCTGAAGCTTTTCCCTTTCGCAAGCTGAAGACCACCCCCTCCAAGTCAGACATACTAACTGGCCTCATAAGAGAATCATTCATCTCCTTGGTCACAACAGAGGGAATACAAGACAAGATAGTATTCTCCTCAATCTCAGTTGGAGGTAAATCATCTGAAAAGAGAGCAGAGTAAAACTGAATAGCTTTCCTGGAAATAGCTTGAGAAGAAGTCAGACAAGTCCCATCAGAAGTAACAAGAGAAGAAATGTAACTCCTATTATGTCGAGCTTGTACAGATTTATGGAAAAATGCAATTTTCTTGTCCCCTTCCTGAAGCTAGTCAACTCGAGCCTTCTGTTTCCAATAAAGTTCTTCTCTAAGATCCCACTCAGCTAAATCAGTAGAAGCTCGAGATTTTGCAATGCCAAGAGCTTCTAAAAAACCCAGATCTCGAATCTGCCTGGTAATAACATCAGGATGATCCTGAACCCTCTTTTTCATAATATGGAGATTACCAAAACAATTCTTGTTCCAATGCTTCAACTTCCTTTTAACATATTGGAGTTTTTTAGAGAAGCAAAACATAGCAGTGCTATAGGCAGGGCCTCCTTGTCTCTACCAGTGAGCCATTAAGTCATGAAGAGAAGAGTCTCGAAGCCACATCAGTTGGAACTTAAAGGGAGGCTTCTTGGGGACAACAACATAACTAGCTATGAGCTTAATAGGCCAGTGGTCAGAACCTCTCCAATCAAGAATTTCAGAAGAGAGGGAAAGAGAACTAGAATTCCAAAAGAAAGAAACAATTAACCTGTCCAAGCATTCTGAGATAGCATCATTTTCAACCCTTTGATTGTTCCAAGTAAAGAGCCCATTGAGAGGTTTGACATCAGAGAGATGTAAAAGATCAATATTTTGTCAAAGAAGCTCAGAAGAAGGAACCAAGTGAGCTAGCCCACCCCTCTTCTCCTCTATACTGAGAATAGAGTTGAAGTCTCTAGCTACAATCCAAGGCAAGAAAGGATGACAGCTTCTGACATGCTTAATATGATCCTAGAGCTTACACTTACTAGGGAAATCAATAGGAGAATACACATTAGTAACAAGAATCATCTCTCCAATTTCTAGAGAGGAAGCAACCATTGAAAGAGCCGAGAGGCAAGAGACCTAGTAAAGTGGCATAACTTTTCCTGGATCCCAACAGATGGTAAGACCACCAGAGCTCCCCAAAGCACCAACACACTGACATTGGCCTAGAAGCCAAATGTTAGGAGCACATCTAAACATGGAGTCCATTGAAAGCTTGGTCTCTTAGATACAAAGGATATTCGGAGAATGCTCAACCACTAGCTCATGAATAGCTTTTTCTCTAGGGATGCTATTCAACCCCCTCACGTTCCATGAGAGAATAATCATTGAGTAGAGTGGGGAAAATGCTCATCCAAGGTCTTGACAACCCCAGACTCTACCAATAAATCTCCTGTAAGTTTAATTTTTTCCTGATCCTGCTTTCGCCCAACTCTTGAGGGAGTAGCAAAAGAGACTTTCTTAAATGGTCTTTTCATTAGGCCCAAAGTAAGAGAAGATTCCTTACCTTTACCAAAGGCAAATGCATCTTTAACCAAATATACTAGAAGAACATCCTTTTCTTGTGGAGTAGGAGAAACCACAAGGGCACCAGACTCAGGGCCAATAGAAGTCTCTGACATATGCTGAACTAGAACATCCTGGTTTCCACTAAGAGTAGAACTCCTCCCCTCTGAACCAGTAGTTTCACACTGAGCCTTTGCAGGAATACCTTCCTCTATAACCATATTGTCAAGAACCTCAAAATGATTAAATGCTGAGCCCACTTGTCGATCTAGATGAGATCGCTTCTGACCCCATCCCTTAGCACGATTTCGAGCTGGGATAAAACCATCCTTATCGGGACTAGTAGTACTAGATGGCCTTGGCCCTTGACTTGAAGTGTTCATTTGAGCTTTCCCTTTACCTGCACTATCAGTCTGAACAGTTCCTTTTCCACTAACATTTTGACCATTCCCCTTACCATCAGTAGCCATCCTTCGGCCAGAAAACCCAATAGGGGTACCGTTGCCTTTGGAGGTTTGAGGGCATTGACGCTATAAATGGCCATATACATGACAAATGCGGCAACGAAAGGGAATAGATTCATAGTCTAGCTGGTGGATCCAAGAAGAAGAGCAAAGACAAATTTCTAGAGAATCTGGCAAAGGATTATTTAAATCAATTTCAACACAAATATGGGCATAGGAAATAACCTTTTTGTCTAGAGATTGATGGGCTATAGCAGTCAGCTTTCCAAATACAGAGGCAATCTGTCACAAGATATCCTCACACTAGAACTCCAAAGGAAGTCGCGGCAGGCGGACCCAAATAGGATTCTCTCGAAGGAAGATCCTCAACAAAATTGAACCCTGGATGGCAGGGTTTGACAAAAAGACCTACATTGTCATAAAAATAGGGGCCTCCCTCAAAGACCCGGTTCCAATTTGACATGCAAGAGAAACTCACCAAAAAGTAGCTATTCCTAGCCAACATAATATCCATATCACCTTTTGCCTGCCATGTATGACGAATCCAAGCTTCCAGAGCTGCCAGGGAAATCTGAATACTAAGAAACTTGCATATCAATGCATGTGTGGTCAAATAGTCCACATCCTCCATTACTGCTTCTGGAGGAATAAACAGCACAGACCGATCTTGGCTATGCAAAAAACAACCATTAACTTTATTTAACTTCTAGCGCTCGCTAACATAAAATGGCTTCTTCTCCTGTAACCTCGCCCCGAGAGAAGATCCATCGCAACTAGAGGCTCCAGAAAGAATGAGACTTGTGGAAACCCCACTCACAGCCATAAAAGCCAAGCAAACAAACTTTGAAATATAGATGTTGAAAAAAGCTCTTAAAATCTATTTTCCACAACAAACGCAAACCCTGCACAACAATAATCGTCTAGAATATTGAATCTACAAAAGGTTACACCAGATTGAAGAGAAATGGGGCGCTCTCCCTATGCATGCACAACCTAGCGGCAACAAAACCCTCACACAGGATCGCTTCCAGTTCCTATCCTCCCTTCATCGCAGTTCCAAACATCCACTCCAAAAAGCCTTTAAATACCTGATTTACAAATTCAAAATTTGATTGTGATAATTGAATTTTAAAATACAAGCTAAAAAAACCTTTGCCTCTAACATTTAATTTTTCATGAAAATTAATGCAGGGGGTTCTATTGGGAACACTAGTTCCTTGCCTTATATAAGGCAAGGACTAACAAATCTAAAGCTTAATAACACAAAACCATGCAAAATAGAAAATCAAACTTCTAACAACTAAAAAGTAAAATATGAAAATATAGGGACATCACACAAGTTTTCAAGAGAACTTCAGATGAAGGTGCCAATGTGAGGGGAAATCCAAAATGTTATGTCTTAGTTAACACTTTCATTGTATGCTATTCTTATACAATTTTTTCCTATGCAAATTAAAATAATCTAATTTCTAACCTTGTGGCATTTTCATCTAACTATCCACAACCTTTAAGAACCCTAGCATAAGCCCAAAATGTTTTATGTTGGCTGCCTTGATCTTTTATCATGTTTGTAGGTGACTTGCTCTTTCTGATTGAAAATATGTCATCTATTATGAATCCTTTGCCACAGTGTTACAAATTCAATTGTATTGACACTGATTTGGCGAGTCAACTCAACTAGTAATTGTTGTATCCCACATGCACCAATATTAGTATTGAGTCATTTCCCCTAGTCAATAATTGCTACACAAATGGTTCAATAAATAGAAATTCATATTATAAATAAGATGTAACCAAATACTGCTAGATTTCTAATTTGAATATGTTCTAAGTTGCACAAATTTAAATAAACTTCTATCTATAGAAGCACTATAAGTCATTCAAAATTTATAAGATATTTTATTTAAGTACAAATATGTATAGCTATTAGTGCCTATTATGTTACAATAAAAATGACTACAAACTTCATGTGTTGTCAATTGCACATTTTCTCACATATCACCTAAGGTTTTCATGTAGTTACTCCAATTGCAAGTAGTATCCACACATAAAATGAATGGTGCAAGACTCCTTAATAAACAATACAACTAAAATGACTACAAACATGTATAGCTATTGGTGCCTATTATGTTACAATAAAAATGACTACAAACTTCATGTGTTGTCAATTGCACATTTTCTCACATGCCATATGATGTTTTCATGTAGTTACCAATTGCAAGTAGTACCCACATAAAATGAATGGTGCAAGACTCAATAAACAAATATAAAATAAAATGGAGAACTAAACTCATTGAAGGCATCCTAGAAATTGAACAAATATAAATAAAATAAAGAATTAAACTCATTGAAGGCATCTTAGAAACTAGACATAAAGGGCAAGCAAAAGCAATACAAAATGATCAATTATTTCTTACATGTATTGAAATTCAAAATGAACAATCACAATTGATATCATTTTTAATATTTTAATTTTAATTTTTTTATAAGAATAATTTTTCAATGTCATTTTTGATGCTTGGACTTCCAAATGGTCACAACTTATCATCTGGTTGTTCGATTATATTGTTATTTGATAAGTGGACTCTTTAGGAGAAGGCATCTATATTGCTGAAAGATCTTTTCTAATCTGGTGGTTGTTGTGACATTTGTTTGGGAGCCAGAATGTTCATTTAGGCCCCTATAATCATATTTATCCTTTCGAGGTTTTAGAAAGTGAGTTTAAAAAATATCTTTGAAGCTATGTATCTGATTTTGAAGATTAGTTGGTGATAGCTTTAAGGAAAAGATTATTTTTTTAGAAGTTGTTTTCAAAATTATAAAAAATGAATTTTGTGAAAATTTGCCAAAAATGGTAAATTTTGAATGAAATTAAATCAATGTTTCCTCTCTTTATAATGTAGAGGAGTTGGATGCGTAATGAACATTTCTAAATATGGAAACATTCTTGTGTTTTATTTCTATCTTCTTACATGATTCTTGTTTTTGGTTAAAATTGGGTTGCATCAATTTTTATTACAAATTCTCTCTCCTTAAATTGGTTGTCGTATGCAAGATTTAGAGCATAAGAATGCAAACTTTGAATATTCTTGATTGAAGGGTGCCTATTCACATTGGTACATTAAAATACAAATTAATTAATGATCTTTTTTTTTTATGATAGTCCCTTTCTATTAAGATTATAATATAAAAGTACATATTCACAAAAAAGGGTCAAGGGGTATAAGATCACCCCACAAAAGTCTAGATGACACTCTGGCTAGAAACCACAAGTAACTATTCATAAAAAAATAGTATAAACCTCAGGTATAAAGAGCAGTGTTAGCAAAGGGAGGCGAGTCTTGATGTTCATCATAAACCCGACATATCAATGAGGTTTGGAGGAGGGTCTAGAATAGACCATTCATTATCTTCTTTTTATTTTTCATCTTCCTCCTGTATATGAGCAATGTTAGTATGCTAATAGAAACCAAATTTAAATAAAGCTTCTACAAACTAAACAAAATTCATAAACTTCAAGATAGACTAAGATGAGCTCTCAATTGAGAATATGAGCCATTAATGGGCTCTCTCAATGAGAAGCTCTCTTGTTGAGTAGCTTTGTCTAAATAGATAGGATGTATGCTCAAGCTTATGCTTCAAAAAGGGCTTCAAATGGAGTTGAAATTTGGGTGTAAGTGTATGGTTTTGATGTAAAATGGCTTCTTAAAATGGCATTATGAATTTACTTTATGGATTGTGTTGTTTTTCAAAGGGGAAGGATCCAATTTATAGGCAAGAGGCTTGAGGGATTGAGGGCTAAGATGCAAGGATGGGAAAAAGCTCATGGAGGGCTCAGATTGCATGAGAGGAGAGCACATGGATTGTGCTTCCTTACAGCCAATCAAGGAGTGACACATGTCATAGGGTGAGAGGATGGAGGACAAGGGAGGATGAGTCAAAAAAGGAGGCTCAAGGGATAAAATATTCATAAAGACCCTCATAATGGCTTGTAAGAGCAATAAAAGGGCTTGGAAGAGTCATTTATGGCCTAGTGGGCTTCATAAAGTTTTATGGTTGGGATATTTTGAGGGAGATGAGGAGAATTTTGACTTGGGCTTGATTAGGAAGGTTTTAAGCTTGCTTAGGATTGTGCAAATGATTAGAGGATGGATTAGGATGGTTTAGGATTAGCTTAGGGATAGGCAAGTGGATGGCATTTAATGAGGGTGGGTGAAGGAGGAGATATTTGTTAACTTTGGCTTGGGTTAGTAAGTCTTAACCCATTTTTAAGGAATGTGACAAGGTTAGGAGGGGATTAGGATTAGGTTTAAAGACATCTTCTAGAAGAGTCTAGACTTTGGATGAGGATAAAGACTTTCTAGAATAGTCTAGAATTTCTTAGGATGAGGATGAAGACTTTCTAGAAGAGTCTACAACTTCTTAGGATGAGGATAAATTAGATTTTTAGGAAATAAATAAAGTTTTATTTATTTCAAAGGTTTGGGTTGAGGAGATATTTATTAAAAGTTTTTTAATAAACATGAGGATTAATATTTAAATATTTTGAGTTGGGATTAGGGGTAGGAAATGATGGGATTAGCCTTTAATCAAAATTAAAGAAAGATTAGAAGATTTTGGAAGAGGTTAGTGGTCTTAAGGAAATTGGCCAAGTTTTGGGCAAAAAATAATTTATTTATTTATTTTGGGTTTTTTGGTCAATTTATTAATTAAATAATTAATAAAATTAATAAATAAGGAAATAATGCTTAAATAAGATTTAAACATTTTTGGGAGGGATTCCTTAATTAAATATTTTTAATTAAGATAAAGGGATTTAATGGCATAAAAATAAATAAATTAATTAAATAATTAATTAATTAATAAATGATGATGTCATTAGAAATTTTTCAAAAAATAAAAATACTTTATTTTCTAAAGGTTTTTAGGTGTCTACATTTTATCCCTCTTTGATGTGATGCCGCAAGTGGCATGGCATCAAAGATAAGAAATAAGATGCCCAAGGCTAGAGCAGAAGAGGAGAGAATGGACTGCAAGATGCCCCCTCAAGAAGGCGGCGGGGAGAGAAAGCGAAGCTCGACGACTTCTTGAAAAGTACAAGAATATGAGATGAGCAAGAAGACTCAGATTTTCTTAAGAGAAGAGGTTTAGTTAGCTCAAACTCTCACTACGGGAGAATGATAAAGGGAGAATCAGAGGCACAAGAGGAAGCAAGCTTAAGATCCCAGGGATTGCAGAGGATGAAGGAGCAGAGCACTATAAAAAGAATCCAGGATGGGGAGATGGATGAGGGGATTAAAAAGCTGATACAACAGGATTTCAAAGAGTCAAATTGGCGGAAGATGGGTTTCGGAGATCCCTAGGACTAGGATTGTGGATCTCGAAAGATGAGGCTTGGTGGATTGATTTGGATTGGTGGATCCCTAAGACTAGGATTGTGGATCCCTAAAGCTAAAGGTGAGGAGTGATTCAAAGAGATACTTATGCATAAACTAGGGTAGGAGAGACAGATACTAGATATGGATGGGGGATAATGGAGATGAAGGAAAACCATTGAAGCTTTTTGAGCGGGGGGATACTTCAAAGAGAAGTACCACCATGTAGTTGAGCACTAGATTTGCTATAGGATTGTTGGTTAATTGCCAAGGTTACCAAGAACATCAAGGCCTTTTCACCAACTGTCTAGAGGACTGATGAACTGACTCAAAACAAACACGCAAGGATTTCCTCAGTATCACACATGAATCCCAGAGGAAACAGTGTGGAAACAACACTGGGTAACCCACAAGCAGAAAAGAAAACAAGCAAAAGACATGATCAAGACCTTACGCTCTGATTGCCCCATTTGTAGTATACCATGATATGGAATATTGTGGCAACCTTGAGGAGGGAACAAGGAGATTGCTTGGAAAAGATATTTCAAGACCCAACAGGGAAGAGTTCAAATCAAAAGAAAGCAAAAATCCAAAAGAGAACCTTTTGCCAACGAGATGGGTAGGACGAGGTACTAACGGACCAAGATCAGACATGAGGAAAGCTATATCCTGCAAGGACCTATCAAAGAGCACCTAAGCTAGTGGATTTGGATGAGTGATGCAGCTGGCAAGCTGAACTAAGAAAGATAACACTTTGGTGATAGGAAATCTAGCTAAAGGATGCATTGGAATAGCTAACCAAGATGTGCGATGGTTGCAAGATGCTGATCAAGGACAAACTGACACAAACGCTGGATAGATACAATGGTACTAAGCTAAAGAGGATGTACAAGCTGATGGACCAAGATATGTTACAAATGTACAAGTTTGTTCATGTTTTGGTTTTTGTGAGATGGAAATATTTGTGAAGGATGGGATGTCTATAATAGGTGATAGGTGGATAGGTAGATGGTTTGCAAAAAGCTTAAGTGAAAATGGGGTTTTTTGTGTGCATGTGATAGTATACAAGCTAGGATACAAGATTATTTACAGGCTGGAATATGGTACAAACTTTGAACAAGATTTGGATATACAAGGTATGGTACAAGATTTACAAGGTATAATACAAGCTGTACAGGAGGTATTTACAAGCTCCATTAGATTTTGGATATTTGGATGAAACACCAAGGGAACAAGCAGGTATTTTATGGGATGGTGGGTGAATGGATGAGGGATAGGATAGTGATAGATAATGGATTAGTCTTAGTACACAAGGCACCAGAATTACCAGGTTTTCACCAAGGTACCTATCCAAGGCGCTTGAATTGCCAAGTTTTCACCATTGGACGCTTATTTCTCTTTACTATTTTTTTTTGTACTTTTCAAAAGCTGGGTATACCAAGGATCTTCAAGCATAGAACTTTTTGAGATGAATGATGTTAGTAGGATCATTCAAGAGTTCTCCTTCCGATTTAGATAGCTGATAGGCTCCGGAGCCAAAGGAAGTAGTGACAACATAAGGACCAAGCCATGTAGGTTCAAACTTGCCTTTCTTTTCTCGATCTGCTTGGACTTTCATGTTTTCTTTGAGGACCATGTCACCTGGCTGAAAGTGTCGTGGAAGCACCTTCTTGTTGAAATTCCTTTTGAGATGAGTTTGATAGACTATGAGATGATCATAGGCTTGTTGTCGCTTCTCATCTAAGAGATCTAGCTGGGTGAGTCGAGCTACTATGTATTCTTCATCTGATATTTGCCCTTGCAAAGATATGCGCAAGGAGGGAAGTTCAACCTCTATAGGTAGTACTGCTTCGGCACCATAGACTAGGGAGTATGGAGTTGTGCCTGTGGATGTACGGAAGGAAGTTCGATAGGCCCATAGGGCTGGATTTATTTGTAGGTGCCAATCATGGCCGAAATCATTGACAACTTTCTTTAGGATTTTGAGGAGGGTTTTGTTAGTTGCCTTTGCCTGGCCGTTACCTTGTGGTAAATATGGGCTAGAAAAGTGGTGATGGATGCGGAGGGAAGTGCATAATTCTTCCATGTTGAGATTTTCAAAGTTACCTCCATGGTCGATGAAGATGGTGGATGGGATGCCGAAGTGGCAAACAATGTGGTACAAGATGAACTTGGAGACCTGAACTCCTATAGCTGAGACTAGGGGGACTGCTTCCATCCATTTAGTGAAATAGTCTATAGCTTTTATTATCCATTTATGTCCATCAGATGAGAGGGGTGTGATAGTTCCAACTAGATCAAGGCCCCAACAAGAAAAAGGCCAACGTGGTGCAATAGGCTGTAGATCCTGTGCTGGAGCGTGCACAAGATTTGCATGCTGCTGACATGGGAGACACTTTCTGACAAAGTCATAGGAATCTTCTTCAATGGTAGGCCAATAGTAGCCTGCTCTAAGGATTTGTCGCACTAGGACAATACCACTCATGTGGGCACTGCAAAGTCCAGAGTGTACTTCCTTTAACACCATCGCGGCCTCATTTTGGTCTAAACATCGAGAGAGAGTATTGTGATAACCCTGATGATATAGGGTATTGGCTATGATAACATAGCGGGATGATTTTTGGATGAGGTTCTGGCGTTGGGTACGTGTGAGGTGAGGGGATATGATACCATCGTTAAGGTAAGCATGAATCTCATGGTACCAAGGGGATTGGGGACCAACCAAGATAAAAACACGGTTTGAATCCTCATTCGCATAGGCGGGTGTGAGGAGCTGCTCCACTAAAAACTCATACTATGTAGCTGCTTGGGGAATTTCCAAGAGTGAGCCTATAGTAGCCATAGCATCTGCTGCTTTGTTCTATATTCGAGGTACTTGTGTAAACTGAAGCTTTGTAAAATGTTGGGTTAGCTGATCAACTAGCTCTTTGTAGGGTAATAGATTTTCATCTTTGGTTTGATATTCATTTAGGGCTTGCTTGATGATGAGCTGAGAATCGCCAAAGATTTGTAGCTCAGCAATGTTCCATTCTGCAGCTATCTTTAATCCTGCTATGAGGGCCTCATATTCAGCTATATTGTTGGTGCTAGGGAATTGTAGCTTGAAGGCTTTTGGAATGTAATCTCCTTGAGGTGTGACCAATAATATTCCTGCCCCTGATCCATGAGATGTGTATGAGCCATCAAAATAAAGTTTCCATGGGGGTTGTTCTTCAATTAGACAAATATGCTCATCTGGAAATTCTATGATCAATGGATAAGCATCTATTAGAGGTGCATCAGCTAGGTGATCTGCTATAGCTTGCCCTTTGATTGCCTTTCTGTCCACATACTGGATGTCAAATTCACTAAGGAGCATAACCCATTTGGCCAAACGGCCTGTAAGTGCTATTCTGGAGAGCATATACTTGAGAGGGTCAATCTTGGAGACTAGTTGGATGGTATGACTTAGCATGTAATGGCGAAGCTTTTGAGTTGAAAAAACAACTGCCAAACAAGCTTTTTCCATAGGAGTGTAATTGAGTTCATAACCAACTAGGGTTCTACTGATGTAGTAGATGGCTCTTTCTCTACTGTAGTCATCAAGCTGTGCTAGAAGTACCCCTAGAGCAGTAGGTGTTGCTGATATGTACAAAATTAGGGGACGACCAGGAATTGGTGGAACCAAGATAGGGGGATTGATGAGATACTGCTTGAGATGGTCGAAGCTGCGCTGACATAAAAGATCCCACTTTAAGTTCTCATCCTTCTTCAGTAAATGTGAAAATGGTGTACACTTATCTGCAAGCTGGGAGATGAAGCATCGAACAGATTGAAGCTTTCCCTGAAGAGAATGAAGCTGTCGCAGTGTCTAGGGAGAAGGCATGTCTAAGATAGCCTTGACCTTCTTGGGGTCAATCTCTATACCTCGTTTAGAAACTATAAAGCCTAGAAGCTTGCCAGATGTGACCCCAAAGACACATTTCTTGGGATTCAGCATGAGATGATATTTTGCTAACCTATCAAAGACTTTCTCCAGGTCAACAAGATGATCCATGAAGGCATGAGACTTGACCAAGATATCATCCACATAATCCTCCAAAATGCTATGGATGAGATCATGAAAAATCGCTGTCATAGCTCTTTGATAGGTAGCCCCAGCATTCTTTAGGCCAAAAGACATCATGTTGTAGCAAAAGGTTCCCCAAGGGGTAGTGAATGCTGTCTTATGCTGATCCTCTTCTGCAATCTTGATTTGATTATACCCAGAAAATCCATCCATGAGGGACAAAATTTCATGTCTAGTTGTAAGATCTACAATCATATCTATGTTGGGCAAGGGAAAATCATCTTTTGGACAAGCTTTGTTAAGATCTCTAAAATCAGTGCAGATTCTAATGTCACCAGAAGGCTTAGTGATGGGGACCATGTTGGAGATCCACTCTGAATAGTTGATAGGTCGGATAACCTTAGCAGCTAACATTCTTTCTAACTCAGCTTTGACCAGTAATGCCATCTTGGGGTGCATTTTTCTAAGCTTTTGTCTGATGGGCTTGATCTGTGGATTGACTGCAAGATGATGAACTACAAGCTTTGGATCAAGCCCTGGCATGTCCTGATATGACCATGCAAATCGGCCAATGTTCTCTCTTAAGACCTCAAAGAGGAGATCAGCTTGGTCTTTTGATAGGGATGTAGCAATGTGAACAAGCCTAGGGATCTCTAAATAACCGATGTTGACTTCCCTAGTATCCTCAATTAGAATAGAAGATATCTCTGGTTGATTATCTTGAGGAGGTAATGCTAAATCCTCATGTTCTACTTGTGGCTCTGGATGTTCTTGCTGAGGGGTTCTCTTCGCTGCCTTAGCTAGTCTCAAATTCACCTTAGTTCTAGTTTTGGGTGTATCGAAACTAGGTTGGGGATTTTCTCCAAAATACCCCTTGGGATCTAGCTTGTAGATATAGGCAAAATCTGGCTATGTTTTCTTGTGAGGTGTTTCAGCTCCCATGAATCTTAGAAGCACTTCCTCTAATGTGAACTCATCAATGTGTATGACACTTGGTTGGTCCCAACCTATGAGTTGTGGATGGGCAAGTGGTAGGTCAATGAGGTGGATGGATAGTTCTTGGAGAACAAAGTCTCTGAGGGAGATTTGGTCTAGGATATCGTCGTAGGCTCTCTTTTCAACTTCCTCAGGAATGTCTTTGATTTCGAAAAGGTCATGGTGAATGTTCAAAAAAGCGTGACCATCTGTATTGGTGCCCTTAGTTGTGGGTATGCCAAAGCCAAGACCTGACTTCGATTCCCACTTGTGTGTGTCGATGGGGCACTGCATGCCTCTTTCTTCTAGTCCTAGACCACCACCTTGATAGTTCCATTTATTAGTGATGAGCTTATGTTCTTGGGGATACTTCTGGCTGAAGTGATCAAGGTGTGCCTGATTCCTTTGAGGTGCATCCTTATGTAACCAATTGTTGATATCTGGGGTGAGCTCCTCATGAAGAGGGATTTTCGAGGATACAAAGGTTGTTGGGCCAAACTGTTTGTATCGAGGAGGTGGAATCTCCTTAGCTTTGTGATATGTCGATTGTCCATGGGCATGTGGATCAAGTGGGAGTGCCCCGACAACAAATGCATCCGACAGACTATACTCTCCATAGCCCTTGTTATTGATCTTCACGGTAGATAGGGTAGAGGCGAGGATGGTTTCTGGGTCATTACAAGTGTGGGATGAGCTGGCGATGGATGTGCCGATATCAATTCCAGGGCAATGGTTTGTATATGAAGCTTCAACTGCATTGCAGTAAGCAAAGGGTTCTGGATCGGCATGGATGGTTACCTCAGTGCCTTGATTCGGAAATTTGATGCACTGATGGTAAGTGGATGGAACAGCTTTCATGGCATGAATCCATGGGCGATCGAGGAGGATGTTGAATGGTAGGTTTAGATCAATAACATGGCAGAGTGTTTCTTGGATGACTAGCCCAACCTTGATTGGCAGCAAAATAGTTCCTTCTGTGGTTCTTTCCAAGTTTTCATAAGCTTTGATGGTGATAACCTCACTAATGATATCTGCCTCAGTATACCCAGCTTGTTTTATGAATTTTAGGGTGCAAATATTCAAGGCTGATCCATTATCTATCATTACTCTTTTCACAGAAAAATTGGATACCATGATGGCTATGTGAAGTGGAAGGGTGTGATCTGGCTCGACCACGGGTATGTCGGTGGGTTTGAACGATAGGGCACATGAGGATGAAAGGTGTCCAACAAGATTGCAAAAATCAGTAGCATTGATATCAGAAGGGACATGAGATTCTATGAGAGCACTGTCAAGGATGTTCTTGTATACAGGACTAGTGCGAAGAAGGTCTAAAATGGAGATTTGGGCTAGCATGTTCCCAAGGTGTTCCAAGATATTGTACTGGCTTTTTGATGGAGCTGATGGTGCTAGTGAAATGGGTGGGCCTGCGATGTTAAATCAGGCTCTTCGAGTGGTGACTACACACTCATTGTTTGGTCTTTGGATATTGATAACATTAACAAAAGGCTCTTTCTCAGATATACAACCTATAAGGCTACCATAGTCTATATAGGATGAAGTGTGGTCATTGTTCTTCCCATGCTGTTGGTTTGGCTGACGGTTGTTGGTGTTGTTGTTGTTGGTTTGGATAGGTGTTTTTCTAGGATTTTGATTGTTGTGAGGAGAAAAAGCATTTTGATAGATCTGTAAGCATGTATTGGGAGAGGTTTGGGCACCAATAGTGATTTCCTTCGGATCAATGAGGTCCTGCACATAGTCTTTCAGTTTCATGCATCTAAGGGTAGTGTGACCTTTTACCCTATGAAATTTGCAGTACTCATTGTCTTTGTACCATGCAGCTTTGGATTGGCTTGGGTCAATTTGCTGGGTAGGAGGAAATTTGATGAGGTTTTCCTTGACTAATTTCTCAAAAATGACATCCAATGGCTCACCAAGGGGTGTATAGTTTCTAGGTGTAGGTTGGAATCTGGGCTTTTGTCCTGCAGCTACATTGATGGCATTAGCTTGATTGCTAGACCCTTGAAAGTTTGGTCTTGAATTATTGTTTTGATAGCTATGGTTATTCTTTTGTTGGTAGTTGATAGCTTGTTGATTGTTTGGTTGATAGGGTCGGTTGGACTGGTTGTGAGAAGGACCAACAATATTCACATGTCTGGTGTCAGTGATGCCATCTGTTGCAACATGCTTGTTTTTGTTCCAATACCTAGACTTGTCATTGGAATGTGATTGATTTTGGTTGGCTTCCTTGTAAATATTGACCACACCATCTTTAATGAGTCCTTGCTCAAGGATCATTCCTTTCTCTTTGATATCTTTGTAGGTCTGCAAACAGTTCATGGTCATGTGGTGAGCCAAGCTAGGATGGGCATTATCAATAAACATTTTCACCAAATGACGCTCTGGCAAGGTGCAAGATATGTGGGTGGTAAGGGTTTTCCATCTTTGCAGATATTCAGGAAGGCTTTCTCCACCTTTTTGCTTGGTGTGGACAAGATCAACTACTGATAGCTCTGTTTCAACAAGATGGGCATATTGGGCTACAAATGCCTCAGATAATTCAACAAAATTTTTAATTGTGCCATAGGGGATTCTATAAAACCATTCAAGAGCTGGTCCAGCCAAGATTTTGGGAAAGAGACGCAAGAGGAAGACGTCATCGTATGCCACTTCTTGGCAGTGCATGTAAAATTATTTGATATGTGTTACAGGGTCTCCTTTTCCTCTAAATTTGTCAAATTTGGGTGTCTCAAAATGCTTGGGGAATGGTGTCATGGTAATGGCTCTATCAAATGGGTAAGGGCACACATTCTCAAACTTGAAAGTTTTTGGATCATTTCCCTCTTGGATGTTCTTCAAAGCTATTTTCATGGCTTCCCATTCTGAATTAATGGGTGATGGCTGGGGTGCCCCCAATGTAGGAATGCCTTGAGGTAGGTATGCACTAGATGGGGTCACTGAGTATGGATGGCTATAAGGGATTTTCTGATAGGGATTGTACATTGTTTGGGCAGCTGCATGGTGGATGACGGTTTGCTGAGGGGGAGGTGGTGCATAGTGCTACATGTGCTGCGAGGGTTGCTGTTGATATCGGATTTGACGTTGGGATTGAGGAACATAAGCTGGCTATGGGATAAATGAATTTCTTTGTGGAGGTAAGGTATACGATGGTTGTGAAGCTTGGGGAAAGGATCGGGGGGCTTGTGGGGTTTGACCAAGGTATGTGGGCTACGCCCCCATTCGGGATGGTACCTGCAAATAATTGGTGGTTGGCTGGATTGGTGGGTTACCTCCTAGAAGTGGCATTGAAAAGTAGTTAGTAATAGGAGGTAATGGATTATTTGGTGGTGGAGGTGGTGGGAATTGAAAGCTAGGAAATGGAATTGATGGGGTTTGATAGCTTGGTGGCTGGATTTGGAAGCTTGGTAGAGTGGTGGCGGGAGCTTGGGTCACTTGAGAGTTGGGCATAACATTGGTAGTAGCTTGTGGGGTTTGATAGCTTTGTGGAGTGAGGGTAGTAGCTTGTGGATTTGTGGCTGATGACACTGAGCTCCCAAGACCTAATGGAAATGATGGGATTGTGCTTTGGGCTGTGATGAACAAGCTGGGGGTGATGAAAGGTTGATTACTTGGACCCATGGGTGGCATCCCTATTGTATATTGTTGAGGTTGGCCAAAGATGCTAGCACTGATTTGGGAGATGGGTGGATTTGGAAGGCTGGGTTGGGGAGCAGCAGCAGCAATAGTGAAGGGCATGAATGGTGAGGTGTTTTGGGTAAAGGGGATTTGGAGCAGAGAGGTATGAACCAAGGATGGAGTGGTGGTGGCTGGGTTGGCTTGCGGCATGGAGATTTCAACTTGGGTGGATGATGGTATATTTGGGTCTGTTGGATCATATGGATTGGCTGGAGGCTCTTCTTTTGGCATATATTGAGGATAATTTGGATCATAAGAGCCTATGGGTGGTGGCAGCTACCCAAACAATGGGTGAGATGGATCTGATAATGGTGGGGGTCTTCCAAAGTCAAAGGTTCCTACATTATCCCTTCAAAAATTAGCCATGATTATCTCTTTGTTCTTGTCTATAATGGCGTTTACCAATATTGCATTTCCTGGTTGGTTCATGAAAGCTTCAATGTCAGTAGATGATGGCATAGCTTTCTCTGGGTTGAAGGATGGTTGAGTGCTCAAGGGGGGTGAGGCTGTTCGATCCAAATGATAGGGCTCCATTGTTTCTTTCTTCTTGGCTAAGCGAGTGATGGGTGGCATGAAAAATGCTCCTAGGGATGAGATGCAACAAATGTTGGTGGATGCAAAAGGGAGGAAGGCTTTTCAATGCAAATGATTTCCTAGGTTGAGGCAAAGCTATATGAAAAAACCTAAGGAAGATTGGGTTGGGGATTCTAACTTTAAAGATATGTTGCCAAAGCACAAAAGGTTTGCTTTCCTATGTGCAAGCTTGGTGGTGATTGTGTCAACTTAAGGATAGACTGATGATCCTTTAGGAAGAACACGAGATTGACCACTTGTGGATCCCAACCTTTAGCTCAAGGTGATGAGGGATAACAAGTGGCAAAGCTAGATTACCCTAGACAAAGCTTTGTCAAAGGGATAACCTTGGTGAGATTGGTAGTTTTGAAAGATTTTAGGAATGGAAAACTTTTAGCAAGGTGACAACAATTTTTGAAGCCTTGGATGTGAAGATTTTGGATTGCTGGCTAGATGGTTTGGTCTTAAATGAGATGGATGAGCTAATAATGCTTAAGGGGATAACCTAAGATGGCTGACTTTTCTACAAAGATGACTCTAAGGTGAAGCTTATCCAAGAAGGTGTGGAGAAACAAGGGTGTCTAATCATAGAAATCATGCCTAGTTGGTAAGGCATAAGCAGGATTAACTCCTGGATGTTGGCTAAATTTGATGGTGCGCTCTAACTAGGCCTCTTGAAGTTCTTCGTCGACAGCTTTATCCTTCGCTTTGTGGAGTTTGGCAATTCGAGGACTTGGTGTTAGTTCTTTTCTCTTGGCTGAAAGTTCTTGGTATGCCTGAGATGGTTTGAGTTTAACTTTGTGGAACTTCTGTTTGGGTTTGGGTTGCTCTGACATCAATTCTTGAATCTGCTTGGCTTTGAGAGACCTTGGTTATTTTGCTTCAACTTGTTCAACTTTTGGAATAGGTAGTGACTACACTAAGTATACCCTAAGCTAGGATTGACCAAGTTTGGCAAACATTCATTCAACAAATAAAAAAGAAAGCAATAGATAGGAACAAGCAGATAGAAGTTTTTGATTCTCAGAATGTGATACTTGCGCTAAGGAGTGTGTATGTTTTACAAATGTTTTGATCAGTCACTTCAAACACATTAACACTCTAGATGGTTGTCTACAAGGCTGACAGTTGGTTTAGCTAGGGAGTCCTCAATATACCCAAAGGTACGTCAGGCCCAAATTCGTAGATGAAACCAACAAGATGTCACACAGCCGAGAGGAGCGGTAACCCACTTCTCCTCTTTCACTTCTCAAGGGTATAAAGTTCCTTGAGGCTTAGCTCGAGTGACAAAAATCTTGATTCCAAGAGAGGTGTCTTTGGATTCAGCTCTCAATTTTCATACTCTGCTAGAATTCTGGAGTTGAGGTCGTCCAAGGGGTGATGAAATCCCCAAGAAGGCCTCCTAAAAAGAAACAAGGTTTTGGATCCTAATCTTATGCACCCAAGATGGCCTCAAAAGACGACAAGGGGAGAGAAGACTTGGATGACCTTGGGCTAAAAAAAAAAACACGCTTGTTCTTTTACCAACTGACTCTTATGTGTGCTAATCTAGACTTCGTAAGCACTCATGTTTAAGAGACAATGTTCAATTCCAACTTGAAGTGCTAACAAAAGTAAATCGATCGAAGAATGCAAACAAGAAGAAGAGTTAGGGTCAACAAAAGAAAAATCGCACGCCCGAAGGCCCTCCATGTCAAGTATCGATTAATTTCCTTTAAAGCATTCAAGATTTGGTGTGATTTTGTTTTAAGCCCAAAGCAAAGATGTGTGAGACTCGATTTGTCAAGCGCGCGCCCAGAGGCCCTCCACGTCAATAGTTGTTCAATTTTAGTGCCCAAACTTGAAGTGTGATTGATTTAATCTAGAGTTTTGGTCATTTAAATTTTTTGATAAAGTTAAAGCAAATGTTCAAAGACCAAGTGAGTGAGTTAGATTGTGGAACATTTAACACCTTTTTCAAGTAGACCCATCCCCATAAATGGTGCTGAGATTGCAACCAATGGTTGAATTGATGGGTGATTAGAAAAGAGGTGAGTCCAAGGAACTACTCAAATTGATTTTTGAAAATTTGTATTTAACTTAACAAAGTTTCTTAAATTTCTAAAAATTAAACTTTACCTAAATTGCATGTGGAAAAGAGATTTGTTTTGTTCAATTTTAGAAGCTCCAAATGAAGTGTTTGATATTGCAATGGTTAATTGATCCTTGGCATTCAAGATTGGATTTGTTGTTTTAATCATGCATTCAAGAAAAATTTGACTTTAATCCATGGCATTCAAGAGTGTGTTTAGCAACATGCATTCAAAGACAAGTGATTAAACATTCAAGTTTTTTACCTTTGAGCATTCAAGATTGAGATTTTGTGTGTTGTTTTACGAACTTTGAAGTGCTCTGTTTTAACCTTAGATCATTCAAGATTGTTTTGGACTCAAAAGTGAAAATGAATCTTTGGACTTTGGTTTTCATTCAATATTTTGTGTTCTAGTTTGCATATTTTAAGCCCAAAAATGATATTCCTAGATTGTTTTGATGCATGAAAAACCTAAGAAACATTCAAGATTTTGCAACAAGACATTTGTTTGGAACAAATAACAAAGCTTTTAGGACAATTTTTGGCAACCATTTAGGATTCTTAGTTTTCATGAGATTTTTAAAAGAACTTTAAAATATTTGCAAATGAGGTTCATTTTATCCTTGATTGATGCTTTGAGTTTGACTTAGATTTTAGTGTGCACTTAGTATTGATTTTGAACCTTTTGAAATGGAAACTTGAAGTTCTTTTTAAATTCCCAAAAATGAAGTGTTCCTAACTTTGTATGAATGCATCTAAAACCTTGATGTTGCAAGGATGAAAATGATTGGATCGGTTTAGTTTCACTTGTTAAAATGCTTTTTTTTTTTGCAAATTTTTAGTTTTTAATGGATTTAAGTATGATTTAGGGGTTCATTTTAAGCACTAAAAAGAAGTGTGTATGATTTTGCTTCCTTAAAAAAAAATGGCCAAGATCTTCCACAAGAAGAAGAAGTAGATGGAATAAGAAGAATATAGACAAGAAGAGGAAGAAGAATTCCAAGTGCTTTGTCCACCTATAAGCTTGAAAAATCTGCAAACACTATGAGATTGACTATGAGTGCCTTTGTCTTCTTCATGCTCATGTGGACCTACAAAACCAATTTATACAATCCTACCAATCACAAAAACAAGCAAAATTAGCCAAAATTAGCAAATGACATACAAAACTTGACTAAAAAAGCTAATGAAGATGACCCATGCAGGGTCCCACCGGGCGTGCCAAAATGTATATGAGAAATGTTAGTATGCTAATAGAAACCAAATTTAAATAAAGCTTCTACAAACTAAACAAAATTCATAAACTTCAAGATAGACTAGGATGAGCTTTCAATTGAGAATATGAGCCATTAATGGGCTCTCTCAATGAGAAGCTCTCTTGTTGAGTAGCTTTGTCTAAATAGATAGGATGTATGCTCAAGCTTATGCTTCAAAAAGGGCTTCAAATGGAGTTGGTATTTGGGTGTGAGTGTATGGTTTTGATGTAAAATGGCTTCTTAAAATGGCATTATGACTTTACTTCATGGATTGTGTTGTTTTGCAAAGGGGAAGGATCCAATTTATAGGCAAGAGGCTTGAGGGATTGAGGGCTAAGATGCAAGGATGGAAAAAAGCTCATGGAGGGCTCAGATTGCATGAAAGGAGAGCACATGGATTGTGCTTCCTTACAGCCAATCAGGGAGTGACACATATCACAGGGTGAGAGGATGGGGGAAAAGGGAAGGATGAGTCAACAAAGGAGGCTCAAGGGATAAAATCTTCATAAAGACCCTCATAATGGCTTGTAAGAGCAATAAAAGGGCTTGGAAGAGTCATTTATGGCCTAGTGGGCTTCATAAAGTTTTATGGTTGGGATATTTTGAAGGAGATGAGAGGAATTTTGACTTGGGCTTGATTAGGAAGGTTTTAAGCTTGCTTAGGATTGTGCAAATGATTAGAGGATGGATTAGGATGGTTTAGGATTAGCTTAGGGATAGGCAAGTGGATGGCATTTAATGAGGGTGGGTGAAAGAGGAGATATTTGTTAACTTTGGCTTGGGTTAGTAAGTCTTAACCCATTTTTAAGGAATGTGACAAGGTTAGGAGGGGATTAGGATTAGGTTTAAAGACATCTTCTAGAAGAGTCTAGACTTTGGATGAGGATAAAGACTTTCTAGAATAGTCTAGAATTTCCTAGGATGAGGATGAAGACTTTCTAGAAGAGTCTACAACTTCTTAGGATGAGGATAAATTAGATTTTTAGGAAATAAATAAAGTTTTATTTATTTCAAGGGTTTGGGTTGAGGAGATATTTATTAAAACTTTTTTAATACACATGAGGATTAATATTTAAATATTTTGAGTTGGGATTAGGGGTAGGAAATGATGGGATTAGCCTTTAATCAAAATTAAAGAAGGATTAGAAGATTTTGGAAGAGGTTAGTGGTCTTAAGGAAATTGGCCAAGTTTTGGGGAAAAAATAATTTTTAAATTTATTTTGGGTTTTTTGGTCAATTTATTAATTAAATAATTAATAAATAAAGAAATAATGCTTAAATAAGATTTAAACATTTTTGGGAGGGACTCCTTAATTAAATATTTTAAATTAAGATAAAGGGATTTAATCGCATAAAAATAAATAAATTAATTAATTAAATAATTAATTAATAAATGATGATGTCATCAGGAATTTTTCAAAAAATAAAAATACTTTATTTTCTAAAGGTTTTTAGGTGTCTACACCTCCCTCTTACAAGGTGAAATGGACAACACCAAGCAAGGAAACCACTCATCATTGGTGGAAGAGGGCCATCTGGTAGCAAATTTAGCAAGAGCAGTACGGGAGCAACTAGAGCCACATTGATGAGGAGAGGCAAAGCAAAATTGCCACCCATCTTGACCTCCATTAGAGGAGTGATGGTGAGCCTGAGACCTTAAGGTCTAAGAGTGGTGGGCAGAGGAGTTGCAATTGCATCAATGTCCACAAGGGTGAGCTTTATCAATAGAAGGAGACGTTAGTGACACTTTGGCTTCCTTACATAGGGCATTTCGCCAATGCTCTAACAACTCCTAAAGGTGGGCCACCTCTAAAGATAATTCATTTTCTTTGACTTGAATTTTCATAGTAACATTATTACAAATGCATGCTTAAGTTTACATGGAAACATTGATATCAAAGTAGCTGTAGTGAAAATAGTTGCATTTCTATCTTTCCAAAGTGTAAAAATAATTTCCATTCTAAAAGCATGCCAAATATGGAAAAACTTGTAAGGAAGTTCTAGAAAAAGGCTCTAGTCTAAAAGGCTTGAAAAATTTGTGAATCGAGCTCCATAAATGTTGAGTTCTTCAACAAAACTAGAAGAGGTGCATGAAGGTCTCAGGCTGACCAGAAAAAGGGCATTTGTGACTAGGATCCCTGAATGTCTGAGCCTCAACCCCAAGGGCAAGCATTGGTAAAGAAAACACTAGACAAAATGAAAAATTTTAGGTTTCGTAGTAGAAAACCACACTACAAGGAACCTATAATGTCATGCCATTTGGGAAGACTACAATTGCTAATGCTGGTTGAGAATGGTGACCATGGGCAAGTGAGGAACTGACTAATGATACCCATCTTGGACTTGTAACTGGAAAGAGGAGTATAAGGATACCATTTCCAATCCTTACACCATGGCTTGATAGAAGCAATGCCCAACTTGTGAAGTAACTATGGTGGTAAGGAAGAGACCAGTATGTCAAAAGTCTATCCATTTAGATTAGATAGGTGAAACTGGACTTGCATATCCTCCCACGTAGGAAGACTTATAGTGATAATTGAAAATAAATCTTTGGGATTCTGAATGACTCCTTGAATTTTGGAAAGAGGGAAGCCCTAAATATTAAAAATAGGTGACCACCAAGGGTTCTATTGATTTATGGAAAGCCCATCCTGGAAGCGATCACTAGCCTCTCAAAGGCAAGACTTGACAACATCCCAAGCTCTCCAAATAATTTTGATGATGAAAGTGCCTTGGATCTAAACTAACTCTTTCATAACATAAAGGGTTTAAAAGCTAATCCCCTTCAAGGTAGGTCTATTCACCGAAAAAGAAATACAATGATAGAGAAGGGTTTTCCAAGCGTCATTATTAGTTAAGGCTTGAATGAACCACTTGGAACATAAAGCCAGACCTTTCTTATGGATGGATAAGAGGCCAAGATCTCTCTAGTCCTTCAAAAGGCAACAAAATTCCTAGGCAACTTTGTGAAAGCCATGATGGACTCTAGAAGCCCAAAGAACATCTTTGAAGAGACAATCCACTTTCATATATGAGGCTTTGGAAGGGGTCCAACATGAAGAATAGTAAACATGAGTGGCAATAAGATCTTTGGAAAAAATCTAGAATTTAGCAGATGGTGAGAGAGGCTTGATAATCCAATAGTCAAGTATTTTTTTTTCAAGTTTTGAAAGGAACATATTCCAAAGGTCCATTGGAGAAGCTTGGAAGGAAAAATGAATACCTATAAAGTGGAAAATATCCCCATGCTACATCAATTTCCACCTAAATTACAGAAGCCTTAACAGATCTGGGAGAAAGGACTGTCAGTAGTAAAGAGTTTTATGCCATTGAATAACTGAACTAGAAGTGAGAAAAAAGGTGTCTAGACATTGAAGAGTTTCTTTAAAATTATCTTCATCTTCAATGAGAGAGGAAATAATCATATACAAAATACCCATTGAAAAACTAAGCATGTGACTCGGGCAGTGGAGTTCCTCTGGAATTGCCAAGAGAGATGGCATTTGCAAGTAAGTTTCCAAACCCTTTGATTGGAAGAACATACAAGGCATGAGCTAAAGGACATCCTTGGTGAATAGACTTGAAAAAAGCCAAAAGGTTGGCATTGGAAACCATTAATGAAAATGCAAGCAAAGGCATCTCCAAAGAGCATCTAAATCGTTTGGATAAAGTTGGGACCAAAGCCAAGAGCTTGAAGCATGGTTAAAATGAAGGGCCACTCAATGTTATCATATACTTTAGCAAAATCAATCTTAAGAAAGAGAGTAGATTTTTTTGATTTCATGGACCATTCCATGCCTTCCCAAACTTCAATTTTATTATCTAGAATATAGCAAGACTTGATAAATTCGATATTCTCAAGGTGAACTAGTAGAGGTAGGATATGATGAAATTTAAGTGCAAGAGCCTTGGCAATGATCTTCTAGGAGACATTAAGAAAATCTATGGGTCTCCAATTGAAAATATCCTCAAGATCTCCTATCTTAGGGATAAATTTAATATTACCTCTATTGATAATTGATCCCAATGATTGAAAATGAAAATCCTCAATATAGATCTTATGAAGGTCAGGGCCTACAAAGTCTCATAAATATTCATAAAATTCACATGGAAAACCATCACATCTTAGAGCTTTGTCATCTACCATAGAAAATTCAATTTCTTTAATGTCATGAAGAGTAATCTTCTACTCATATAAAGCCCTATGTTCAAGAGCAAGCTGAGAAGAGACTACATCAAGACTATCTTTCAGGGCTTGATCTCTAGACAGAAAATTTCTCTATGTGGTATACACTTTCTCATAGTGTCAGAAAAAGTCTTGGAAGGTGTAAGGTAGTTTAGAGAGAACAATTTGAATCTCCTTGATTCATTTTATCTCGAATGAGGTATGTTTGGTTCTCACAACCATGAAAAATCCTTTAGATGTTTGATCACCAACCCAAAGCCAACGGAGACGAGATTTGATCTGAGCATCCCAAAAAAATTAATTATCAACAATTTTCTTCTCGTGTTAAAGTTGGGAAAATCAAACTTGCAGATCTGTACCAAACAAATTGAAAGACAAGGCTTCAAAAGCAACACTTAGTTCCTTGATAGAGGTAACATAGGATCTCATGTGGTACATAGCAACTTTTCTACCATAAATGTACAAAAACCTTGCAATACAAGTTATAGCATCATTCCACCATTGAATTTAACTAGAAGGATGATGCAAGAGGATCCTGGGTGTACGAGAAATCTTGCATCATCGAAAAAATATTTCCTTTTTGTTTCTTGAATAAGTATTGTCTTAGTGTAGAGTTTTTGTCTATAAGTCAGTCATACAAGCTTAGGATATCCTAATTTTGAAGGTAGATATTTGTCTTGGATATATTAGCTTGCCAGTTAAGGCTCAATACCATATCATGAGTATTCATGACGTTATTACATTTTTTTGGTGTGCTATTTTGGTACATAAACTTCAGGCTAAGTTTTGAAGACCTTAGAGGTCTCAGATGGGATCCAAAATGGGGTCGACTAGAGATTTAGCAAGTCAAAACCCTTTAGATTAGAAGCTGAGGATTTCAAAAAGGGGTTATAATAGCCAATCAGAGCAATGGTTTGAACATTATGGTCTTTCAAAGTTGGGATGACCAAAATTTCAAAAAAAGTGTCAAAGGTGTATTAGGCCAACTCTATATGTAATTATTGGGTTAGTTAGTCTTAAGGGTTAGGGTTTGATGTCTAGAAACTTCCTAGATGGTTTAAAAATGCCTATTTAAGGAATACCCATACATTGTCTAGGACATCTTTGGGTGATAGTTCACAACTCTATGTTGTAAATTATTGTAAGGAACACACCCACGTGGGTTTGCATATTGTATTAATTTTTTTTGTTATTTTGCATTTACAATGATAATAAGAAGCCCATAATTTGTTCTTGCAAATTGTTGTTATTTCTTTGTTTTTATTATTTGTTTATGGTATTAAGGGGATAACCCCTCATCAAGTGGTTCTTGAGTGTGTAAACAGATTGTGAAGTGTGAGGTAGTTGTACCAAGACTGTGGTTTGGGCTGAGTGTGTAGATAAATAACTGATTGCGAGGTAGTTTGCATTAGGGTTTCAATGGAAGCATGAAAATGTCTCCATGAAGAGAGCATAGTGGAAGAGCTGTAAGTGTTACACCTAAGGGTTTTAGAGCCCTCTAGAGATAGCTGTAGGCATTGGAAGAATAAATATGCTAAGGAATAGATATTTTCATAAGAGATGAAAGTGAGGATGAAGGAGAAGAAGAAGAATAAAATGCTAAAGAAGAGGTAGTTCTAAACCCAGAAGAAGAGATTCTTTTTAGGGCCATCCTCAAGATTGGAAAAAGACCTAAGTTTGGGGTTCCTATATTTTTGAGAAATCTTAAGCCATAGGAGTTGATCGATTGGATCAACAAATTGGAGAAATACTTTGAGTATGAAGATATTAAGGATCCTGATAAGGTCAATTTGTAAAGGTCAAACTAAAGGGTCATGTGAAGATCTAGTGATAGGAGATTCAACTGGAGTGAAAAAAAGATGAAATGATAAAATCCCCAGATGGGATCAGATAGCTAAATTGAATCGAAAATTCATTCTCATGGATTATGAGCTTGATTTGCTAGAAAAAATGAAAGGGTTGAAGTAAGCGGGAAGATCTGTTTAGGAGTATACCAAGGAGTTATGCTGAGTTCTCATTAGAACCAGCCAAGCAAAAGCTGATAAAGAGAAATTCATTCATTATCTAAATGGGTTGAGGCCAAGCATTCAGGAGGAGCTAAGTTTGGTTTGAATGAATGATATTGAAGAGGCATACCAATTTTCCCTAAAAGTTGAGGAAAAGATGAACAAAAAGTTTGATAACAAGAATATTGGAAGATGTCATGGTGGAATATTTGGTAAAAGGTCTTATGGAGGCTACAATGATGATCAAAAGAACAAGGATGAGGTGAGAAGTAGACATCAGAACTAGAAGGGAAAAAATTCTAATCATTTCCATGATCAGAAAAATAGAGCTCAAAGAGGAAGATGTAGAGGGAAAGGATTTGGAAGAGGAGGTTTCTGTGGAAAATGCTTTCATTGCAAAGAAGAAGGGAATATAACATTTTAATGTTCCCAACACCAAGGAAGGACATATCAGAGTACAAAGACCATGCCAAAATTGCGCATGTTGATGAAATGCAAAATCATAACATTATGAAGATGCTGAAAGAGGAGAAGTCCTAGTTATAAGAAGATTCTTGTTGAGTGGTGATAATGAACCTAATCAAAGGAAGAGCTTTTTTCACACAAGGTATAAATGTGAAGATAATTGTTGTGATGTGATTATTGATGGTGGAATTACTGATAATGTGGTGTCAAAAAAGACAATCACAAAGTTAAAACTGAAGAGGTAGAAACACCCATGTCTGTACCATATTGCCTAGATGTAGGATGATCGCAAGGTCATTGTCAGTGAGTAGTACCTTATGAAGTTCAAGATTCAAAGCTACCAAGATGAGGTGCTTTGTGATGTCATACCTATGGAAATATTTCATATGTTACTGGTTAGACCATGGAAATTTGACATACATGTTGTACATGATGGACGTGCAAATACCTGCACAATGACAAAGGATGGGATGAAACATAAGATGAATTCATTAAAGGATACAAATGAAAAGGTATGTAGTGTTGCTAGAATATGTGCTTTTATGGAAATAAGTTTCCTTAGGGTATGAGGCATGAGCATATGTGTTTTTCTCTAATTCAATTAAAAGATGGTAAAGAAGAAGTAGGGGAGGTGCTCGTAGAAGTCGTAGACTTGTTTGAAGAGTTTCTAGATATTGTGTTAGATAATGTACTTGATAGATTACCACTAGTGCAAAAAATTAGTCACCAGATGGACTTGATTCTGGGAGCTAATTTTCCAAACAAGGTAGTGCACATAATGATACCAATAGAAAGTGAGGAGTTAAATAGGCAAGTGCGTGAGTTGTTGTGGAAGGGGTTGATTTAGGAGAGTTTGAGTCCATGTGTTGTACCAGTAGTATTGGCAAAAAAGAAGATTGGAGAATGGAGGATTGGTATAGATTCTCAACCTATCAATAAGATCACAATCAAGTAAAAATTTCCATTACTGTAGATGAATGATATTATGGATTGTTTTAGTGGAACTGTGTATTTCACAAAGATAGATCTAAAAAGTGGGTACCATCAAAGAAGGAGATGAGTGGAAGACTTCCTTCAAGAGAAAGGAAGGATTGTACAAGTGGTTATTCATGCCTTTTGGCTTAACCAATACACTGAGCACTTTCATGCAGCTCATGAACGAGACATGGAAGTAGTTTCTGGGTAAGTTTGTCATTGTTTACCTAGATGATATTTTGATTTTTAGTAAGACATTGGAGGAGCATTTGATGCACATTCATAAGGTGTTTGATAAGTTGAGGGAAGAAAACTTGTTAATAATTTTGAAGAAGTGTAGTTTTGTAAAGGAGTTGGTGTAATTGGGGTTTTTAGTTTTAGTAGAAGGTCTAAAAATGGGCCCTAAGAAAGTAAGGCTATACTTGAATGGCCTACTCTAAGGAGTGCGAATAAGGTAAATTATTTTAATGGAATTGCTAGTGTTAACAAAAAGTTTATCAAAGGTTTTATCAATATTTGTGGACCTCTGGTTGAAACAATGAGATGGGATAAGAAAGAATTAAAGTGGACTATAGGAGAAGATAAGAGTTTTGATATGTTGAAATTGAAAGTTATAGAGCGTCCTATTTTAGCACTTCCATATTTTAACAAGGTGTTTCAAGTAGACTGTGATGCTAGTGGTGGAATTACTAATAATATGGTGTCAAAAAAGATGGTCACAAAGTTAAAACTAAAGAAGTAGAAACACCCACGTCTATACCGTATTTCTTGAGTGCAGGATGACCACAAGGTCATGGTTAATGAGCAGTGCCTAGTGAAGTTCAATATTGGAAGCTACCAAGATGAGGTGAAGCTACCAAGATGAGGTGCTTTGTGATATCATACCTATGAAAATATGTCATATGTTTTTGGGTAGATTGTTGGGATTTGATAGATATGTTGTACATGATGGGCATGCAAATACTTGCACACTAAAAAAGGATGGGATGAAACATAAGATGAAGTCATTGAATGATACATATGAAAAGATGTGTTGCTAGAATATGTGTTGTTTATGGAAATAAGTTTCTTGAGGGTATGAGGCATGAGCATATGTGTTTTTCTCTAATTCCATTAAAAGATAGTAAAGAAGAAGTAGGGGAGTTGCCCATAGAAGTTGTAGATTTGTTGGAAGAGTTTCTAGATAATGTGTTAGATAATGTACTTGATGGATTACCACTAGTGTGGAAGATCAAGTCACCTTGGAAATAAGTCATTACCGTTAGATGGAGACTAGATCAATGGATAATATTTTAAGATGGAATTATAAACTATCTAACAATGCATATTATTGACTGTTAGATGAAAAGAAGATCCATGATCATTATTATGTTGCTATGTAATGGTTCTCAATGGTTATTCATAGCAACATAATGATGGATCAACATGCATCCTGTGGGCCATCATATTTCACAAAGCGTAGTCAAAATATAGTCATGAGGTGCCATGAAGAAAGGAAGGTCAATGTCAGATTCTCCAGGCAATGAAAAAGTGCCAACTATTTTCCATGGTGTGTATAGCTAGAAAATGGAACCATAGTGCAGAAAAAAACAAAGGGTGAAGACCCTTTTCATCTCCATCAGATCAAAGAAGATCTACGAAGGTTGTTATGTTGTCATAAAAAGATGCCCATTTGATAATCTATGCGAAAAAGCGATGTGAAAGCACATGTCTTGATGGGCCCATTACATTCTACCATTGTCAGACTCTCTAAGAAATAAAATTTTGCCATCTATCTTCTACGATGTGCCTAGTTGGAAAGAGGGACCCATGCCAAAAAACAAAGAGACTTAACATCATTTTATTACCACCATCAGATTAAAAGGAAGATCAATGATCATTATTATGTTGCCATAAAAAGTTACAAGGAAAATAATCATAGTGACATAACAATGGAAAGATACGTGTACTCGGTGGACCCACAGAGGATTTTGTAAAGGAAAAGATAAATAAGGTTTATAATAATTTAATATTGACCATCAATTTGAAATCAATGATGGAAATTCAAAGTTTTGATGACCATTGGAATATGAAATACGCAAGTTCGGCGTGAAATAGCAGAATATAGAGAATTGAAGGTTTCTGTAGGATTTGTGAATTTCCATGAAAATGAAAGGTCATGGAGTGTTTTTAGGAGTAGCACAGATTTAGAATCATCAATTAAAGAGATACCACATGCTCATATCATGATGCAAATTGGATAATTTCATATTTTATTCTTATTTTCTTTTATATTATATGACTATTTCTCTGCTAGAATTAAGAAAAGATAACAAAAAAAAAAATGTAAGCTCATTTGATAATGCAAAGGTCGAAAAACTTGATGGTGAATTGGTCTGTAATTCGATTTACCCTATTTTCTTGTCATGTTTTGTTGACCATGCATAGATTAGTTTTGCATTAAGAGTTCAAGGACAATTATATGTGATCCTGTGATAATTAGATGGATTCCATTTCATTTTGATATTTGCAGTAGAGGTGATTCTATTTACTTTCTTCATATATGATTCTACTTCTTCTCTTGTCTATTTCATATCATGTTAGATAGTTTGATTGGGAATTGAAGAATAGATGTGTATAAATCTATTAGTAACTTGTTGAATTCCATTTCATTCAAGTCTGGTAGTCAAAGCAATTCCATTTTCCCTCATGCACATCTCTTTTCCTATTTCTCTTTGCATCTAGATGGTTAACACTACATTTAGAATAGAATTAAGGGTTAGAAAATCTAAAGATCATCTATTACAATCATTCCATTAAGTGTGATAGGTTATCTAAAATCCATCTTTCCTGAATTGTTTGTGCCTACAAAAAATTTGGTTATCCTAAATTGCTCTCAGGTTAAGAGCTTATAATGTGAAAACTTTTGATCTCATAAAACATATTCATTGCATATCATTGCAAATTATAAGGAGCTGTACCTAATCATTCAGAGGGTAGTGATAAAATAGATACACTGACCCATTTTTTGGTAAACATCCTTTTGTTTCTCCAAACATTAGGTATCAAAGAGTCAAGATTATAAAATATAATAGGAGAACAAACTATTAACCAACAATTTTTGGTGACTCTGCTAGGGAGATTCAGAAGAAAGCTCTAAATTTTTTTCTTTCATATTAATTTGTAGTCTAATTCTATGTATTTGAGTTTCAAGGAAGGACTTGTGGTAGTGAGGAGTTTTTTATAAGAACTTGATACCAATTTTACAGCCTCAACCTGTTGAAGAAAAGAAGCAAATTCAAATTTAAAGACTGGTAAGGTAAATTCAAAACACCATTTTTCTAAACATTTGATACACCCTAGATCCCAAGTATACTAGGAGTGCCAATGAAAGAGGAAGGATTGATCCAATATATGTGGAATTCAAGGAAGACAATTTCCCTATTCTAGAAGATATTTGTAGAAAAGGAAGAACTCAGGCAAGGGAATCAATAAATAAACAACTCCAAGATATCCAATTGCCTATAGTTGCTCCTAATAGAACAAAAAGAAGTCATTCTTCTACTCCTCCTATTACTAGAAATTCTATTCCTCTTGTCTTTGATGCTTTGTTGTTAATTGGTACTACACTTCTAATTTCTATCACTTTTTAGACAAACCAAAATATTGTACTAGTAGTAGTGGCACAACCATGGGGAAATGCTATTGGTCCTCTTTCCCTTGCAGCTAATAATTATTTTCCAAGAGCATCAACGAAGAACCTTCCAAAATTTAATGGTGATGGTACTACTTCTACAAAACAACACTTAAGTACTTTCCACAAGGCTTGTGGTGTAGTAAATCCTCAACACGAGGATGTCGTTGTCAAGGTTTTTGTAGATACATTGGTGGACAATGCCGTTGATTAGTTTCAAGACCTACTTCCAGGATGCATCACAAATTGGGATACTATGAAACAAATTTTTGAGGAACGTTACAAAAGTATAGAGGATGCACAAGTATTGTTGTTGCAATTGGCACATATAAAGAAAGAACCATCATTTTATATGAGAGATTTTAATGTAAGATTCAAAAAACTCATCAAAAGAATACCCATTGCCAGTACACCTACAAATGATAATAAGAAGACTTTATACATTAGCTTTATGCCTCCTAATTTGGCATATCAAATTAGAAGAGCAAATCTGGCAAACTTGCAAGCTTCCTAGACACTTGTTGTGGAGATGGAGGATGATATGACAACCTATGATATATGGAAGAGAGAATTTCAATTTGGAACCATGAGTTATACAAATAGTACTTTAAACAATACAAAGGCTATATTTCAAAAAATGTCTACCAAACTCATTTCATTGAAGAAACAAATTAGTAGGCTTGCTCATTCTTTTCATCAACCTCATCAAGAAGGTTATAGAAATCCAAATGGAGGTAAAGCATTGCAAATACCATCTATTCAAAAAAGATTAGCAATTAAAGGTGCCCCAAAAAGATAAAATATTTATGCTTTTCATCTAAGGGCAGATCATGATGGAGATACATGTGCTGATATGATTAGATATAAGCAGATGGTGGATAACAAAGAAAAAACAATTGAATACCTTGAAAGTGAGGATGATCATGCTCCTTGTGGTGACTCTGAAAACTTTTTCTTGGAGTATGAATTAGATTTAGAAGCAAGAGGTGACTATTTTGCAACTTTAGGAGAACTTGAATTGATAGTAATGACGAAAAGTCAGAAGAATAGAAATCAGATCAATAGTTCAATCCCTATCAAATATAATGCACCATAAAAAAAATTGATAAAGATAAAGGTGCGGTAACTTCAACTTCACAAAAATAACGCAAAGGTAAGTCATTTGATTCCTTTGACATCATACAACACTGTGAATAGACAAGAATTCAGATTTATCCATTGGATTACCTAAAGTCTAATCTTGATCAATTGAAAAGATTAGTTGATCATTGTAATAGTAAAGATACAGGTCATGTTAATATTAATGCTAATGTTGATCACCTTAATAAAGCTAGAACTAGTGGATTTTCTTTGGCTGATGAAGATTTTGCACTTCGTAAGTTGTTTAAAGAAGAAGAACCTCTTGTCTTAGCCACATGCCCAAATGAGAAACCATATCCCTTCTACATTTCCTTGTTCATCAATGGAAATAGATTGAGTAACTGCATCATAGATTCAGGAGCCTCTGATAATGTAATGCCTAGTTTTGTAGTAAAAGCTTTAGGACTTCCACTAACTAAAATTTTTGGTAGATGTTATTCAATGGATGCAAAACAAGTGCCTTTGCAAGTTTCCCTTGCTATCTATCCTTCCAAAAGGCTAAAACTTACTATTTTAGTAGTAGACATCCTTGAAAGCTATGGCATGCTCCTAAGTAGAAGTTTATAAAAAGATATGGGTGGAGAAATAAAACTAGATTGGTCTTGTGCCACTATCCAAGTTGATGATAAAAAGCTAAAGCTAGAACCAGAAGAGAAAGCAAAATTTACTGTCCTGAAATTAGATGACCCTAGGTCTCAGATCTTGTATCATGAAATGTAGTTTGGTAATTACATGCTTTTCTCTAACACCCTTGATATATCTAAAGAAATGGAACAAATTGAAAGTGATCAATTGTAGACTCTAGAATTTGATGGTAGTTGTGCTAATGTTGGTTTAGGTGCAAGGGTAGTATTAATATCACTTAGTGGGGAGATGATTTTCTTGGCCTATAAGTTAGATTTTAAAAATACTAACAATTCTTTAGAATATTAAGCTCTTCTCCTTGGAATAATGGCAGCAAAACAAAAAGGATTTGAGATACTTAAAGCTCAAGGAGATGCAGAGTTGGTGGTGAGACAAGTCAAAAATCAATATGTAGTAAAGAACTCAAGATTGAGAAGCTATCGTAATAAGGCATGGGATGAAATTGAGGGTTTTGATGCCTTCTCAATTACATAAGTACTAATGGAATTCAATTCAAGAGCTAATTCTTTGGCAATCTTTGCATCTTTGCTCCTACCGCATCCAGATTTCAAAGATCAAACCTCTAAAATAGAAGTTCTATTCAGGCTCAATGTCCCTGATAATAAAGATTCATGGAAGGTGTTTGAAGATTATAAACACATACTAAAATTTATTGAAGGGGAAGATCCTTTTGAATGTTTGTATTTTGAAGGAAGCACTGATGAAAATTATGATGATTTGGTGATAGGAGATAAGGAGAAGATAAAGCCTAATATGATTCAATTGAAAGGTAATAAGATGCCACCCCATCTAATCTATTTAGAATTTTTTTTGATAGGAATGATGCATACATAAAAAGGGAAAGCGATAAGAAAGGAAAAACCTATGGTGAATATGATGGAATCAATATAGGGACAGAAGTTAGCCTAAAGATGATAAACATAGGAAAGTGTTGTACACTAGAGGAGAGGATAGATATTGGAAAATTACTTATTGAATTTCAAGATGCATTTTCTTGGAGTTATAAAGACCTAAATAATTTCATGGATGGAAAGTTCAAACATGAAATCCATCTTAAACCAGAAACAACACCATTAAGGAAGAAACAAAAAAAATACAATCCTATAATTAAAGGAGAAATCTTTAAGGAAAGTGACAAAATTCTATAGGCTAGGATTATATACCCTATTCATCATTCTATTTGGGTTGCTAATATTGTTCCAATGAGGAAGAAGAATGGAGAGATAAGGATTTGTATAGATTTCAGTAATCTAAAACAAGTCTCACTCAAAGATAACTTTGCTCTCCCTAACATGGATCATCTTTTACAAAATGTTGCAGGATCAGAAATGATGTCCATGTTAGATGACTTTTTAGGATATAATAAAATTTAGGTAGATGAAGTAGATCAGTTCAAAACTTCATTTAATACACCATGAGGTACTTTTGCCTACAATAGAATGCCTTTTGGCCTAATTAATGTAGGTGCAACTTTTCAATGTGGCATGAATTTGGCCTTTGAAGATTTGAAAGATAAAATTTTTGTCATATGACTTGATGATTTGATAATCTTTTCTAAGAAGAGAAAAGATCATATTAGAAATCTAGAAAAGGTGTTGCAAAGATGTAAAGCTCATGGTATCTCACTGAATCCAAAGAAGTTAGTATTTTATGTGATAGAAGGCAAGCTGCTTGGTCATATTGTATCCCAAGAAGGAGTGAAGATTGACCCAGACAGAGTTAAAGCTATTTGGAAATTAAGTTTTCTATTGAGTAAAATTGGAGTGAAGTCCTTCTTTGGCCAGGTAAATTTCTGGAGAAGATTTGTGCCTGATTTCTCTAAGATAGTTAAATGTATAGTTGATATGATGAAAGGTAATAAAAATTTCAAATGGAGTGATGTTGGGAAAAAGGATTTTGAAGATATCAAGGATACCATTTCCAAAGTCCCTATGCTTGTCCATCCTAACTATACTAAAGAATTCGTCATTTACTGTTATGCCTTAGAACATACTATGCCAACCATATTGATGCAAGAGAATAAAGAATGAATACAAGCTCCAATTACTTTCATGAGTATACCATTGAAGAATCAAGAACTAAGATATTCACAGATGGTAAAACATGCATATGCAGTGGTGAGAGCCCTTAAAAATTTTAGGTTTTATGTGTTGCATTATCATTCAGTAATATATGTGCCAGATCCTATAGTAAAAAGTATCTTGACACAACAAGATATTGGTTGCAATAATAGAGGTGTTTGGATAGAAAAAGCCCAAGAATATGATATAGAAATTAAGCCAACCAAAATTGTAAGAGGTAATGCACTCTATAAAGCCGTTGATCAAGAAGATACTCCAAAATTTCTTATGGTAAGTCTTCAAGATCCTTGGTTCTCAAACATTTCTTGTTTCTTGACATATGGAGAATGCCCTGATGGATTGACTACTAAACAAAGAAGGGTTTTAAAAACAAAAGCATTAAAGTATGTGATTCATGATGATGTCTTGTACAAGAGAGTAATTGATCAAACATTTTAAAGATGTGTGGATAAGGAACAATAGGTAAAGTTGTTGACATCTTTTCATAATAAGGCACGTGGAGGACATTTTTCTTCTGCTGTCACTGTATTTAAAATTTTGAGGGAATGTTATTATTGGCTTGGCATGTTTAAAGATGCATATAAGCGGGTTGCTAATTGTGAGAGATGATAGATGTTTACTGGTAAACCTCAACTTGCTGCCTTACCTCTTAGGCTAGTGGTAATTGAAGCTCCATTCCATCAATGGGGTTTAGATTTTATAGGCCCAATCATCCCTCCTTCTAGTCAAGAAAACTCGTATATATTAATTGCCACATACTATTTCAGTAAATGGGTTGAAGCAAAGCCAATGAAGAAGACTTAATCAAAAGTAGTATGTGAATTTCTCAAAGAACATATTCTGATAAGGTTTGGAGTTCCTGGGAAACTTATAATGGACAATGCATCTTACTTTTCCTCTACAGAGATATTGAATTTTTCTATGATAATGGTATTCAAATTGGACATTCCTTTGATTATTTCTCTCAAGGGAATGGGTAGGCTGAGTCTAGTAATAAGAATTTGATTAATATTTTGAAGAAATTGGTCTCAGATAATTAGAAAAGTTGGCATAAGAAAATTCTTGATGCATTATGGGCTGACAAAACTTCATCTAAAAGAGCTATAGGTATCTCACCTTTTGAATTAGTCTATGAAGTGGAAGCTAATTTGCCATTACCTTTAGAGCTTGTTGCATGTAAATTAAAGACTACCATTGAAGAAGATGTTTTCAAAGATGGATTAGAGAAGAGAATCATGTATCTCACCAAGCTACAAGAAGAAAGGGAAGAGATGGTTGACAAAATTACTAAACACCAAGGAAGGGTAAATAAATTGTTTGATTGAAGAGCAAGGCCTAGAAACTTTATGGAAGGTGATTTGGTGTTGCTATGGGATAAGAGACATGAGCCAAGAGGTATGCATTCTAAGTTTCAATCTTCGTAGAAAGGGCAATTTTAGATCATTCAAGTGAATCAAAATAACTCCTTCAAGTTAGCATATCCCACAGGAGAAACCCTACCATGTTCTTATAATGGGTAGGATTTGAAGTTGTTTCAAATGCAAAATTGAAAGCAGATAACCCCTGCATAGTAGCTAGATAGATAGGTTTTCCTTTCATGCAGTTTTGCTTTAGCTTAAGTTTTTTCTTTCTAGGTAATTGTTGTTGTTTTCTAGTTTAGCTTGTTCTTTTTCATCTAAGTTGTCACCTTTTGTGTGCAACTTGAGATTGCTAGAGTTCTTTCAAGCATTATCATGCTTAAATCCCTAGATAGAGCTAGTTATTGCCCCAATTTCAGTCTATATCTTTGTTCTAGGGTTTTTGTCAAGTCAAATGTCAAAGTCTTGAGTCTAAGTCTAGATTTCCTATAGGATGGCCTTTCTTCTTATCATTTCCTTGAGTTAACCTAATGTAGGGAACCATATGTGCAATGCATCAGTCCAAAGATAGGTGATTAGGGTTTGGAGGGTTTGTTATGCGTTATCCCAATGAGAAGAAGGTTTGATATTCTGATAATTCATATTTCCTTATTCCTAATCATGTCAAAGATAAAGATTCATGTTGAGAAGAAATTCTTCATGAAAGCATTTCTAAATCTCTTAGAATTTCTAACTTCATGGTGAAAGGAAGGATACATTTAAAAGAAATCACATGCATATACAAAGAAAATATAGTAGAGAACATCAAAGGCTGAGACTTAAAGGCAATATGTAGATCGTGATAATGAGCTACTCATGAGATTTGTTGAATTCGATGTAGAGTGAGCACTGAAAAATGTAGAAATGGAAAAGAACCTAGTGAAAGGTGGAAAAGACCAAAGTTGAAATCAAATCGATGAATCAAAACACATATGAATGTCTACATCATCAAGTTGAATAGTCAAGTAACCTTAGAAATAAGTCACAACCATTAGATGAAGACCAGATCGACAGATAATGTTTTAAGATAAATTTATAAATTGTCTAATGATGCATATCATTGACCATCAGATCAAAAGAAGATCCATGATCATCGTTACATCACTATGTAAAGTTGCTTGATCGTTATTCATAGTGACATAATGACGGATCAACACATGTCATTTGGGCAGTTAGAATCTAGTCATGAGGTGCCATGAAGCAAGGAAGGTCAATGTCAAATTCTTCTAGCAATAAAAAAGTGCCAACTATTTGCCATAGTGTGTATAGCTAGAAAAATGGACCCATTGTGCAAAACAAAACAAAGGGTTAAGACCTTTTTCATCACCGTTAGATCAAAGAAGATCTATGGAGGTCATTATGTCATCATAAAAAGATGCCCATTTGATAATCTATATGATAAAGTGATGTGAAGGTGCATGTCTCGATGGGCCCATTACATTCTACCATCATCACACTCTCCAAGAAATAAAATTTTGCCATCTATCTACCATGATGTGCCTAGTTGGAAAGAGGGACCCGTGCTGCAAAACAAAGAGACTTAACATCATTTTATTACTGCCGTCCGATTAAAAGGAAGATCAAAACTCATTGTTTTGTTGCCATAACAAATTATAAGGAAAATAATCATAGCAACATAAGGAAAGAAAGACATGTGTACTTGGTGGACCCACAAAGAATTTTGTAAAGGAAAAGATAAAATAGGTTTATAATAATTTAATCCTAACCATCGATTTGAGATCAATGGTGGAAATTCAAAGTTTTGGTGACTGTTGGAATATGAAATACACAGGTTTGTCATGAAATAACATAATATAGAGAATTGAATCTTTCTGCAAGATTTGTGAATTTGCATGAAGATGAAAGGTCATGGAGTGTTTTTAGGAATATCATAGATTCAGAATCATCAATAGAATAGATACCACATGCTCATATCATGATGCAGATTGGATAATTTCATATTTTATTCTCATTTTACTTTCTATTATATGACAGTTCCTTTGCCAGAATTAAGAAAGGACAATAATAAACTATAGATGTAACCTCATTTGATAATGTAAAGGTCAAAAAACTTGATGGTGAATTGGTTTGTAATTCTATTTACCCTATTTTCTTGTCATGTTTTGTTGCCCATGCATAGATTAGTTTTGCATTAAGAGTTGAAGGACAATCATATGTGATCCTGTGATAATCAGATGGATTCCATTTCATTTGATAATTGTAGTAGAGGTGATTCTATATATATGATTTCATTTACATTCTTCATATATGATTTTTCTTCTTCTCTTGTTTATTTCATATCATGATAGATAGTTTCATTGGGAATTGAAGAATAGATGTGTATGAATCTATTAGTAAATTGAGCATTCCATTTCATTCAAGTCTAGTAGTCAAAGCAATTCCATTTTCCCTCATGTGCATCGCTTTTCCTATTTCTCTTTACATTTAGATGGTTAACATTGCATTTAAAATAGAAGTAAGGGGCAAAAAATGTAAAGATCATCCATTACAGTCATTCCATTGAGTGTGATAGGTTAATCCATCTTTCTAGAATTATTTGTGCCTACAAACAATTTGGTTATCCTTTACTTCTCTTAGGTTAAGAGCTTATAATGTCAAAACTTCCGATCTTATAAAACACATTCATTGCATATCATTGCAAATCATAAGGAGCTGTACCTAATCATTCAGAGACAGTGATATAATAGATACATTGATACCTAATTATTCAAGGAGCTATATTGTATATTGCATGTTTGGGTAGTGGGATCATCTTGCATACATTTTGTATATGAATATGTACCAACTCCTAATAGGGTTGAAGCAACTCCTAATAGGGTTGAGGCTTCTAAAAAGGCCTAAGTCCTCTAATAAAGACTAAGACACTATACAGATATAATAGACTCCTAACATGGTCAATATATTTAACTACATACTTTTGATTAGTGGCTTATTTTGTGAGTACCATCCTCACCAAGGTTTTACCTTTGCCAAGGTTTCCCTAGTTAACAAAATATGGTGTTATGAGTTCTCTTATTGTATGTTTATGTTTACTATTCAATATAATTAATTTTATTTCATATGCAAGTTATAAGGTAATTAATAATATCGAGTTTTGGGTTGAAGTTTGTAGAATACTGATTCATCCCCCTCTTAGTATTCCCTATTTCTAACAATTGGTCTTAGAGCATAGTTACTTAGAAGAGGCTGAACAAATTGAGTAAGATCCCTATGGATATGGAGTAGTTATAGAAGAATCTTGAAACTCTTGAGAAGATTGATATTCTTATTGAAGAAAGAGATAACCTAAAAGAAATATATGAAGATGAAAAAGACTACATTGGGAAATTGAAAGATAAGATTGATCATTTCAAACCCATAAAGCAATCTAAAGACTAGACAAGAGATAGTGATAAAGTATCAAAATTGAAGAAAGAAAATGAGTATTTAAAACATGAGTTGAAGATCATTTAACTAAAGCTAAATTTGAAGAAAGATGATAGAAAAGTTGAGTCAAATCTAAAATATGAGAATGCAGATCTAAGATCCCATCTTACAAAAGTAACATCTGAACTTGAATCTATCAAGTTAGAACATTGCAGAACTTGAAAAGTATAATATTATTGTGAAAGGAGAGTTAACCTAGATTACGAAACAATTAGAAAAGTTATATTCTAGTAGTGAGAAACTTGATGAGAAACTATATTTTTAAAGAATTTCATATGATAAGACTGGTTTTGGATATTTAATTAGAGAAAATTCAGTAAAGAAATTAGAATCAAGAAAAGAATAAGATCTAGTGGTTGAACATCCTGAACATAAGGTAGTTGAGCAAGATAAGATCGAATCAAGTCAATCTAAAGATGTACCAAAAGAAGTTGAGCAAGCAAGTCAACTTGAGAAAGTTAATGAACCAAAGGCAACTAAGCAAGTTGAACCACCTAAAGATGTAAGGTATGAATTTAAAGGTAGAAGATTTATATGTAATGAAGTTGGTCATATGAAGAAAAATTGTACAGGTAAGTTATTCAAACCTATTACAAATTTTTATTGATATAATTGTCATGATTTTGGTCATAAAGTAGTTGATTGTAAGAAACCTAAATTTGATAGTAATAATAGCAATAGCAGAATGTTTAGAGATACTAACCCTGTAGTTAATGAAAGAAGAAGATCCAATAAAAGGACATCAAGTGAAAGAAGGAGATCAAATGGAGAAACAAATGGGACAAGGAGAAATATTATGTGTTACAAATGTAACAACTTTGGACATATTGCTAGAAATTGCATTGCACCAATTAACCAATCTAGACCTAATCAAAGAAGCAATGCACCAATATGTCAGTTATGCAAAAATTTTGGTCATATAAAAAGATTTTGTAGAATGGACATGAGTAACACAAACATGAATCCAAATTTTAGAAGGAACAACAACATAAATGTCATGAAGAATTATAGCAAAAATAACAATTAGAAAGATGAGTTGAGAGAACATGTGGAAGAATTCATTGAGGTATTTGTCAAAGCAAAAGATCCATGAAGCTCACATGTAGTATTAGAAGAATAGTATTTCGATGTACTTGGTGAAAGATTGAAGTTGGCTATTGTATGTGATTCAACTAATTTGAGCTAAGAACATTTCTATTTGAAGATCAAGTACTAGAGAGATAAAACTAAAGTTAGAGATCGAGTTAAGAGTTGCATAGTTAGTATAAGAGTCCAAGCTATGGTTAAGTGTCAATGCCATTTGGAGATCATATGCATTTTTTCAAAATAAAACAAAAAAAACAACTTTTTACAAATTGCATACTTGCACAATTAATGGGGAGATAGATTTGGTAAGATATAAGCCATGCAAACAAGATTGTATGTATCATTTCATCATGTGAAGAGTTAAGAAGCAGTTAAGAGCAGATTGACAAAAAAAGAAAGCGATTGAAGACAATTTGGAATGTGAAGTGCAGAAAGCCATAGCTATGTAGAATCAATGTATTTATCATCCATGAAGTTGAAATTCTAAAGATTTTAATATGAAAAAGTGGCTACTCCAACAGTTTGCTAAGTGAACGAATGACCTAGATACAAGTTCAATAAGCATCTTTATGTGTCCTTAGAAGATGACCCATTGGGAGAATTTTCACAAGTTTTGCCTAATGTTTTACATGTAGAAGACATTATAGCTTATATTCACTATAAATTTGAGAGTACCGGTTATAGTGATATCCACAAGGAGCTGAATTTGATTTATACTAATGATTTATCCCTAAAACAAGGTTATGAGCACCTAGATGAGATGAACATTATAAAACATATGTTTAAAAATGAGTTTGACAACCATGAGTGGACAAGGATAATTCTTAGTCGTATTCATGAAGATATATTTTGTGTAGGAGATATACCAATAATGATTGACAATGATATCATTTACAAGTTGACAAGCCCTAGTAATGAGGGTTGTAACTCTATGAACGAGAAGAATCTAAAAAAGTTAGTAGAAACTACACTAAAAACCAAATCTGATGGAAGAAATATGAGATGACCTAACTAAGGAAACTAATGTCAGAATGTTGAGTAAGATTATTGGGTATAAAATGAATTATAGTTCTAGAATGAATTCTATGCTTGCTAGATTCATTCATTCAGCTTACCTAATGACAATAAAGAGAGAGAAAGTAAATATGTGTGATATCCTTAAGATAAAAATCTTGGATAACATTGGAAGGATGAAGAATATTAAGAATGCACCTTTTAGATTTGAGTCTTTGATTACACATCTATTCTTTCAAGTTATGAAGAAGTTTCTTGGTATGCCTGATTATAAGTGGACTAGAAAGAAATGCACCATGAGTATGATCACTCATTATTACAAAAGAAAATTAGAAGAGAGAGTTACCAAGGATATCTCTAGAATGATGAAAAGTTTTCAGACTAAAATGAAACAAAGATATAGAGTTCCACCATTACTAGTTGAGAATATAAGAATGGCATTTGCTTTATGGTAGAGATAGATGCCACATGTATGGAAGTTGAGCCAAAAGTCAAATTCATTGACCCTATGGGATATGAAATGATTGAAAAATTGATAGAAGGATATGAAAAGATAATTCTTGAGTATGACAAAGATAATGAATGTCCTAGATGGGGGACATATGAACAAAATATGAAAGAAGTAAAGATTGAGCTATAAAAAAAAAACCAAGAAAAAGGTTGAAAAGAAAATTGAAACATTAATGAAGGAAAAAAAGTATGAAAAAGATGAACTAAAAGAAGCCACATGCGTTGCCAAAGAGATGAGAGCAAGTGGACAAATAGAGATCTTGGTTTCTACACCACTAGCAATTGTAGGATCAACAAATGATGTTACAATGGAAGGACCATCCACACAAATCTCGAGTGCACCCTATGCTATAGTATCCTAGGTACAACCTAATTTTGTACAACCAACACAAATGGAAAAAGATAAAGATGAAGTCAGTGTGATAAAAGTACAAATAGTCACTCCTAGAAACACTAGGAAGTCTAAAAGACTAACCAAGGTGAAACAAGAACTAGCAGATTCACCTTCAAAGAAAATAATTAAAAAGATGTCTAGTGGACTAGGTAAGAGAAGAAAGAACCTATAGATAATTGGATTAGGTGGGTCATAAGAAGAAGGATTAGAGAAATTCAAAGAAAAACTAGTTAAGATAGTTGAGACATAAGTGAAGAAAACTTCAAGCAAGAAGCCATGGAAACCTAAGGTTGAAAATCTAAATGTTCAAATCATTGACAATAGTAGTTCTATAAAATTAAATAAATTCTACCATTTGTACAACAATATGGATAGATTTTAGTTAGATAATGCTATAGTTAGACATATAATTCTAACAAATAAGAAGTTTGAGGATATTGAGAAGAACATACCACAAGGATTGTATAACAGATTGATTAATAGAAAAAGAAGGGTAGTAGATGAAGATAGAGGAATTAGAGAGAATTAGATCAAAATTTTTTTTGAGGTAAATAGTGATGATGACATGAAGAGGATAATGAAGGGTATTGAACCCTTTCTAAGAAACAAAAGGAGAAAAATTTTGTTGATGGGTGATAACTATGAAGAGGTAAATAAAGAGACTGAATTGGCAATTGTGAAATTCATGACCTCTACATCCAACATCCCATAGCCAAGAAAAGAACTAGGGGGAGCAATCCTTATGGCACAAGAAAAGTCTATAGAGACTTTACCAACAGATACACCAGTGGTAGAGACAACAAAGGACACCTTGATGACAGAGTCAACTCCATAGATAAAAATTTCTACAGATACTATGCAAATTGATAGAACTAAAGTGATAGTTGGTACAACTAAGGATCCATTTAAGGATTATGGCCCCAATGTTTGAAATTTGACTAGCTATACCAGCTTAGAGGAAGACTATGAAGAAGAAAAAGGAGGAAGAGACAAAGAAGGCTAGTGCACCTAGTACATCTGGGACACTCTTTACCTTAGAAACATTATCAAGAATGAATGATGATGGTCAAAATGAACTGATCTCATCACTTAGAAAAATAATTGATAAGAATAGAAAGGTGAAGAGTCTAAAAAGATCCATTATGGAAGTGACAGAAATACTTGAAAACACCTTGATTGTGAGATTAATAGAGTTAGATCCATAAGATAGAGAAAAAGTAGCAATCCAAGATTTTGATGCATTGTTTGATGTATCAATAGTAAAATCTTAGACAAAGCATAATGCTTAGATGTTTGACACTGTATGTCAAAACATCAGAAATGACCTTGGAGCTCTTGGTACATGCATCAAGGAGATAAGAAGATGAAAAAAAGAAGGAAAGGAATTATATGCCACATGTGAAATGTATTTCAAGTTCACTAAGGAAAGAAAATATGAGTTGAAGAGGAAGCATGATGAGTTACAGACACTAGTAAATTAGATTCAACAACTAGATAAGAAGATTGAAGACATTGAGGCACAGATAGGGAAGACTCATGATGAGATATGTCTTATAGAAATGAATAGAGAAAGGACAATGAAGAGGTTCTCACTTTTGAGAGAACATTTATCTTTGAAAATAAGTACACTTGAGCAACAAGTGGAAGAATGTATGAAAGTAAAGACATCTTTTGACAAGTTTGTCTACTTAGATTTGAATGTGATTGAAATAGAATCCTATGGGTTATGCGCTCTACTTAACATATCAGAGGGAGTAAAAAATTCATGGGAAAATAACTTTAAGAGTTTGAAGACAAGCTTTGATGGCTATATGACATGACTATCAACCTAATGCAAAGGTATAGAACCAAAATTTTGACTTATATATAAATTTTGACATTGTTATCATTGATGTCAATGAGGAAGTAATATAAGAAAATTGTATAAAGTATAATGTAAAGGGGAGTAATAGAATAATAGTATGATGAATGTAGAAAGGGGGAGCAATATATATGCGAAGTATTATAGTCAAAAAAGAATTAAAATATAATAGGAGATATAAGGAAAATATGGTTATAAAATATGATGATTTACTTCATTCTTGCTTCATTATGCTTTATGCGAATGTGAGTGATGTAAATGAATTATTTTAGTATATTTGAATAAATGATTAAATTAGGTATTTAATGCATTTATTGCTTTGGCTATGTTATTATACACAATTGCACTTGATCATGTGTTCTAGTGTGCAAGAATTATATCCTTGGTAGTGGCACATGGATTTAGTCATTCAACTGTTCGTGTTTACCAATGCCATCCTTGTATGGTCAACATATCTTATTTAAATGTTTAAACTAAACCTTTTGATGATTCAATAAATATAGACTCATTTCCATTATGTGACTAGACCTATGAACATGTTTGTGCATTTAGAGTTTCACATGGTCGTGAAGTTGTTAAGGGCTTTGGTGATTTGGGTTGTAGGGTTTTTGGGCTTTGTTTAATTGATTTTTAATTTCTAGCAACTTTACAATAGATGAATTCTAGTTACTTCGAATAGCCTATTTTCAATTGGGTTTATTTGGGATTTAACTAGTTCTGTTGGTTATTTGCCCTAATCAATTATTCACTTCAAAAGTGAATAAGTATTGAAAGAGGAAATTAATTCCCACTTCTCACTTTTGCAAATTACAAAATTGAGAGCTTTTTTTCCAAAATTCTCTTCTAGAGGATTGCGTTTCTATTTTTTGTGAGAGCTACGGGCATGGGATCTTCACGAGATCAGTCTCATTGGATCTAGCTAGGGGAGACCTTGTTTTGCTGTGATTTTTGGCAGCTTCTGTGGATTATTTATTTTATTGTGTTGATTCTTATTTTTGCCCCTTTTGCTGTTAGCTAGGGCTCTCCCATTTTTGTGTTTCAACTCCATTTCTAGTAGCTATTTGTTATGAGGCTAAGAAACAGTGTTCCCCTTTGATCTATTTTTTTAGTTCTACTTGGTTGGTTGGGCATGAATGTTTTCCCAGTTTTTGGGATGAGGGTTTGGGTTTTTGCACCATTATGCTAGCCATCTTTGCATATAGTGTCCTAACCCAAATTTTATTTGATTTTCTTGGCTTTTGCACCCTAAGACCAAATAGGTTTTATTTTTGAAGTTTTTCATTTTTGGGGGTTTACCTCAATTTACATGCCACCCAATTGTCTTAGGTTTTCTTGGCAGGATGGTGGTCGTGGACTTGGATTATCCATAGGATGTTAGTTAGACCATTATTGCATTTTTATGTTACATTGGGATGCATGCCACATTTGTCCTCCTAAGATATTATTTAGTTAAGGGTTGAATTTTGATTTTGTTTTCATCCAGTCCTTGTGTTGTGATCTTTGTGATGGTGGTGAACCACACACGAGTACATATGCGTACACTTGTTAGGTGACTTACGAGGCCTAATCTCCCATTTTCACTTTGGTGGAGTTATGATCATTTGGGGTTGGGTTGGGAATATGCATGCGTATAAGAACTCATCATTGGATGAGCATGGGTAGGGTAGGGTAGCATCCATGGAGGGGGATTTTATCTCCACAACTCGGTGACTATTTCTTGAGGGTTGGTGTGTTGAAATTGTAATCAAGTAATAACTAAATAAAACATTGGGTGGTAATAAAAATTAAGATAATAAAATGTTTCAGTGTGAAAGCCTTCCGTTGGGAAGTTAAGTTTGCACAGTTCCAAGCTTTGGCTTTTTGATTCCAAGTGACTCTCCATATTGTTAGCCCCTAAATATTTCCCATTTAGTGTTTGACTAGGACTTGTTGTACATGCATTGTCTCATGATCTTGGTTTTAGTCATCATTATTGTCTGGCGTGTGTGTTAGCCATAGACATCTATTTTATATGTATTTGTAGATGGATCATTATCTCCATTAGCATGCTAGGAGTGGATCTATGGGTTCCACAAGTTTGGGAGGTGTAGCTACATTCTATTAGAAATAGTATTCCGCCAAGATAATTGAGAGGGGGTGGGGGTGAATCAGTTATCCAATAATTAAAACATTTATCCACCTTAAATAAACTTAACCATTCAACCAAAGTAAACAACAACCATACAAAGATGCACATACACAATTACACTAGATATGTTAACTAGGGAAACACTTGATCAGAGGGAAAACCCTGGTGGGAATGATGCCCACAAGATGATGTACTAATATAAATATTCCTTATTAGAGGTTGGACCCTATTAGGAGTCTATTACAACATTTAGTACATAAGAGTCCCTGTTAGGAGACTATGAATCCTTGTTAGAAGATTCCAACCCTGTTAGGAGTTGTAGAAGATAGAAGGACCCACTATCCAAATAACTTCTAGGGCAAGATCACCGAACTCACTATCCAACTAATCTCTCAACTATTTCTTGTACAATAATTTTATGTACTATACTTTAACTTCTTTCCTTTGTCCTATCAAATAGACCAGTCACTGTTTGACCTTGTAGAACAAGTCAAAAACCTCATATCCAAGTATCAAACTTTGGATCACATAATAAAACCTCGGCAACAAAGTTTCCTTCACCTTCGCTCTACTCTGCTTAACTTCACATTCCACTCTTCGTGCTTCTTACAATCATTTTCTTTTTCCATTCATAATAAAGGAAAATGTCCTTCCTTTATACCAAATCCATAAAGCAATTCTCTGAGTCGGCTATTACACCTTCTCAATTAATTTTTATAAGATCACATTAAGAACACGTTACACTTAGGGATAACATTAATATTCTACCTTGTATCTTGAATATCTTTCCATACACGTATCAATATGATGAGAGAGCTCAGCTACATCATCTCTAGAATGTCTTCTTCATATCTTTAACTTTGGCTTCTTAGAATAACAACTCTGCTGAGAGATATAACAAGTTGACCAAAACATGCCTCTGTAAACCCTATCTCAAAACAGTCTTCACTAAAACTTTTATAACTTCTTCTAGATTTAATATCTTAAGCTTTTAAGATTAGCTGCATATACTAGATACTTAGTAGTATCTCCCTTTAACCTTGCTTAGTGAAAATGCTCAACTGTCTATCTATACCAACTTGAGCTGTCCGCTGTTCTTTTGTTAGATACCATAGAAAACTACTATGTTGACATCAATGAAAAATACAATCATGAATACAACATATCATCAAGATAATGATCTAATCATGTTTCTATAATACTTCCAACACCTTCAATACTATTGGGGACCAGTGCACAAAGACAATCTACTGTTCCAGTGCGACTTTTTCTTGGTCTTCACTTGGCATTTTAGTCTATCCAAAGTATGTTTCCTTGTGTTTAATGCTTTCATTAGAATGCTTGGATAACATGTTTAGATGATGTTAATTTATTGATGCATTCTTATATTATGATGTTCAACATATGTTTCGATGATGTGGTTTGATTAGTCAAAATATCTATTGCTTTTCTTGTTAGCATGTTAGATTTCCTATTCTTATGATGTTATTACATTTTAGTAGTGACATTCTCATAAGACAACTTTGACTATCAAGTTGGCAGTTTGGGATGTTATGTGCGGGGGATAGATAGGACCTTTAGGGTCTCAGTATGCTATTAAGGTTGGGAGGAACTACACATGAGATTAGTTATGTTCATTTTGTACATTATGATGTTACCTTAAGTACACTTTCTTATACTACCATGGTTTAGATGATTAGATGTGGTTCCATCTATTTTCTTTTGCATTCCAGTGTCCAAGCCTCAACTTGTGGATTTGGTACTCCCCAGTGTGGAGGTTTTAACTCTCTTTTTTCTTTTCTGAATGTACATTTGAGCATTCTTGCATTTCTTGGTTGACAGTGTTCCACCATTGTGTGATATTTATAAAGTATCGCATGCACGAATAAGAAGTATCATGTGGTATTGGAAACTATCAAACGATCTTATGAATATTATTGTGTGATACTAGAAAGTATCACACACCCTTTGAGAAACTATCATATGATACTTGTAAAGTATCACACAACCTTTGGAGAAGTGTCGCTCAGGCCCTGAAAGTATCACACTACCTCTTGAGAAAGGTCATACAATGCTAGAAATTTTCACATAGGGTTGTATCAAAGTGTTGCCTGGGTTCTTGGGAAAACCTATTCAAGCAGATAGCAAACACTTTTTGGTTTGTATGGAAAATTTTTGACTACCCTCTACAGTGTTCTTGAATCTCTTGGTGCTAGATTTTGAATTAGGGATGTTTCAGATTTGAAATCATTTGCATCCTTTCGTGGGATGTTGTTCTTGGTTAGTAGCGACATTTGGAGATTCGTTGGTGTTTGGATGTTTGTTTAGTCTTCTATTGTGATCTTTGTGATCCTCGTATGTTGATTTTCATGTGTATCCATACTTGTTTAATTTTTTAAAAAAATATCTTGGCATATATTTATCCTTGTTCCAAGGATCTCTGGGTGGGGCATTACATCTGGTATTAGAGCCCATGTTGCAACATTGAGATCTCTGTGTTATGCTTTCACTATGTTATCATTTTTTAGTTATGTATTGTTATCTTATGTCTGTTATTTGATATCTCATTGCGGTTCATGCTAATGAATCTATGCTTGTGACGTATGATTATGGCCCTATCTTGTTGCTTCAATAGTGATGCCTCCTACACATAGGACTAGTGGTCAGGCTAGTAACCAATGGAATAATCATGAAGAACACTAAGAGGAAGAATGAAAAGTTGGTGGGAGAGAACAAGGTAACAATGATCAAGGTGGAATTGGGGCACTGATTCCTTTCCTTCAAGAGATCATAGCTCTATTGGGGCCTTGTGTAGAGGAGAACCAACACAATAATGGTCAGGAAGAAGAATCTCATCATGGAGATTCCCAAAGGTCTGAGCATAGAGAAGAGGAACATGACCACGAGTGTGAACATTCTCATACACCACCTCATGGTAGAGGGCACTGTTGGAAAGATAATGATGACTTCACCCAGGTAGAGATGATACAAGAACCTCAAAGGTTCAAACCACAACTGTTTGATGGCCATGGGATAGGGCTCAAGGTTGAGACCTAGTTAGTAGATATGGGGTGTTGCTACTTCTTACTACCTTATGGGAGCAACTTATAGGCCTATTGTGCTATCACACAATTGAGTGAACATGGTTCTATTTAGAGGGATATGGAGAGCGAGAAGCTTCATATTGATGTTGTGGATCTCACTTGGGAGATCTTCAAAGAGAGGTTCAAGGAGAAATTCCTTTCTTCATAGTATCGTGAGGCTAGTACTAGTGAGTTTCATGAGCTCAAGAAGGGGAATATGATAGTGGACTAGTATGAGAAACATTTTCTTGGGTTGAGGTAGTATTCGAGCTATTGACATGATAAAGAACTATTCACTTAACATTTTGTTAGGGGCCTTAGGGACTCTATCATTGGAGCTGTCCATGTCCATCAACTGAGGACACTTGCACTTGTTTTGAAGAAGGAAAAAATCCTTGAGAGAAATGTGGCTAGGGGGTTCAATGAAAAATTAGGTTCTTAGAACCAAAGTGCACAGAATTTAGGACAAGATGCTCAATTCACTTAATCCTTAAGAAAGGGCCAAACCTAGCCAACACCCTCACAAGGTAGGAAATGTCACTGATATTATTGAGGGTTTTGGTCCAAGGGTGGATAGTTTTTAGGTGCCACAAGGAAGAAAGGAGATGATCAAAGCCATGGGCAGAAGTCTCAGTAGGATTTCTCTCCTCAAAGTAGTCAGTAGAACTCTAGCAAGGGTAGTGCACCATATTCTAGTACTACTCAGGGTGATTGTGGAACTACTTCTAGCTTTTCAAGAAACTATTATTCTTGTGGCCAACTTAACCATAAAGCATTGGGATTTCCTATTAAACCATATTTAGGGTCTAGTAGAGGTGTAGCTAGATCATAGCCTATTGTGGGAAATGCATGAAGGAATCATCGAGTCTTTGCAACAATTGTTAACTGTCAAGCTAAGCATAAAAGTACCATAGTTGAGGCTATAGGTACATTGCATGGTATTTTATCTTTAGTATTATTTGACTAAGGTACTTTAGACTCTTTTATTTCACCATCTCTTGTTTAGCGATGTGTGCTAGTGGCACCACGTCAAGTCGATAGGTCGTAGGTTGAGTTAGCTATAGGATCCAAAGTGGTTGTAGACTCCTTGGTCAGTGGTTTTAGATTGAATTTGGGTACCTTCACCACCACAATGGATCTTCATATTCTAACATTAGAATTGTATGACATTGTGTTTGGAATTGATTGGTTAGCCATCCATCATGCAAATATAAATTGTTTTCATAAGTTGGTACAATTTGTTGATGACACAGGTGGGCAAGTGGAACTTTTGGCAATCCAGTCAAAATTGCAGCAAAAGTGATTGCATCCCTTCCTCACTCTCCACCAAATATTTTTACATCCACTATGGAGACAACTTCTGGAAGCAAGATTGTGAGCAAAATTGCCACACAATTGCTCAATCTTCACCGGCCACCTCCCAGCTCCAAGTATCTGAAATAGATGTGCCAAGCACTTCATCTACCGAGTTGTCTATCACTTCTTTAGCAACTGAGCCAGCCTCCTCAGTTCCTTCACCATCAGTGAGTGTTCCAGTAAGTTCTACAGTTTTGTTTCCATTAGCATCATCTATATCCACTTCCATTCTGATTAGTTCAGATACTACTATGGGTACCCTACCAAGTATGATACCATTTTTAGGAAGTATTTCAGTATTTGATCTAGTTAGCACTTCTATTGGCATTCAATCCTCAAGTCGTATCCTATTTTTCACTGCTAACCCTTCTATCTCAACTATTGTGTCTATTCCTAAGGTCAAACCAGTCATCATAGAAGTCAAACAAAAGCATCCATTAAAACTTCTGATCACTGGAAAGGAAATTGCAGAAGATATTGACATAGACACAGAGATAGTGATTCCAAAGATTGATTATGACAATGCTACCATTGAAGAGATGAGGTTAGCCAATCAACTCATAGAGATGAAAGCTATGTAGAAAAAATTAAGATCAGAAAGGGATAAGGAATATAGAATAATTGAAAATGCCAAGAATATAATTATAGATGCCATAGGTGTTGAAGTAGATTCTACTTAACAAATTTTGATTGAGTTAGAAGAGGCTATACAAAAATTTAATGAGGATTCTTCTGGACAAGAGAAACTTATTGAGAAAGCTGAAAATAAATTTGATAATAAGGTGCTAGAGCATATTTCTCAAAAGATAGCAATAAAGCAAGTTAAATTTTCAACATTTTGGGGAAATTTTGAAAATTATTTTAATAATGCAGCATGACTTTTTGCTAAACTTTGTGATGTTTTTGGTTTTACCAAAGAAATAAAGGATAAGTTAGATAATATTGACATTGATATGCAATCAAGTGCATCCAAGTTGAGAGTGGACTCCTCCTCCACAACCTCCCATCACATCAAGATTAGATATTGGCAAATGTATAGGTAGAACTATTAAAAGAGGAAGCTAGGATCCAGTCTAAACTCATAGACATCTAGAACATGATCCTTCTTATCATGGACACAATGCAAAAACATCTTTTTCATTGCAAAACATTGGTCCAAGATCAAAACTTCTTAGTAGCTGATCACTTGATCCAATTATTAGTAGAAGTTCAAATTTCTCTCTCCACCTATTAAATTTTGTTGTAGACTTGGGATAGTACTTTTGCAACCATCCTTAAGGTAAATCAAGAATTTCTATCTCACTTTGGTGTAGCCATATTAATTGTATGCATGCAATCCTTTTGCATTATTGTCAAAAAAAGGGGAGAGATTCAGAGTTTCAGCATAATAAATGAGGAGAGTTATCACTATAAGTGATAGGGGGAGTTAGCACTCATTAGAATTAGCGTGTGTACATAAGTATCATTGTATATACATTATAAGTCATCAAGAAGGTATATATAAATGTATATGCAGGATTTCTACAAAGATCAATTTTGAAAAACCAAAATTCATTGAGTCAGGTAATGTACATAGGTTTTGGCTTATAAGTGTTTTGTCACTAATGCCAAAGGGGGAGATTGTTGGCATTAAGTTATTATTTCCATTAGTGACAACACTTATCTATATCAGTATAGCTACCAAGCTCAGCACTAAGTTTCCTACACTCACTGAGCTTCATAGTTTACATCGAGTATCTACAGTGTATACCGAGCATTCAATGGTTACCTTATAGGTTCATCACTTAAGTAGTTCATACCGAGCTTTACAGTTCACACCAAGCATTCTAGTGTTCACCGAGCTTCACAATGTTTATCAAGTGATGGAAGTGTAGTATTTACTGAGTAATGAAAGTGCAGAGTTTATCAAGTGATGAAAGTGCAGTGTTTACCGAGTGATGGAAGCACAATATTTATCGAGTAATGAAAGTGTAGTGTTTACCGAGTGAAAGCAAGGTAAACAAAGGATTCAATTCTTATCGAGTGACACTATATCTACCAAGTCTCCAATGGTTACCAAGTTTAGAACTACATCAAGTGATTAATATGGAATGAGCCTTCACTTCTACTGAGTGCATGATGATGCTGAGTAATGCAGTGGACACCGAGTATCAGAAGGTCACCAAGTCAGTTTAGTGAACCTGAGTTTTCTACTATTTGGCTGACTCAGTAATATTTTGTTCACTTGTGTTCTAGCCGACCTTGCAATTGTAATTATTGGAATGGTATATATGTAATGTATTATATCATTTGCAAGATGTATGGTATGTGGATAAGGGTACAAAGAGAGGCATGTAATGTTTTGAAGCATAAATACAAATCTGCAGAAAAGCAAAATATTCAACAAGGTCTACAAGGAGCAATAAAGATTCATGAGTCAAAAGAGGTGATCTATAATTCAAGGATTTAATTAGCAAATCAAGTTTTTAAGTAGATCCACTGTTTCATCCTAACAGGTGAATCAGTTTTGTAAATCCTTTAACAGGGTAGACTTAACAGTCTTTGTATAAATCTCCTAACAGAGTGCATACTTCAGTGTATGTTTGTAAATCCTCTAACAAGGTGGACCTAGTAGTCCTTTTGCTCCTAAAAGGGCAGATCACCAGAAGTGGTCAATGTAAGCCTTAACAGGCCAACTTCATACTATAGTAACAAAGTTTTGTGGGTATCATCCCCACCCCAGTTTTACTTTCTATTTGGAAGGTTTCTGGGTCACCAAATCACTGTGTACATGTGTTATAAATGTTTGTTCTCTCATATATGCAGTAGATTAGATGAATGAATTGAGAATAGTATATATGGTTAAAGTACTGAATTGTTTTAAAAGTTTTGATGTTACTGATTCACCCCTCCCCTCTCAGTAGCATATCATATCTTGAATATTTCCAACAATATTGATCTATTCAACTACTATAGAGGAGCATGAGGTCCATTTATGCCAAGTATTACAATGCTTGAGAGACCATTATTTGTATTAAAACCTAGGTAAATGTGGATTCTTTCAGTCAGAGGAAAAACATCTGGGGCATATCATCATGGGTGATAGTATTGTGGTGGATTCAAAGAAAATTTGAGCTATCATAGATTGGATGGTACCCACTAATGTCTCAGAGGTTTGTAGTTTCATGGGATTGGTGGGTTATTACTGTAGTATCATGGAGGATTCATCACATGTGGCTCACCCCCTCACTTCTCTTCATCAGAAAGTGAAGAAGTATGTTTGGTTAGACTAGTGTGAGGTAGCATTTAATGGTTTGAAAGAGTGTTTGATTAGTGCACCAGTCCTTGAAGTGCCTAATACTATAGGTGATTTTATGGTTTGCACAAATGCTTCGTTGGAAGGTGTGGGTATGGTGTTGATGCAGGATGGTCATGTAATTGCATATGAGTATAGAAAACTCAAGGACCATGAGCTTAATTACTTCACTCATGATTTGGAACCTGAAACCATGGTGCATGCTCTTGTTCATTGGAGACATTTTTTTTGGGACATAGGTTTGAGTTGCATAACGATCATAGAAGCTTGCAATATATCTTTACTCAGTCAAAAATGAATGTACAATATCATCACTGGATGGAATTCCTTAATGAATATGTCTTTGATGTTCACTACATTAAAGGGAAACAAAATGTAATCGTGAATGCTTTGAATAGGAGGCAACATGAGATGTCATTTTTGTCATTGGGAGTGGATTTATGAGGCCATATCTTGGAGGCCTTGCCTAGTGACACATGGTATCTAGAGGTGAGGGTGGAAATCAAGTTTGAGCATACCCTTAAGGGGAGATTTTTAGGTTACTTTCTTGAATCTGATGGACTATTGCGACACTTGGGGCATATCTATGTACCAATGTTGGGTGATCTTCATACCTTGGTTTTGTCTGAGGCACATCATGTACCATATTCTATACATCCTGATGTCAAGAAGATACATACCAATCTTAAATAGTTATGTTTTTGGGTAGGGATGAGATGTGATGTTTCTTATTTCATTGCTCAATTTCTTGAGTGCCAGAGAGTGATGGTAGAGTATTAGCATTCGACAAGTCTTTTGCAACCACATACCATTTTGAAGTGGAAATGGATATGATATCTATTGATTTTATCATAGGATTTCCTATGTCATCATGTTGACATGATTGTATTATGGTGATAGTGGATAAGTTGTCCAAGGTATCACATTTTTCACCCATGAGGGCATCCTACACAACTTCTTCTATAGTACATGTTTTCGTGGAAGATATTGTTCAATTGCATGGGCTTCCTCATCAGATTATTTTGGATAGAGATCCAATGTTTACTTCAACATTGTGGACATCTCTCTAGCATTTTTTGGGTGAACAACTCAATTTTAGTTTGGATTATCACCCAAGGATCGATGGTCAGATTGAGGGAGTGAACCAAGTTCTAGAGGATATGCTTCACATGTATGTGATGGAGAGGTAGGTGAAATGGGAGAATTATTTATACCTTTTTGAGTTTGGATATAACAATAGGTATCATAGTTCTCTTGGCATGTCACCTTTTTAGGCCTTTTACAGTAGATTGTGCCATACCCCTATGAGTTGGGATCATTTAGAGGATCGAGTACTTTTAGGTCCATAGATGCTTCTAGATATGGAGCAATAGGTTGTTCTTATTAGAGAGAATTTGGTCACTACTTAGGATAGGCAAAAGAAGTATGCAGATGCGCATAGGTTGGATCGTCACTTTTTTGTTGGTGATAGGGTATTTTTGAGAGTGTGTTTGAGGAAGAGTCCAATCTGTTATAGGAAAGGACTCTAAATTGGCACCTTGTTTTGTCAAACCATTCAAGATCCTCAAGAGGATTGGTCCTATTGCTTATCGACTAGCATTGCCACCTAGCCTATCACACATCCATGATGTTTTCCATGTTTACATTTTGAGACAATATATTCCTGATGTGACCCATGTTCTTGATTGGGATGCTTTGCAAGTGGAGGATAGGCAACTTTCTTTGGAGCCCATACATATCCTTTAGCATTAGAGACTGACTTTGAGAGGTCTACACATAGAGTAGATAAGGGTCCAGTGGGATTCAAGTGATGAGACATTTGCTACTTGGAAAGATGCTACATGGTTGAGAGTTTTGTACCCCAATCTTTTTGCAAGCTTCTAGGAGTAAGCTTATGCCTAGTGGGGGAGGATGTAGTGCCTCTTGTGTTTGCATTCTATACCTTGTCATATTTTGATTCGAGAGATACTTGTACTCATGTTATTATTTCTACATTTAAGATGACCCAAGGGTCAGATGTTATACCTTGATTTTAGTATCATAGCTATTAGACTACTATGTTGTTCAATTGATCATTTTTGCATATTGATGCCATTTTGAGATGACAATATGTTTTATGATGATATCTAGTTATTCAGTATTTGGACCTATTTTTGATTATGTTAGATGATGGATTTAATACTATGGTGATTTACTTCATTCTTTCTTCATTATGCTTTATGCGAACATGAGTAATGTAAATGAATTATTTTAGTATATTTGAATAAATGTTTGAATTATGTATTTAATGCATTTATTGCTTTGACTATGTTATTATACGCAATTGCACGTGATCATGTATTTTAGTGTACATGAATTATATCCCTGATAGTGGCACATGGAGTTAGTGATTCAATTGTTCATGTTTACCAATGTCATCCTTATATGGTTGATATATCTTATTTAAATGTTTAAATTAAACCTTCTGATGATTTGGTAAATCTAGACTCATTTGCATTGTGTGACTAGACCTGCGAACATGTCTATGCATTTAGCGTTTCACATGGTCGCAAAGTTGTTAAGGCCTTTTGCAATTTTGGTTTCAAGGTTTTTGAAATTTATTTAATTGATTTTTAATTTTTGGCAGCTTTGCCATATATGAATTCCAATTACTTGGAATAACCTGTTTTCATTTGGGTTGATTTAGGATTTAACTAGTTCTACTTGTTTTTTGCCCTAATCGATTATTCACTTGAAAAGTGAATAAGTATTGAAAGAGGAAATTAATTTCTCACTTCTCACTTTTGCAAATTACAAAATTGAGAGTTTTTTTTTTCCAAAATCCTCTTTTGGAGGATTGTGTTTTTGTTTTTTGTGAGAGCTACAGGTGTGGGATCTTCTTGAGATCAGTCTCATTGGATCTAGCTCAGGGAGACCTTATTTTGCTATGATTTTTAGCAAAATCTATGGATTATTTATTTTATTGTGTTGATTTCTATTTCTGCCCCTTTTACTATTCGGTAGGGCTCTCCCGTTTTTGTTTTTTAGCTCTATTTTTGGTAATGTTTTTGGTATCTATTTGTTAGGAGGCTAAGAACTAGTATTCCCCTCTGTTTCTATTTGCTAGTTTTACCTAGTTGGTCAGGTATGAACATTTTCCCATTTTTTGGGATGAGGGTTTGGGTTTTGACACTATTATGCTGGCTATTTTTGCATACGGTGTCTGAACCTAAATTTTATTGGATTTCATGGCTTTTGTGCCCTAAGACCAAATGTGTTTTATTTTCAAATTTTTCCAGTTTTGGGTTTTTTACCTTGATTTATGTGCCACCTAGTTTTCTTGGGTTTTCTTGGCATGATGGTGGTCGTGGACTTGGATTATCCATAGGATGTCAGTCAAACCATTGTTGCAATTTTATGTTGCATTGGGATGCATGCCAAATCTGTGCTCCCAATTTGTTATTTGGTTGAGGGTTGTATTTTTCTTGTGTTCTCATCTAGTCCTTATGTTATGATCTTTGTGATGGTGGTGCGCTACACACAAGTACATACATATACACTTGTTGGGTGACTTGTGAGGCTCGATCTCCTGTTTGTACTTTGGTGTGTAGACACCTAAATCCTTTAGAAAATAAAGTATTTTTATTTTCTGAAAAAATTTCTGATGACATCATCATTTATTAATTAATTAATTTATTTTTATGCCATTAAATCTCTTTATCTTAATTAAAAATATTTAATTAAGGAATCCCTCCCAAAAATGTTTAAATCTTATTTCTTTATTTATTAATTATTTAATTAATAAATTGACCAAAAAACTCAAAATAAATAAAAAATTTACTTTTTGCCCAAAACTTGGCCAATTTCCTTAAGACCACTAACCTCTTCCAAAATCTTCTAATCCTTCTTTAATTTTGATTAAAGGCTAATCCCATAATTTTTTATCCCTAATCCCAACTCAAAATATTTAATTAAGATTAAATATTAATCCTCATGTTTATTAAAAAAGTTTTAATAAATATCTCCTCAACCCAAACCCTTGAAATAAATAAAACTTTATTTATTTCCTAAAATCTAATTTATCCTCATCCTAAGAAGTTGTAGACTCTTCTAGAAAGTCTTCATCCTCATCCTAAGAAGTTCTAGACTATTCTAGAAAGTCTTTATCCTCATCCAAAGTCTAGACTCTTCTAGAAGATGTCTTTAAACCTAATCCTAATCCCCTCCTAACCTTGTCACATTCCTTAAACATGGGTTAAGACTTACTAACCCAAGCCAAAGTTAACAAATATCTCCTCCTTCACCCACCCTCATTAAATGCCATCCACTTGCCTATCCCTAAGCTAATCCTAAACCATCCTAATCCATCCTCTAATCATTTGCACAATCTTAAGCAAGCTTAAAACCTTCCTAATCAAGCCCAAGTCAAAATTCCTCTCATCTCCCTCAAAATATCCCAACCATAAAACTTTATGAAGCCCACTAGGCCATAAATGACTCTTCCAAGCCCTTTCATTGCTCTTAAAAGCTATTATGAGGGTCTTTATGAAGATTTTATCCCTTGAGCCTCCTTTTTTGACTCATCCTTTCCCTTTCCTCCATCCTCTCACCCTATGACATGTGTCACTCCCTGATTGGCTATAAGGAAGCACAATCCATGTGCTCTCCTCTCATGCAATCTGAGCCCTCCATGAGCTTTTTACCATCCTTTCATCTTAGCCCTCAATCCCTCAAGCCTCTTGCCTATAAATTGGATCCTTCCCCTTTGCAAAACAACACAATCCATGAAGTAAAGTCATAATGCCATTTTAAGAAGCCATTTTACATCAAAACCATACACTCACACCCAAATTCCAACTCCATTTGAAGCCCTTTTTAAAGCATAGGCTTGAGCATACATCCTATCTATTTAGACAAAGCCACTCAACAAGAGAGCTTCTTATTGAGAGAGCCCATTAATGTCTCATATTCTCAATTGAGAGCTCATCTTAGTCTATCTTGAAGTTTATGAATTTTTTTTAGTTTGTAGAAGCTTTATTTAAATTTGGTTTCTATTAGCATACTAACATTGCTCATGTAAATTTTGGCATGCCCGGTGGGACCCCGCATGGGTCATCTTCATTAGCTTTTTTAGTCAAATTTTGTATGTCATTTGCTAATTTTGGCTAATTTTGCTTGTTTTTGTGATTGGTAGAATTGTATAAATTGGTTTTGTAGGTCCACATGAGCATGAAGAAGACAAAGAAACTCATAGTCTATCTCATAGTGTCTGCAGATTTTTCAAGCTTATAGGTGGACAAAGCACTTGGAATTCTTCTTCCTCTTCTTGTCTATATTCTTCTTATTCCATCTACTTCTTCTTCTTCTTCTTGTGGGAGATCTTGGCCATTTTTTTTTTTTAAGGAAGAAAAATCATACACACTTCTTTTTAGTGCTTAAAATGAACCCCCAAATCATACTTAAATCCATTAAAAATTAAAAATTTGCAAAAAAAAAAAATCTTTTAACAAGTGAAACTAAACCAATCCAATCATTTGCATCCTTGCAACATCAAAGTTTTAGATGCATTCATGCAAAGTTAGGAACACTTCATTTTTGGAAATTTAAAAAGAACTTCAAGTTTCTATTTCAAAAAGTTCAAAATCAACACTAAGTGCACACTAAAATCTAAATCAAACTCATAGCATCAATCAAGGATAAAATGAACCTCATTTGCAAATATTTTAAAGTTCTTTTAAAAATCTCATGAAAACTAAGAGTCCTAAATGTTTGCCAAAATTGTCCTAAAAGCTTTGTTATTTGTTCCAAACAAATGTCTTGTTGCAAAATCTTGAATGTTTCTTAGGTTTTTCAGGCATCAAAACAATCTAGGAATATCATTTTTGGGCTTAAAACATGCAAACTAGAACACAAAATCTTGAATGAAAAGAAAAGTCCAAACAGTCATTTTCACTTTTGAGTCCAAAACAATCTTGAATGATAAAGGTTAAAACAAAGCACTTCAAAGTTCTTAAAACAACACACAAAATCTCAATTTTGAATGCTGAAAGAAAAAAAAACTTGAATGTTTAATCACTTGTCTTTGAATGCATGTTGCTAAAATAACTCTTGAGTGCCATGGATTAAAATCAAGTTTTTTTTTTTTATGAATGCATGATTAAAACAACAAATCCAGTCTTGAATGCAAAAGGTCAATTAATCATTACAATGTCCCACACTTCATCTTTTGGAGCATAAAAAGAATCTACATTTTAGATACTTTCTAAGTTATAAAAACAAATAAAGACACTTTGAGTGAATTTGTTGTTGGACTCACCCTCTTTAATCACCCATCATTCTAACCATTGGTTGCAATATCAGCACCATATATGGGAATGGGTCTACCTAAGGTGTTAAGTGCTCCACAAAAATTAAATTCCACTCACTTAAGTTTTTATTGGTTTTTCTAAGTTAGAAAATTCCTTGAATGCACATTAGTCTCGCTAACACTTCATTTGGGCATAAAAAAAATAAAATTGAACAAATCTTGATGTGGAGGGCCTCCAGGCGCGTGCTTGAAATCAAATTTCACACATCTTTGTTTTGGGCTTAAAATAAACTCACACTCAATCTTGAATGCCTTAAAGAAAAATCAATCAATATTTGACATGGAGGGCCTCCGAGTGCGTGAGTTTACTTTTGTGACCCTAAATCTTCTTGGTGTATTCATTCTTCGATCAATTTTACTTTTGTTAATGCTTCAAGTTGGAATTTGCATCCTAAATATGTGTGTTTGCAAGGTCTAGATTAGAAAACTTAAACGTCAGTTGGAAAAGAATTCTGTCTTTTAGCCCAAGATCATCCAAGTCTTCTCTCCTGTTGCCGTCTTTTGAGGCCATCTTGGGTGCATAAGATTAGGATCCAAAATATTGTTTAAGTTTTAGGAGGCTTGCTTGGGGATTTCATCACCCCTTGGAATGACCTATACTTCAGCGTTCCAATAGAGTATAAAGATCGGGAGGTGAATCCAAAGACACCTCTCTTGGAATCAAGATTTTGCCACTTGAGCTAAGCCTTAAGGAACTTTATACCCTTGAGAAGTGAAAGAGGAGAAGTGGGTTACCGCTCCTCTTGGCTATGTGACATTGTTTTGGTTTCATCTACGGATTCGGGCCTCAATTACCTTGGGTATATCGAGGACTCCCTAGCTAAACCAACTGTCAGCCTTGTAGACAACCATCTAAGATGTTAATGTGTTTGAAGTGACTAATCAAAACATTTGTAAAACATACACACTTCGTGGTGCAAGTATCACATTCTGAGAATCACAAACTTCTATCTGGTTGTTCCTATCTATTGCTTGATTTTTTACTTGTTGAATGAATGTTTGCCAAACTTGGTCAATCCTAGCTTAGGGCACACTTAGCATAGTCACTGCCTATTCTAGAAGTTGAACGAGTTGAAGCAAAACAACCAAAATCTCTCTAAGCCAAGCACATTCAGGAATTTATGTCAGAACAACCCAAACCCAAACAGAAGTTTCATAAAGTAAAACTCAAGCCACCTCAGGCATACCAAGAACTTTTAGCCAAGAGAAAGGAAATAACACCAAGCCCTCGAATTGCCAAACTCTACAAAGCAGAGGAAAAAGCTATCGATGAAGCCCTTCAAGACACCTAGTTAGATCGCACTATCCAACTTAACCAACATCCAGGAGTTAACCCTGCTTATGCATTACCAACTAGGCATGATTTCTATGATTAGACCCCCTTGTTTCTCCACATCTTCTTGCATAAGCTTCACTTTAGAGTCATCCTTGTAGGTAAGCCAACCATCTTTAGTCCTCCCCTTAAGCATTTTAGCTCATCCATCTCATTTAGAACAAAACCATCTAGCCAGCAATCCAAAATCTTCACATCCAAGCCTTCAAAATTGTTCTCACTTTGCCAAAAGTTTTCCATTCCTAAAATCTTCCAAATCCACCAATCTCACCAAGGTTATCCCTTTGACAGAGCTTTGTCTAGGATAATCTAGCTTTGTCACTTGTTATCCCTCATCACCTTGAGCTAAAGGTTGGGATCCACAAGTGGTCAATCTCGTGTTCTTCCTAAAGGATCATCAGTCTATCCTTAAGTTGACAAAATCACCACCAAACTTGCACATAGAAAAGAAAACCTTTCATGCTTTGGCAACATATCTTTGAAGTTAGAATCACCAACCCAATCCTCCTTAGGTTTTGTCATACAACTTTGTCTGAACCTAAGAAATCATTTGCATAGAAAAGCTTTCCCCCTTTGCATCCATCAGCATTGTTGCATCTCATCCCTAGGAACATTCTGCATTTTCATGCCACCTGTCACTTTTTTAGCCAAGAAGAAGAAGGAAACAATGGAGCCCTATCATTTGGATCAAATAGCTTCGCTCCCCTTGAGCACCCAACCATCCTTCAGCCTAGAGAACACTATACCATCACCTCTTGACATTGAAGCTTTCATGAACCAACTAGGAAATGTAGTATTGGTGAACGCCATTATAGACAAGAACAAAGAAACAATCATGGCTAACTTTCGAAGGGACAACATAGGAGCCTTCGACTTTGGAAGACCTCCTCCCTTATCAGATCCATCTCACCTATTGTTTGGACAACTCCCATGTAATGTCCCCTTTCTAGCATTCATAGCATGATGTTGTCGTTAGCCTATTTCCCCACAGTCCTATAGGCTAACTAGGACATTAAAGGGGCTTAGAGGCCATTTGGCCTAGACAATTTCAGTTGCAGGTCTTTCTGAGGGGTTCTAGGGCAACTTTGGGCATACTTACTATTTATAGTAAGTCATCTTGGACATGGCTGGACATTCAGTCACAGTGGTATGTCGATGGTAATTGTTTAAAATCGACAAGAAAACTTATTTATCATTGATAAGATTTGTTATGCATTGATAAAGCCATTTTATAAAGTTAAATTTAAATATTTAACTTTATTAATGCATAGACTATAGTTTGTGGGAAATATTTAAATTAAAAGAGTTCCCTTTATTTTTATAACACATTGGAGACACAAGGTACATAAAGGGAGTTATGTTTTATCCCACATTGAGAAAATGAAGGATTAAGCTCTTGTGAGAACACTATAAAAGAAATGGAAGAGCTTTTTTTTTTGTATGCTTGGATGAAGATTAATGTTATGTTGCTGGATACCTGATTATCGGGCTTGGAGGATGAAATCCCTCTTTGCTAGCATTCTCTTTGCTATTGGAAGACACAGTCAGGAGGATCAAGGGTGTTTTCACTTCAGGAAACACACTGGGTTTCATTTGGGGCATTCGCATAAATAAATTTACAAGGGTTTGAGATGCAGATCTGAAGTTAGTTATTGCTATAGTGCCACATGAACAGTGTTTTGCTATAGTCGGCATGAACAGTATTTTGCCATAGTACGGCGTGAACAGTGTTGGTATCAAGTTTACTTGTTTTTCTGGCTGATTAGAAGTTTGGAGGGTTGCTGACTACATCTGGAAAATACTACAGCAACTAATTCCAGGTTTCTTCTGTCAAATTTTGATACTTTGCATAATAATTGTTGAATACAAGTCTGAATAGTTGTTGTAGCCTTTAAGGCAGCTGTAAGTGCACATCTACATTTAAAAATCACCCTTTATCAGCAGATTGAAAGAATTTCTAGATTTTTCATATACTGTTGAATGTGTGCCAAGTGTTTGTGAAAATGTTATGATGTGTATTATGCATTTTAATGTCACTTCATAGTTGTTCGTAAATCTACTCATTGGAAAGCAATTTATTGAGGAAATCAACTTTATGAGTTTGCACACAAAGTGTTTGACAATATTCCTTAAGTTAAATTTCTACAAGTCAAAGTTCAAATCAGGGGAGGATATTACAGTGGTATCAGAGCTATAAGTCCTGCCATCCTGTGGAGGTTTCATAGGAAATTTGGAACTGGTGGATAGAGGGGAAAGTGTTTGATGAAATTTCAAAACACTAAAATCAGAGCATTTATCTTTGAGCATGCGACAGGGGCCTTATAATTTTCACAATACCAGAGTAATTTTCGCAATACCAGAGCAAGACAAAGTAGGAGTTCAGACCTGCAAAGCAAACAGTCTAGTTCATCCGTACAGGGGGGTATAGAATCCAATCATACAGACACAATGGAGGTATTCTTTGATCAAGACAGCAATATGGGTGACCGAGATGACAGGAATACAAGATTAGGTAGAGGTGGGAATGCCGGTCCAGAGCCTGGAGAGGAAAGATTCTTACAGTTATTAGAGACCTTGGTACAGGGTCAACGAGTAGCAGAACAAAGGGCACAGGAATAGAATCAGAGATTGGATCTTATGATGTAGATGATGGCTCATCAAATGGGATTGAATGCTAACATGTGTGGAGGAAATAATCAGAATGGTAACAATCATAATGGAAATGATCAGGATGGGACACATAATGGAGATGAACAAGTTGGGAACAATTTCGGTCATGCACCCCAGCGAGCTAGGAAAATGAGTTCAAGGCCCATGATTCATACATTTCCTACTAGAGCTCCAGAGTAGCTCATACCAGAGCCCCAGATTACTGATATACAGGACTAGTTGAGGAGAGATTGGGAAGTCAGAGGGCCAGATTTTACTGCTACAATTACCTTTAGGGAGTATATGGATGTGTAGATGAAACATATGCCACGTGGACATGACAGGAACCAGAGCTATGAGCTACGAAAGAAAGTAGGGGGACTTGAGTTACCATATTATGATGGCTCAGGAAAGTCTACAGCAAGAGCTTGGGTTCAAAAGCTTGACACATACTTTCAATTGAACCCTATGCTCGAGGAAGAAGCTATTAAGTACGCAACAATTCATTTGGATGGGTTAGCACACGAGTGGTGGCATCATGCTATGGTCACTATGGGACATGCACACATTACCTCATATGTGGAGTTTACAGAGAGGTTGATTGAACATTTTGATAGGAAGGATCTAGAACTCCATTTCAAGGAGTTAGCTCAGCTTAAACAGTGGGGATCATTGGAAACATACATTTTAGAGTTTCAGAAACTTGTAGTGTTAGTAACAGATGTATCTAAATGGAGGATACTAGTTCTATTTATGGATGGGTTAGCTGATCCGTTGAGAGGGTGGATTAAAGCTCTCAACCCTCCCACTTTGCAGGAAGCCATTAAAAAAGCTCGTGACATGGCTTCCTCTTCATCTTCAAAAAATAAATTCCAGGAAAAGAGTTTCCCTTCAAGGAAAGATAAGGACAAAAAACTTTTTCATAAAGAGGTTCAGCTAGCTAAGGAGGAAAGTAAGAGGTTGGAAAATGAGACACTTAATGATCTCAGGAAGAAGAGGCTTTGTTTTCATTGTAGGGAGCCTTGGGATTTGTCACATAAGTGTCCATTGAAAGCAAAAGCTAAGCAGATGGATTAATTTTCAGCCGAAGAGTCAGTAGATGGAGATTTAGAGTAGTCATCCAAATTAGATGGAGATGATGATAGTTCTTCACAGGAGGAAGCACACGGTGATAGCACGATAGCTCAATTGTCAAGTATATAGGAGGCCATCACTTTCAGAGTTAGGGGAACCTTGGATGGATAGAGAGTTGTGGCACTCATTGATACAGGGGCGACACATAACTTCATTGATGAGAAGTTTGTGACACGCAGAGGGCTACATATAGAGGAGCATAGGGGATTTAAGGTGATGGTTGCCGATGGCTTCAAAATTGAATGTACCAAGAAAATATCCAACTTGCAACTTCATTTGGGAGATTATGACATGATAGAAGATTTCTTTGTGGTCAACATTGGTGATCAGGATATGGTGCTTGGGATGAACTGGATGAAGTCTCTGGTAGAGTTTACATTTAACCTTGAGAAAATGGAAATGAGGTTTGAGGAAAATGGTAAGAAGATAGTGCTCAGAGGTTTGTCAGATGGGAGACTTCGAGTGGTGTCACTCAAGCGAATGCAGAGTTTCTTTAGACATGATCAGGTGCAGTGGGCAGCAGAGTTTAGAGTAATGCCTAAGATGATAGAGCAGCATAAACAAGAGTATCCACCTAATGTACAAAAAATAATAACCAAACATACTAAGGTGTTTGGTGAGATACCTCTAGGGAGACCCCCGGATAGGGGAATCGAGCATGTTATTGAATTAGAGGATGGGGCTAAGCCAGTTATCATCACACCTTACCGCCATCGAAGAGATGTAAGGATGAAATAGAAAAGGCAATTAAGGAGTTGATTGACATGGGGCACATACGGCCAAGTAAAAGTCCTTTTGATTCTTCAGTAGTATTGGTGAAGAAGAAGGATGGTACAATGAGGATGTGCATTGATTATAGAGAGCTAAACAAGAAGACAATCAAGAACCGATACCCTATTCTGCACATCGATGAGCTTATTGATGAATTGCATGGTGCATGCTACTTCTCCAAGATTGATTTGAGATCTGGCTACCATCAGATACGGGTTAGAGAGGTGGATGTGGAGAAGACAACTTTTAGATGCCACTATGGACATTTTGAGTTCTTAGTCATGCCCTTTGGGTTGACAAATGCCCCTGCCACTTTCCAGTCCTGTATGAATAGAGTGTTTAGAGATCAGTTGAGGAAGTTTGTGTTGATATTTTTTGATGATATACTGATATATAGCCGTACTTGGGAGGAACATTTGAAGCATATTGATACAGTGCTCAGTATTCTAGAGAGGGAGTCATTATATGCCAAGATGAGTAAATGTGAGTTTGGGATGATAGAGTTGCTCTATCTAGGGAATATTATTAGTGCAGGAAGTGTTCGGGTTGACCCAGACAAGATCAGGGCCATTCTGGATTGGCCACCACCGAGGAACACTTCACAACTCAAGGGATTTCTCGAGCTTTGTGGGTTCTACCGCAGATTTGTGAAGGGATTTTCATAGATAGCAGCACCACTTACAGATTTGACACAAAAAGATAGTTTCAAGTGGTCAAAGAGGGCTCAGGATTGTTTTGACAGGTTTAAGGAGCTGATGAGTACATGTCCTATTTTAGCCATTCCAGATTTCACCAGGCCCTTTGAGATGCAGTGTGATGCCTCGGGAGAGGGCATAGGAGCTGTTCTCATGCAAGACAAACATCCCATCGCATATGAGAGTAGAAAATTATGAGGTGTGGAGAGAACCTACACCATCTACGACAAAGAGATGCTAGCAATCATGTACGCGCTAGCAAAGTTCAGGCAATACTTAGTGGGAAGCCAGTTCACAGTAAAAACAGATCATAATAGCTTGAAACATTTCCTTGGACAGAAGGACCTTAATGACATGCAACAGAAATGGGTGAGTAAATTACAGGCCTATGATTTTGACATAGCCTATGTCAAAGGGAAGAAAAATATTGTTGCAGATGCTTTATCTAGAAGGCCTCATTTGCTTGCTATTGGGATAGTCATGGATGATTGGAGAGAGATGATCTTGGCAGAATATGCTAAGGATAGTTGGGAATCTAGAATTATTGAGGGAGCTATTCAAGATAGTTGATACACTATCGTAAATGATCTAATCATCTACAAGGAAAGGATTTATTTAGTAACCGGGTCTGCTATGAAGCAGAAGATTTTGAGGGCATTTCATGATTCACCAATGGCAGGACATCTCAGATTCTTTAAGACATATCGGCAGGTGAGAGAGCGCTTCACTTAGAAAGGACTCAAATCAGAGGTGCTTCAGTTTGTGAGGGAATGCACTGTGTGTCAGCAGAACAAACAGGAGCATTCTTTTCTGGGTGGTTTACTACAACCCCTACCCATACCAGAGAAGAAGTGGGATAGCATTTCCATGGATTTTATCATAGGCCTCCCTAAGGCACAGGGTCGGGATTGTATCTTTGTTGTGGTAGACAGATTGACAAAATTTGCACATTTCTTTGCAATTTCGTCTACATATTCAGCAACACAAACAGCAAAACTATTTTTTCGAGAGGTATTCAGACTACATGGGATACCACAAAGCATAGTTAGTGACAGAGACAACAGATTTATGGGCCACTTTTGGCAGGAGTTGTTCAAGTTATGTGGAACAGAGCTCACTTCAAGTACCAGCTACCACCCCCAAACTGATGAGCAGACAGAGATAGTGAACAAATGGGTTGAGGGGTACCTTTGAAACTACATTGCAGGAGAGCAGAAGGCTTGGGTGAAGTGACTACATCTAGGGGAGTACTGCTATAATACCTCTTTCCATATGTCTATTCAAATGTCCCCTTTTATGGCACTGTATGGGTATGATGCTCCTAATTTTTTGGATTTGTTATTTGGGGACAGCAGGGTGCCTAAGGCCAAGGATAATTTGCAGGAGTGCCAGGACATTATGCGATCCTTGAGGGAAAATTTGCAAAAAGCACAAAATTAGTAGAAGCAACATGCTGATCAGCACAGGGTTGAGAGGTCTTTTGAGGTGGGAGATATGGTGTACCTCATGTTACAGCCGTATAGACAGTCCTCTCTCAAGAAGAGTGGAGCAGAGAAATTGAAACCACACTACTATGGACCCTTCAAAGTAATCAGGAGAGTGGGCGAAGTAGCTTATGAGTTGGAGTTGCCTGCAGACAGTAAAGTGCATAATGTGTTCCATGTGTCACGCCTTAAGAAGGCATTGGGTCACAATGTGGTGCCTTTAGTAGTATTGCCACCTCTTGATGATGAGGGAAAGCTTATCTTGGTTCTCGAGGCCATACTTGACTCCAGGGAGAGGGTGCTTCGCAGGAGGACTATCAGGGAGTATCTAGTGAAGTGGAGGAACCTACCTGTCGAGGATGCTACTTGGGAAAATGAGCAGATATTGCAGCATCCAGAGCTGAAATTGCTTGAGGACAAGCAATTTTGGGAAGGGCGGACTATAATGTCCCCTTTCTAGCATTCATAGCATGATGTTGTCATTAGCCTATTTTCCCATAGTCCCGTAGGCTAACTAAGACATTAAAGGGGCTTAGAGGCCATTTGGCCTAGACAGTTTTAGTTGCAGGTCTTTCTGAGGGGTTCTGGGGCAACTTTGGGCATACTTACTATTTATAGTAAGTCATCTTGGACATGGTCGGACATTCAGTCACAATGGTATGTCGATGGTAATTTTTTAAAATTGATAGGAAAACTTATTTATCATTGATAAGATTTGTTATGCATTGATAAAGCCATTTTATAAAGTTAAATTTAAATATTTAACTTTATTAATGCATAGACTATAGTTTGTGGAAAATATTTAAATTAAAAGAGTTCCCTTTATTTTTATAACACATTGGAGACATAAGGTACATAAAGGGAGTTATGTTTTATCCCACATTGAGAAAACGAAGGATTGAGCTCTTGTGAGAACACTATAAAAGAAATGGAAGAGCTTTTTTTTTTTGTATGCTTGGATGAAGATTAATGTTATGTTGCTGGATACCTGATTATCGGGCTTGGAGGACGAAATCCCTCTTTGCTAGCATTCTCTTTGCTGTTTGAAGACACAGTTAGGAGGATCAAGGGTGTTTTCACTTCAGGAAACACACTGGGTTTCATTTGGGGCGTTCACATAAAGAAATTTAAAAGGGTTTGAGATGCAGATCTAAAGTTAGTTATTGCTATAGTGCCGCATGAACAGTATTTTGCTACAGTCGGCATGAACAGTATTTTGCTACAGTACGGCGTGAATAGTGTTGGTATCAAGTTTACTTATTTTTTCGGCTGATTAGAAGTTTGGAGGGCTGCTGACTACATCTGCAAAATACTACAACAACTAATTCCAGGTTTCTTCTGTCAAATTTTGATACTTTGCATAATAATTGTTGAATACAAGTCTGAATAGTTGTTGCAGCCTTTAAGGCAGTTGTAAGTGCACATCTACATTTAAAAATCACCCTTTATTAGCAGATTGAAAGAGTTTCTAGATTTTTCATATACTGTTGAATGTGTTCCAAGTGTTTGTGAAAATGTTATGATGTGTATTATGCATTTTAATGTCACTTCAGTTGTTCATAAATCTACTCATTGGAAAGCAATTTATTGAGGAAATCAGCTTTATGAGTTTGCATACAAAGTGTTTGACAATATTCCTTAAGTTAAATTTCTACAAGTCAAAGTTCAAATCAGGGGAGGATATTACAGCCCACCACCCATAGGCTCTTATGATTCAAATTATCCTCAATATGTGCCAAAAGAAGAGCCTCAACCCACCCCATATGATCCAACAGACCCAAACATACCAGCCTCCACTCAAGTTTAAATCTCCCTTCCACAAACCAATCCAGCCACCACCACTCCACCATTGGTCCATACCACTCCATCCCAAACCCCCTTCACCCAAAACACCTCATCATTCACTCCCTTCACTATTGCTGCTGCTGCTCTCCAACCTAGCCTTCCAAATCCACCCATCTCCCAAATCAATGCTAGCATCTTTGGCCAACCTCAGCAATATACAACCGGGATGCCACCCATGGGGTAAAGTAATCAACCCTTCATCACCCCCAGCTTGTTTACCTCATTTGAAAACACAATTCCATCATTTCCACTAGGTCCTTGGAGCTTAGTGCCATCAGCCACAAATCCACAAGCTACTACCCTCACTCCACAAAGCTATCAAACCCCACAAGCTACTACCAATGTTCTGCCAAGCTCTCAAGTGACCCAAGCTCCTGCCACCCCTCTACCAAGCTTTCAAATCCAACAACCAAGCTATCAAACCCCATTAGTTCCATTTCCAAGCTTTAAATTCCTACCACCTCCACCACCAACTAATCCATTACCTCCTATTACCAACTATTTTTCTCTGCCACTTCTAGGAGGAAATCCACCACCACCAACTACCAATTACTTGGCCTCTTTTTCCATGTAGATACCTTCCCAAATGGAGGCACAACCCACATATATTGGTCAAACTCCTCAAATCCAAAGTCAAGTTCCACAAGCTCCCCAATCCTTTCCCCAAGCTTCACAACCATCTTATACCTTACCTCCACAAAGTAATCCATTTATCCCATAGCCAGCTTATGTTACTCAATCCCAACCTCAAATCTAATATGAACAGCAAGCCTCACAACACATGCAGCAATATGTGCCACCTCCACCATAGCAACCCATCATCCACCATTCAGTTGCCCAAGCCATGTACAATCCCTACCAGCCCATACCTCAAAGCCATCCATATTCCATTGCCCCATCTAGCACATACCTACCTCAGGGCACTCCTACTTTGGGGGCACCCCAACCATCACCCATTAATTTAGAATGAGAAGCCATGAAGATAGCTTTGAAGAACATCCAAGAGGGAAATGATCCAAAAACCTTCAAATTTGAGAATGTGTGTCCTTACCCATTTGACAGAGCCATTACTATGACTCCATTCCCCAAGCATTTTGAGACACCCAAGTTTGACAAATTCAGAGGAAAAGGAGACCCTGTCACACATATCAAAGAATTTTACATGCACTGCCAAGAACTGGCATACGATGACGTCTTCCTCTTGCATCTATTTCCCAAAAGCAAGGCCGGACCAGCTCTTGAATGGTTTTATAGAATACCATATGGCACAATTAAAAACTTTGCTGAATTGTCTGAGGCATTTGTAGCCCAATATGCCCATCTTGTTGAAACAGAGCTATCAATAGTGGATCTTGTCCACACTAAACAAAAAGGTGGAGAAAGCCTTCTCGAATATTTTCAAAGATGGAAAACCCTTACCACCCGCATATCTTGCACCTTGCCAGAGTGCCATTTGGTGAAAATGTTTATTGATAATGCCCATCCTAGCTTGGCTCACCACATGACCATGAACTGTTTGCAGACCTACAAAGATATCAAAGAGAAAGGAATGATCCTTGAGCAAGGACTCATTAAAGATGGTGTGGTCAAGATTTACAAAGAAGCCAACAAAAATCAAACACATTCAAATGACAAGTCTAGGTATTGGAACAAAAAAAAGCACATTGCAACAGATGGGGTTAATGATACGAGACATGTGAATATTGTTGGTCCTTCCCAAAATCAATCCAACCCACCTTATCAATGAAACAATCAACAAGCTATCAACTACCAACAACAGAATCACCAAAGCTATCAAAGCCACAATCTAGGACCCAACTTTCAAAGGTTTAACAATCAAGCTAATGCCATCAATGTAGCAGCAGGGCAAAAGCCAATATTCCAACCTGCACGTAGAAACTATACACCCCTTGGTGAGCCATTGGATGTCACTTTTGAGAAATTGACTAAGGAAAACCTCATCAAATTTCCTCCTACCTAGCAAATTGACCCAAGCCAATCCAAAGATGCATGGTACAAAGATAATGAGTACTGCAAATTTCATAGGGTAAAAGGTCACACTACCCTCAGATGCATGAAACTAAAAGATTATGTGTAGGACCTCATTGATCGGAAAGAAATCATCGTTGGTGCCCAAACCTCTCCCAATGTAGGCTTACAGATCTATCAAAATGCTTTTTCTCCTCACAACAATCAAAATCCTAGAAAAACACCTATCCAAACCAACAACAACAACACCAACAACCGTCAACCAAACCAACAGCATGGGAAGAACAATGACCACACTTCATCCTATATAGACTATGGTAGCCTTATAGGTTGTATATCTGAGAAAGAGCCTTTTGTCAATGTTATCAATATCCAAAGACCAAACAATGAGTGTGTAGTCACCACTCGAAGAGCCCGATTTAACATCGCAGGCCCACCCGTTTCACTGGCACCATTAGCTCCATCAAAAAGCCAGTACAATATCTTGGAACACCTTGGGAACATGCTAGCCCAAATCTCCATTTTAGACCTTCTCCGCACTAGTCCTGTGTACAAAAACATCCTTGACAGTGCTCTCATAGAATCTCGTGTCACTTCAGATATCAACTCTACTAATTTTTGTAATCTCATTGGACACCTATCCTCCTCATGTGCCCTATCTTTCAAACCCACTGACATACCCGTGGTCGAGCCAGATCACACCCTTCCGCTTTGCATAGCCATTATGGTATCCAATTTTGCCGTAAAAAGATTAATGATAGATAATGGATCAGCCTTGAATATTTTCATCCTAAAATTCATAAAAAAAGCTGGGTCTACTGAGGCAAATATCATCAGTGAGGTTATCACCATCAAAGCTTATTGGAAAGAACCATAGAAGGAACTATTTTGTTGCCAATCAAGGTTGGGCCAGTCATCGAAGAAATACTCTGCCATGTTATTGATCTAAACCTACCATTTAACATCCTCCTAGGTCACCCATGGATTCATGCCATGAAAGCCATTCCATCCACTTACCATCAATGCGTCAAATTTTTGCATCAGGGCACTGAGGTAACCATCCATGCCGATCCAGAACCCTTTGCTTAATGCAATGTAGTTGAAGCTTCATATGCAAACCATTGCCCTGGAATTGATATTGGCATAGCCATTTTCGGATCATCCCACACTTGTAATGACCCAGAAACCATCCTCGCCTCCACCCTATCTACTGTGAAGATCAATAACAAAGGTTGTGGAGAGTATAGTCTGTCAGATGCATTTGCTATTGGGGCACTCCCACTTGATCCACATGCCCATGGATGACCGACATCACAAAGCTAAGGAGATTCCACCTCCTTGATACAAACAGTTTGGCCCAACAACCTTTGTATGCTAGAAAATCCCTCTTCATGAGGAGCTCACTCCAGATATCAATAATTGGTTACATAAGGATGCACCTCCAAGAAATCAAGCACACCTTGATCACTTCATCCAAAAGTATCCCCAAGAACATAAGCTCATCACTGCCAAATGGAACTATCAAGGTGGTGGCCTAGGACCCAAAGAAAGAGGCATGCAGTGCCCCATTGATGCACACAAGTGGGAATCAAAGTCAGGTCTTGGCTTTGGCATACCCACAACTGGGGGCACCAATGAGAACGGTTACACATTTTCAAACATTCACCGCGACCTTGTTGAAATCAAAGACATTCCTGAGGAAGTTGAAAAGAGAGCCTACGACGATATCCCAGACCAAATCTCCCTAGGAGACTCTGTTCTCCAAGAACTATCCATCCATTTCATTGACCTACCACTCGCCAATCCACAACTCATAGATTGGGACCAACCAAGCATCATACACATTGATGAGTTCACATCAGAGGAAGCACTTCTGAGATTCATGGGAGCTGAAACTCCTCACAAGAAAATAAAGCTAGATTCTGCCTATATCTATAAGCTAGATCCCAAGGGGTATTTTGGAGAAAATCCCCAACCTAGTTCTGATACACCCAAAACTGGAACTAAGGTGAAATCGAGACTAGTTAAGGCAATGAAGAGAACCCCTTAGCAAGAAAATCTAGAGTCGCAAGTAGAACATGAGGATTTAGCATTGCCTCCTCAAGATAATCGACTAGAGATATCTTCTATTCTAATTGAGGATACTAGAGAAGTCAACATCAGTTCTTCAGAGATCCCCAAACTTGTTCACATTGCTGCATCCCTATCACAAGACCAAGCTGATCTCCTCTTTGAGGTCTTAAGAGAGAACATTGGCCGATTTGCATGGTCATATTAGGACATGCTAGGACTTGATCCAAAGCTTGTAGTTCATCATCTTGCAGTCAATCCAAAGATCAGGCCCGTCAAACAAAAGCTTAGAAAAATGCACCCTAAGGTGGCATTACTAGTCAAAGCTAAATTAGAAAGAATGTTAGCTGCTAAGGTTATCCGACCTATCGACTACTCAGAGTGGATCTCCAACATGGTCCCCATCACTAAGCCTTCTGGTGACATCAGAATTTGCATTGATTTCAGAGATCTTAACAAATCTTGTCCAAAAGATGATTTTCCCTTACCCAACATAGATATGATTGTAGACCTTACAGCTGGACATGAAATTCTGTCCCTCATGGATGGATTTTTTGGGTATAATCAAATGAAGATTGCAGAAGAGGATCAACATAAGACAACATTCACTACCCCTTGGGGAACCTTTTGCTACAACATGATGCCTTTTGGCCGAAAGAATGCTGGGGCTACCTATCAAAGAGCTATGACAAACATTTTTAATGATCTCATCCATATCATTTTGGAGGATTATGTGGATGATATCTTGGTCAAATATCATACCTTCATGGATCATCTTGCTGACCTGGAGAAAGTCTTTGATAGGTTAGCCAAATATCATCTCATGCTGAATCCCAAGAAGTGTGTCTTTGGGGTCACATCTGGCAATCTTCTAGGCTTTATAGTTTCTAAACAAGGTATAGAGATCAACCCCAAGAAGGTCAAGGCTATCTTAGACATGCCTCCTCCCCAGACACTATGAAAACTTCACTCTCTTCAAGGAAAGCTTCAATCCGTCTGACGCTTCATCTCCCAGCTTGCAGATAAGTGTACACCATTTGCACATTTACTAAAGAAGGATGAGAACTTCAAGTGGGATCCTTTATATCAATGCAGCTTCGATCAGCTCAAGTAGTATCTCACCAATCCCCCTATCTTGGTTCCACCAATTCCTTGTCTTCCCTTGATTTTGTACATATCAGCAATGCCTACTGCTCTAGGGGCACTTCTAGCACAACTAGATGACTACGACAGAGAAAGAGCCATCTACTACATTAGTAGAACCCTAGTTGGTTATGAACTCCATTATACTCCTATGGAAAAAGCTTGTTTTGTAGTTGTTTTCTCAACTCAAAAGCTTCGCCACTACATGCTAAGTCATACCATCCAACTAGTCTCCAAGATCGACCCTCTCAAGTATATGCTCTCCAGAACAACACTTACAGGCCATTTGGCCAAATGGGTTATGCTCCTTAGCGAATTTGACATCTAGTATGTGGAAAGAAAGGAAATAAAAGGGCAAGCTATAGCAGATCACCTAGCTGATGTGCCTCTAGTAGATACATATCCTTTGATCACAGAATTTCCAGATGAACATGTCTGTCTAATTGAAGAACAACCCCCATGGAAAATTTATTTTGATGGCTCACACACATCTCATGGATCAAGGGCAGGAATATTTTTGGTCACACCTCAAGGAGATTACATTCCAAAAGCCTTCAAGCTACAATTCCCTAGCACCAAAATATAGCTGAATACGAGGCTCTCATAGCAGGATTAAAGATAGCTGCAGAATGGAACATTACTGAGTTACAAATCTTTGGTGATTCTCAGCTCATCATCAAGAAAGCCCTAAATGAATATCAAACCAAAGATGAAAAGCTATTACCCTACAAAGAGCTAGTTGATCAGCTAACCCAACATTTTACAAGGCTTCAGTTTACACAAGTACCTCGAATATAGAACAAAGCAGTAGATGCTATGGCTACTATAGGCTTGCTCTTGGAAATTCCCCAAGTAGCTACACAGTATGAGTTTTTAGTCAAGCAACTCCTCACACCCGCCTATGTGAATGAGGATTCAAACCGTGTTTGTATCTTGGTTGGTCCCCAATCCCCTTGGTACCATGAGATTTACACTTACCTTAACGATGGTATCATATCCCCTCACCTCACACATACCCAACACCAAAACCTCATCCAAAAATCATCCCGCTATGTTATCATAGCCAATACCCTATATCGTTGGGGTTATCACAATACTCTCTCTTGATGTTTAGATGAAAATGAGGCTGTGATGGCATTAAAAGAAGTACATTCTAGACTTTGCGGTGCCCACATGAGTGGTATTTTCCTAGCATGATAAATCCTTAGAGCAGGCTACTATTGGCCTACCACTGAAGAAGACTCCTGTGACTTTGTCAAAAAGTGTCTCCCATGTCAACAGCATGCAAATCTCGTGCATGCTCCAGGACAGGATCTACAGCCTATTGCACCACATTGGTCTTTCGCTTGTTGGGGCCTTGATCTAGTTGGAACTATCACACCTCTTTCATCTAATGGACATAAATGGATAATAAAAGCTACAGACTATTTCACTAAGTGGGTGGAAGCATTCCCCCTAGTCTCAGCTATAGGAGTTCAAGTCTCCAAGTTCATCTTGTACCACATTGTTTGCCACTTCGGCATCCCATCCACCATCTTCACCAACCACGGAGGTAACTTTAAAAATCTCAACATGGAAGAATTATGCACTTCCCTCTACATCCATCACCACTTTTCCAGCCCATATTTCCCATAGGGTAATGACTAGGTAGAGGAAACTAAAAAAACCCTCCTCAAAATCCTAAAGAAAGTTGTCAATGATTTCGGCTGTGATTGGCACCTACAAATAAATCCAGCCCTATGGGCCTATCGAACCTCCTTCTATACATCCACATGAACAACTCCATACTCCCTAGTCTATGGTGTTGAAGCGGTACTACCCATAAAGGTTCAACTTCCCTCCTTGCACATATCTTTGCAGGGGCAAATATCAGATGAAGAATACAGAGTAGCTTGGCTCACCCAGCTAGATCTCTTAGAAAAGAAGCGACAAAAAGCCTATGATCATCTCACAGTCTATCAAACTTGTCTCAAAAGGAATTTCAACAAGAAGGTGCTCCCGCAACACTTTCAGCCAGGTGACATGGTCCTCAAAGAAAATATGAAAGTCCAAGCTAATCGAGAAAAGAAAGGCAAGTTTGAACCTACATGGCTTGGTCCTTGTGTTGTCACTGCATCCTTTGGCTTCGGAGCCTATCAGCTATCTACACCAGAAGGAGAACTCTTGAATGATCCTACTAACATCATTCATCTCAAGAAGTTCTATGCTTGAAGATCCTTGGTATACCCAGCTTCTGAAAAATACAAAAAAAATAGTAAAGAGAAATAAGCATCCAATGGTGAAAACTTGGCAATTCAAGCGCCTTGGATAGGTACTTTGGTGAAAACCTGGTAATTTAGGTGCCTTGTGTACTAAGACTAATCCATTATCACTATCATATCCCTCATCCATTCACCCACCATCCCATAACACACCTGCTTGTTCCCTTGGTGTTCCAACCAAATATCCAAAATCTAATGAAGCTTGTAAATACCTCCTATACAGCTTGTAAATCTTGTACCTCAGCTTGTAAATCTTGTACCCCAGCTTGTAAATCTTGTATCATCCCTTGTATCATAGCTTGTATATCCAAATCTTTTCCAAAGCTTGTACCATATTCCAGCTTGTATTATATGCCAAATCTTGTATCCTATCACATGCACACAAAGAATCCCATTTTCCTTAAGCTTTTTGCAAACCATCTACCTATCTGCCTATCAACTATTGTAGACATCCCACCCTTCACGAACATTTCCATCTCACAAAAACCAAAACATGAACCAACCTTGTACATTTGTAACATATCTTGGTCCGTTAGCTTGTACATCCTCTTTAGCTTAGTACCGTTGTATCTATCTAAATTTCGTGTCAGTTCCTCCTTGATCAACATCTTGTACACATTGCACAACCCTTGATTAGCTATTACAATGCATCTTTTAGCTAGATCTCCTGTCACCAAAGTGTTATCCTTCTTAGTTTAGCTTGCCAAACACATCACTCATCCAAAATCCATCAGCTTAGGTGCTCTCCAATAGATCCTTGCAGGATATAGCTTTCCACATGTCTGATATTGGTCCGTTAGTACCTCATCCTACCCATCTCGTTGGAAAACGGTTCTCTTTTGGATTTTCTCTTTCTTTTGATTTGGAATCTTCCCTTTTGGGTCTTATAGTATCTTTTTCAAGCAATCTCCTTGTTCCCTCCTCAATGTTGCCATGATCTTCCATATCATGGTATACTGCGAATGGGGCAATATGAGCATAAGGTCTTGATCAGGTCTTTTGTTTGTTTTTCTTTTCTGCTTGTGGGTTACCCAGTGTCGGTTCCACACTGCTTCCTCTGGGATTCATGTGTGATGCTGGGGCAATCCTTGCATATTTGTTTTGAGTCAGTCCGTCAGTCCTCTGGATAGTTGGTGAAAAGGCCTTGATGTTCTTGGTAACCTTGGAAATTAACCAACAGTCCTATAGAAAATCTAGTGCTCAACTACATGGTGGTACTTCTCTTTGAAGTATCCCCCTGCTCAAAAAAGCTTCAATGGTTTCCCTTCATCTCCATTATCCCCCATCCATATCTAGCATCTGTCTCTCTTACCCCAGCTTATGCATCAGTATCTCTTTGAATCAATCTGTACTTTTAGCTTTAGGGATCCACAATCCTAGTCTTAGGGATCCACCAATCCAATCAATCCACCAAGCCTCATCTTTCGAGCTCCACAATCCTAGTCCTAGGGATCTCCAAAACCCATCTTCCGCCAATCTGACTCTTTGAAACCCTGTTGCATCAGCTTTATCATCCCATCATCCATCTCCCTATCTTGGATTCATTTTTATAACGCTCCGCTCCTTCATCCTCTGCAATCCTTGAGATCTTAAGCTTGTGTCCTCTTGTGCCTCTGATTCTCCCTTTATCATTCTCCCGTAGTGAGAGTTTGAGCTAACTAAACCTCTTCTCTTAAGCCAATTTGAGTCTCCTTGCTCATCTCGAATTCTTGTACTTTTCAAGAAGCTGTTGAGCCTCGCTTTCTCTCCCCGTCGCCTTCTTGAGGGGGCATCTCTTAGTCCATTCTCTCCTCTTTTGGTCTAGCCTTGGGCATCTTATTTTCTTATCTTTGATGCCATGCCACTTGCGGCATCACATCAAAGAGGGGCAAAATGTAGACACCTAAATCCTTTAGAAAATAAAATATTTTTATTTTCTGAAAAAATTTCTGATGACATCATCATTAATTAATTAATTTATTTTTATGCCATTAAATCCCTTTATCTTAATTAAAAATATTTAATTAAGGAATCCCTCCCAAAAATGTTTAAATCTTATTTAAACATTATTTCCTTATTTATTAATTATTTAATTAATAAATTGACCAAAAAACCCAAAATAAATAAAAAATTTATTTTTTGCCCAAAACTTGGCCAATTTCCTTAAGACCACTAACCTCTTCCAAAATTGTCTAATCCAAATTTAATTTTGATTAAAGGCTAATCCCATCATTTCTTACCCCTAATCCCAAGTCAAAATATTTAATTAAGATTAAATATTAATCCTCATGTTTATTAAAAAAGTTTTAATAAATATCTCCTCAACCCAAACCCTTGAAATAAATAAAACTTTATTTATTTCCTAAAATCTAATTTATCCTCATCCTTAGAAGTTGTAGACTCTTCTAGTAACTCTTCATCGTCATCCTAGGAAGTTCTAGACTATTCTAGAAAGTCTTTATCCTCATCCAAAGTCTAGACTCTTCTAGAAGATGTCTTTAAACCTAATCCTAATCCCCTCCTAACCTTGTCACATTCCTTAAACATGGGTTAAGACTTACTAACCCAAGCCAAAGTTAACAAATATCTCCTCCTTCACCCACCTTCATTAAATGCCATCCACTTGCCTATCCCTAAGCTAATCCTAAACCATCCATATCCATCCTCTAATCATTTGCACAATCCTAAGCAAGCTTAAAACCTTCCTAATCAAGCCCAAGTCAAAATTCCTCTCATCTCCCTCAAAATATCCCAACCATAAAATTTTATGAAGCCCACTAGGCCATAAATGACACTTCCAAGCCCTTTTATTGCTCTTACAAGCCATTATGAGGGTCTTTATGAAGATTTTATCCCTTGAGCCTCCTTTGTTGACTCATCCTTCCCCTTTCCTCCATCCTCTCACCCTGTGACATGTGTCACTCCTTGACTGGCTATAAGGAGGCACAATCCATGTGCTCTCCTCTCATGCAATCTGAGCCCTCCATGAGCTTTTCCCCATCCTTGCATCTTAGCCCTCAATCCCTCAAGCCTCTTGCCTATAAATTGGATCCTTACCCTTTGCAAAAAAAACAAAATCCATGAAGTAAAGTCATAATGCCATTTTAAGAAGCCATTTTACATCAAAACCATACACTCACACCCAAATTCCAACTCTATTTGAAGCCCTTTTTGAAGCATAAGCTTGAGCATACATCCTATCTATTTAGACAAAGCCACTCAACAAGAGAGCTTCTTATTGAGAGAGACCATTAATGGCTCATATTCTCAATTGAGAGCTCATCTTAGTCTATTTTGAAGTTTATGAATTTTGTTTAGTTTGTAGAAGCTTTATTTAAATTTGGTTTCTATTAGCATACTAACATTGTTCATATAAATGGTGGACTCATAATCATTTGGAGTTAGGTTGGGAATATGCATGCCTATGAGCACTCATCATTGGATGAGCATGGATAGGGTAGGGTAGCATCCATGGATGGACCTTCTATCTTCATAGCATGGCGACTATTTCCCTAGGGTTGGCATGCTAAAGTTTTAATCAAGTAATTACTAAATAAAACATTGGGTGGTAATAAAAATTGAGATAATAAAATGTCTTAGTGTGAGAGCCTTCTATTGGGAAGTTGAGTCTTAATAGTTTTGAGTTTGGGCTTTTAGATACCAAGTGACTCTCCATGTTGTCAGCCCCTACATAGTTTCCCATTTAGTGTCTGACCAGGACCTATTGTACATGCATTATCTCATGATCTTGGTTTCAATCATCATTATTATCTGGCATGTTTTTTAGCCATGTACGCTTGTTTAATGTGTGTTTGTGGTTGGATCATTATCTCCATCAGTATAGCAGGAGTGGACCTATGGGTTCCATGTGGTTGGGAGGCATAGCTACCTTCACCACTTCTGGGGACCAATGTAAGAGATGGTTTATTGTTCCAGTGTGACCGTTGCTTGGCATTCACTTGGTATTTCAATTTATTTGGAGTATGTTTCCTTGTGTTTTATGCTTTCATTGGAATGCTTGGATATCATGTTTAGATGATGCTAATTTATTGATGCATTCCTATATTATGATGTTCAACAAATGTTTAGATGATGTATTTTGATTAGCTGGAATATCTATCACTTTACTTGTTAGCATGTTAGATTTCCTATTCTTATGATGTTATTACATTTTAGTAGTAATGTCCTCATAAGACAACTCTAACTATCAAGTTGGTAGTTTGGGATGTTACATGCAAGGGATGGCTAGGACCTTCGGGGTGTCATAATGCTATTATAGTTGGGAGGAACTACGCATGAGATTATTTAATGTAATTTTGTATATTGCAATGTTACCTTTAGTACATTTTCTTATACTGCCATGGTTTAGAGGATCTAACTCTCTTTGTGCTTTTCTAAATGTTCGCTGGAGTATTCTTCCATTTTGTGGGTGACAGTGTTCTAGCATTGGGAAATATTTATAAAGTATCACATGTCCAAAGAAGAAGTATCATGAGATACTAGAAATTATTGCACACCCTTAGGAAGATTATTGTGCAATACTAGAAAGTATTGCATGCCCTTTGAGAAACCATCGTATGATACTTGTAAAGTATTGCATGGCCTTTGGAGATGTGTCACCTAGACCTTGAAAGTATCTCATGACCTCTTGAGAAAGGTTGTACAATATTGGAAAGTATCGTATAGGGTTGCATGAAAGTGTCACTTGGGTTCTTCGAAAAAACCTGTTTGGGTGGACAGCAGACACTTTTTGATTTTTCTAAATTTTTTTTAGAGGTGTTTTGGCTACCCTCTAAAGTGTTCTTAAATCCCTTGGTTTTGGATTTTTAATTTAGAATGTTTTAGATTCAAAATTTTTTGCGTCCTTCAATGGGATGTTGTTTTTGGTCAGTAGTGGTGTTTGGAGATCCGTTGGTGTTTGGATGTTTGCTTAGTCTTCTATTGTGATCTTTGTGATCCTCGTATGTTGATTGTCATGTGCATCCATACTTGTTTAATTTTTTTAAATTTTTTTAATCTTGGCTTATATTTATCCTTTTTCCAAGGAACTTTGGGTTGGACATTACAATATGTTGTTCAAGGGAAGTCAATTGTGCATTCACAAAAGTTATATGAGAGAGAATCTCATTGAGTTGAAACATTTTGGAGGATTGGCTAGATAGTTTGCTAGAGATAAAACCATTGCCTTAGTTACTGAGAAATATCATTAACCACATTTCCAAAAAGATGTTAATAAGTTTTTACATGACTGCAAAGTATGTTAGATGGAAAAATGAGTGAAGCATAATACTTGGTTATATCAACCATTACATGTACGAGAGAAGCCGTGGGAGGATGTTACCATGGATTTTTATTTTTGGTTTACCAAGAACACATAAATGGAATGATTTAATGTGAAAATGATGTATAAGGAATTTCATATTAGAGATGAAGTCATGGTTCATTTGAGAAAGTAGCATTTTCCAATAGGTACATATAATAATTTGAAAATGAAGAAGTTTGGACAACACAAGATAGTGAAAAGGCATGATTTTGGAAATGCCTATGAAGTAGAGTTGCCTACTAAACTAAATATTTCACCAGTATTTAACATTTTAGATTTGAAAGAATATCATGGAGGTTATGGAGATGAAGTTTCATAAGCACAATGGAGTATTCCAAAAACTAGTTTGGCTACAAAGGAGATTGAGAAGACATTGGATAGTTGTGTTTGCAAAAGTACAAGAAAAAGAACTTATGATGAGTACCTGGCTAAATGGAAAGGGATTCTAGTAGAAGATTCATCATTGCTAGCAAAGGAGGAGGTTAATCATCTTTCTTTGCTTTTGAACACCCGAGACATGACAATGTCACTTCTCAAATTACCCCAAGTGTTTGATGCTAGAGCATCTTGGGTGTAAGAGCAATGCTGCATCACCTAAAAAATATCTCCTTTTTCTTTCCTAAATAAGGGTTGTCTTAGTGTAGAGTTTTTTTCTATGAAGGATTTCTACTTAGTATTCAGTCATATGAGCTTGGAATGTCCTACTATTATAGGTGGATGTTCATCTTGGATATATCAACCTAGCAGTTGAGGTTCAATGTCATATAATGAGTATTCATGAATTTATTGTGGATTTTTGGCATGGTAATTTGATAGAAAAACTTCAGGCTCATTTTTTATCACCTTAGATTCCCTAGATGGGCTCAGAAATGGGGTCAATTGGAGCTTGTGTGAGTCAAGCAATGTAGATCAGAAGTTAAGGATTCTAAAAATGAATTATAATAGCCAATCAAAGCATTAGTTTGAAAGTTATGGTTTTCTGAATTTTGGTTGACAAAATTTCAAAAATAAGTGTCAAAGGTGTATTAGGCTAACTCTATATGTAATTTTAGGGTTATTCAATCTCAAGGGTTAGGATTTGATGTATACAAACTTCCCAGGTTTTGTAAAAATGTCTATTTAGGGATGCCTGTACATTGTATAGGAAAAATCATGGTGATAGTTCATAGATATGTATTGCAAAATATTGTAAGGAAGGTGCCCATGTGGGTTTGCATATTGTATTTCAAAATTTGGTGATTCCGCATTTGCGGTGATAATAAGAAGCCCATATTTTGTTCTTGCAAATTACTATTATTTCTTTGTTTTGTTATGTGTTTTTGGTATTACGAAGAGAATCTTCATCAAAGGATGATAGGTACAAGACTCTAGATCCCAAACATGTTGGATATGGGCTAGCCTAGCTTGGCGATGAAGCAAAGACATGTTGAGATGATTCAATAGAAACTGTGTTTTAGGATACATTTGAGCCATCTACCATAAAATAGAAAACACAAAAAGAAAGTGATCTAACAAGGTCACATCAATCAAGGGAATGACATATAATTTCTTGTTTTTAGAAAAAGGAGAAAAATGATTGTGTTGTGATCATGCATGATCAAGCCTCCTAACAATCCTATCTGAACCAACTCTAAAATTAGACTAAGTGGGCCAAACCACATTAGGGCAACAATGGTTGATATTGGGATAAAAAATTATTACACATATACTACAAAGCTTCTCTTTCTCTAGTTATCCACTAAAAAGGAAACATCTCATCCTTATCTAAAGCCACCTCAAACATGTTGAAGTCCCCATAGGTGACCCTGGTTGCAGTTGTCAAACAATCCACAATCCAATGCCATTGGTGTGACCTTTCAACTTCATCATTGGGAGCATAAACCACCTGACATTTATGATGTGGTTGAGGGAGGGAGTCGTAGTCACCTATTAGTCAAGATCTACATGATGTACCACTCCTCAACATTTCCTGTTTAGTTTAGATATATATGCATATGTACATGTTTGACTTTTATGCAGATTGCAGGTACCAGGCATCGACTTCCTTGAATTGCTAAGATGAGTGTATCCTATTGATATCGCAATATCTCAATGGTAAAAGAGGGGAGATAGTTCTCAAGTCCAGGAGCCAATTGTCCTAAAGTACAGGACAAGTATTTGAGTTATTTACCTTTCAAAATTCGTCAAGTGATGTGAATTTGAGATTTTTGACCTTTAAGTTTGAATTTGTACTTTATCTTTTAAACGAGTTTTCTTATTAAGTTTGTGGATTTGCTATGATTTTTTATTTTAATTAAATCAAAAAAAGATATATTAAATGATTTAATTAAATAAAAAATTTATAAAGAAAAATCAAATTTTTATCATATTTAATTAATTGGGAAATTAATTAAATAGAAGAAACAAATTTAAAGATTTAATTAAAAGACCAAATTTGGCATAATTATATTTATTTAGTTTAATAATAATAAATTTTAGAAGTTTCATTTAAATAATAAATTTTAAATATTATTATTAGTTAAATTAATAAATATATTTTCTAAATATGTCCTATTATTTAATAAAAATGAAGTGGAAATAATTTAAATAACCTTTATTCTAATTAAAACAAAAAAGTGTGCATAAATAGTTAAATAAATAAAAGTAATAAATGAAAAGGATTTTTCATGTTCATAAAACTAAAACCCTAGGAGGAGTAAATTCTATATTAGGAGATTAGAGCTCATTTCTCCACACACAGGTTTGGAGGAGTAACCAAAGCTTTGGCAGTAGGATTTTCTTGTGGGCTTTTGATGACAGGGAATTGGTGGGCACAAGGCTTCATTAAATTTTGTGAGCATTAGACTAAGGTAGGAATCTATACAATTCTTTGTAATTTCTTCTGAGAATTCTTCTATCTTCTTCGTGTCTACAAGACGAGAAATTGATTGTGTCAGATATGAGAAGTTTTCACATTATTTATCTTTGTAAAATTGTAGGAGATCTAGAATCCTTGTCTTAAAAAAATAGAATTGTCTTTGAATGGAGAATATCTATGAAATCAACAAATTAGAAACCATCAGTAGAAGAATTGAATTTAGAAAATGAAAATTTCAAGCTAGGGTTTGGTTGAAATCTAATCTAGATTGAATTTGCAATTTGATTTGAGAAACCATTTTAGCTTGTTTAAAAAGAATTCGTCCATCTGGACTATACCTGCAAATATTAAAAAAATAAATGATGAAAAACCTTTTTAAAAAATTATAATTAAAAATAAATAAAATTTAAAAAAGGATGGTGGGGCCACGACCCCCCCACCTCCCCACCTCTTTCGGTAGCTTGAGCTACCATGCGTAGCATAGGGGTTTCCGCGAGTAGCACCAAGTGCTCCAGTGGGCAACACCTAGGTTGCTGTAGTAGCTAGCCCATAATTTGGGCTATTTTTAATTTCTTTTTCTTAAAAAAAGAAAAGGGGGTTATGTTATTATTTTCAATTATATATATATATATTATAACAAATTTAAATTGATATATTAATTATTAATTATTGAAAATAATTCCTAATATTAAATTAAATTATATTATTGCATATAAGATATTATTAGATTAGATTAAATTTTTTTTAATTGTAATTGAATTTCTACAGACATTGTTAAATGGAAGTCTTGTGAAAAGTTTTAATAAACTAATTGGCTTACTGTGTGGACTATCATTAGATCGTAATAATCACATAACTTATTTGAAAAACATAGAAGGATAAGATATATACATGGAACTTTTGTTTTAATCAACTCAACTTGAAACTATTATTCAACTAAGAAACTTTGAAAATGAAAAAAAAAGGGCAACTTTATTGTAAATAGATATATATGGAATTATGACAAAAACTCCACATTTTACTCAAATCAAACCCTAGAGAATTATTATTGAAAAACTAATAATAGTTGAATAACTACAATTGTTTTATTTAAATTATGAGATGTTATATTTTATTTCCTAATGGGGTTTGGGAAGACCTAGTATTTGATTAGTTAGGTATGTTTACTAGAGGCCTGGGAAGTGATTGATTTATGATGTTGTTATGTACTATTGTTTGGTCATGATTGTTTCATTCCCAACTATTGTGATGTATTCACATATTTTTTGTGGTGAGAATTAGTTCTATTATGAAAGTTCATGTTGTGATTTTCATGATATAATCTTTGAGGGGTTGATTAGTTATCTACTATGCTTTCCAGTTTCTCGTATGGGACTGATCATTTATTGTGATTTTATGAGATTTTCTATTATGAGCTTATGGTAGGTTATCTTCGTGTATGCTAGGAAGTGGCTTGCAATGGGGGCTGAATCCCTAAAGAGGCTGCCTGGGTAACCCATTGTAAGTTGTATTAATAAGTGATAATATTTCATTAATGAGGTTAAAATAAATTAACAAGAGTCAATATGTACCTCACCCATGCATCAAGTGCTAGTATAGGCTAAGATGAGAGTAGAAAGGATGCTCGGTTGTGACCTTTCTTCATTAGTATGCCTTGTCTGTAAGAGAAGATACTAATGTCACATAGAGTCACTAGGGGGATAGACCCTAGAGAGATTGCCAGGGTAATCTTAGAGCCAACTCATGTGATGACACTTGCCCACATGCATATTAGGTTTCCTACGTGTCTTTATTGCCTCTGAGATTAGATGTTATTTATGTACCTGGTACCTTTGAGATAGATTGCTATCGAGATTTCTTGACCTAGATTCTTTCTATGACTTTTGGATTGTTATCCATTTGGGACTTGAGTTTATCTCCTCAACACGGTGGGAGTGGGCCACTTAGGTTCTACAAGTTTTGGTGGTAATGTTTCTTATACCATTGAGCTCCAATAGCTAGATGCCAATGCTGGATGTACCTTGTGCTCTATTGTACTTTGATTCTTTGAGATCCTATGAGATGTTGTATCTTATCTTGATGTATATTCTTTTAGCAATTCATACCTCATGACTTGTATAGAGGATGATTATGCATTTTGGTTATGCCATGTGGCATCTTATGTACTTGTATATTATTTCATATCATTTTATACTTATGGTTGTTATATGATGTGGACTTTATTTACTTATCAAATTTAATCTTAAATAAAAATTATGTGTGTGATTCAACGTCATGGAACCCTTGAGAGATGTAACTTTTATTGTATTGCTTATGTATGTCTGCGAGTTATTACTTTTGCTATGTTATCTCTTTCTTGTTTTAATCTTTCAAAAAAAAAAGTTTTGAAAACTTAGTGACATAATAGGTAAATTACTTTTGGGTTCCTTGGCAAGGTATTACACAACCCACACAGGGACCCAAAACCTTTTTTCATTTGAGACCATAAAGACTTGTTGGTAAACAGATTTGTCACAGAAGAATTTGCCCAATGGAGTGTATGTGGCAAATCGTTCACAACAGTTGGATAGGCCCTTGATATCCGGCCTTCCTCTGCGTTTGGAGGGGCAGCTCCCTCGTAAGATATAATTTTTAAAGGGTTTTTCAATCAAAGAATCTAAAACTTCAAAATTTAAGAGAAAGTTGTGGAAGGTGAATGCACCACGCGCCCTCACAACCTTCAGAGATTAACAAGATCGATAACAGAGATACCCAAGAACTACGCTTGAAAGCAACCTGTATTATTAAGCACATTCATTATCATCCGTAAACACTCGCATATCACCATGAGAATGTCCACTACAACGTATAACAATTTGGATTTTAAAATAAGAAACCCAAAGTAGATCCCATTTCATTTCTTTGCACCAAGAAAAGCAATAGAGATTTTTCAATTCAGAGATAAAAAGTGTACATACTTTCCAAAATTTATCCCTAGATCAAAATTTCAGCATAGTGTTCCCTTATTTTTCCAACCCAAAAAGTTCTTTTTACAAGCCAAAAGGTGTCCTTATATAGACATAGAGGTTAATAACTACCTCTCTGAGGTTAATAACCACCTCCGAAACACAAAATTTTGGAAGGTTAATTAACCTTAAGAAAATTAACCTATACAAGGAAACTTGCAAAAACAAAACTTTAGCTAGAATTCCTGAAAATGTTTGCATATACAATCACTAATTCTTCTAGCTATTAGCCCTATCTATCAGGACACAATTGATCTGTCTCGGAAAGCCCTGTAAGCATCTTGGCCGAGTATCATTGATTCATAGTTCGGAATGAACATGTTTTCCATCTTGAGTTTGGCTGTGAGATATCTATCTTGGATTTCTTCTGACTCCTGCCGGTAGGCTGAAATGTTACAATCTCCCAACGTGACTGCAACTAGGCTAAGCTTCATCATAGTTTCAGCGTCTGACACACGGTTCTCTATTTCTGAATGAATTTGAACGCTGAAGGAATCAAGGAGAAACTGACAATCAACATGCTGAAGATCACTTACTGGCATCCCACCTGTGATAGTAGAGATTAATTCATCTGTACTTTTTGCTTTCAGCTGCTCCAAAGATGTTATTAACTTTTCGAACTCAGTGATCCCTTTGTTGATGTTTATCATCTTCCAACCAACACTTTTACTCTAGATACGTATTTGGTTGTCACTCGGATCAGCAATAATTTTCTCAAGGAGTAGGGTGCCCATATCCAACTTGGCTATTTCCTTTAATTCATCGGCTACTTTTTGCCAGTTGGATTTATGTTCTTTGCTATTTTCCAGCTCCTTAGAAATTTCCTGTACCTGCGTGATGGATTTCCCACATATCTCCTTTACTCCAGTTATAAGTTTTGAAGCATCTTCTATCATCCTGTTTATCAAAGCCTCGATCATTAAACTATATGACTTTTGTTGGTCAATTCTTTGAACAATAGTATGATCTAAAATACCATCAAGTCTTGTTGGAACTGGCGGGGTGGCCATGAATTGGGTATTAGAAGGGTTGCTGATTGAATTAACATAAGCTACCATCATTTGAAGTTGTTCTTTGAGTTGCTCTTTGGCTCTTCTCTCTTTCTTCGCCCTTTGCAACATCTGAGTGGCAATCAATTCAAAATTTTGAAACTCTCTTTCCGCATTAGAAGGACCAAGGTCAACATTTTCTAGAATGAAATCTGATTCAGATGCTTCATCAACATTCTTTTCAACTATAGGCTTGGCTAATTCTACATACAGATTGCCTGAAGTTTTATCAATAGCTAACCTGGACATCACTTTGGTCTTTTTCTCCTTAGGAGGCTTCTGAAGAATGCTAGAGACCATATCAAATGGAGGCGGAACCAACTGAACAACATTCTTCCTCTTCTGAAGACTATCCTGGAACCATGAATGTGTAACCTTTGAAATTTGTTCGGCACCTATTACATTTTCAGCAACCATTATTAAGTCCTCCGAATTAGATAACGGGTCATCCAACTGTGTAATGTCTATTATGGGCGCATCAGGAGGAGGAAGACTCAAGTGAGGAATTGCTACATCACGAGGGGATGTAACCGGAACATGTGATTCAACAATTTGAGGGCTTCTTTGGTCTTTTTCATTCCTTCTACCTTTCATTTTTTTCCTTTTCCTTTGTACTGTAAACTTATCTGGCTGATTCAAATTTTCATCTTGATCTTGAACATCTATCTTCTCACTAGAAGTGGCCTCTATTGCCATTTGAGACGATTCCCCTGTATTATTTCTCCCTTCTTCATTTTGAGATTCACCAGTTGCTTTTTCGATTCTGATTTTACTAATCCAGTCTCTCATTCTTCTAAGAACATAGGAAGACCTCTCTTTCAAACTTTTCAATTCGGGAATTGACCAATCAATAGGAGGGAGCTCTAGTAATTCAATCTTCTCGTAATAATAAGGATCAACCAAAGAAACTTCATCATCATCTATGCCTGTTACATCAATGTCTAACTTGAAGTTTATTATCTGCCGTACTGTAAGCCGCATCCAATCCCTCTTCCTGACTTTGAAGTCATTTTCGCAATCCTCCCAAAAGTCTTCCAGAGCCGGGAAGTGACCGAGACTAGGATTTAACTTCAATTCATTCACAGCATAGCCCTTACTATCATAAGGGAAACGCATTGTGTAAGGATGCAAATTTATCGTGGCGATAGATCTTTCAATGTTCCTGGCATCTGACGCAGTGTCACAACTATAATATCCGATGCCGATAGGGAAAGTTATTTCATCTGTCCTCCTGTTCCTGCAAAGTTTGTTGATTTGATTAATTTGCCTACACATTTCAATTAAGACTAGTTTATCATCAACAAATCTAGGTAGCATCAACGGACATCCATCATAGGCAGCCAACCGGATATAAGTAAACTTCGGAAATTGTATAAAAACACTTCCATATTTTTGCACTTTCATTGCTGCTTCCGGTGAAATCCTGAGCCCAATGTTCCCCTGAATTTCCCTTACAGTTAGCATGGTGAATGCATCATTCACTCTTCTGAAATGGTGTAGGCTATTATCATACTAAATTTGAGGAAGATAATCATAAATGATGGTCGTTTCATTATAAATGCCCTGCCGGTTAAGTCCTGGCCAACCTTTGGTACTTGCGATGGCGTAAAAAAGGTATGAAGTCATATAAAAGTAGTCATTTTCCCGAAGTCCCATGAGCTGTCTGTGCAGTGAGTCACTGATAATTTCAGCCCAATCAATGTATTGTTTTCCTTCATAGACAATATTAATGAATAGAAACATCCAACCTTCAAACTCGTGTGAATCCCGGAGACCAACGATCCTGCTCGACAAAATAACCATGTTCGCTACATCTTCTTTCAGCGATGATCTGTGAATGGATTTGCCTAATTGAGATTTGCCTCTTCTCGGTTGGAAGAACCACGATCTTGCCACAGTATTTAAACATTGAGTTTGATTGGCAGTAAAATATTCCTTGGCAGTTCTTAGATTAATGTTGGCATATTGCATCCTAGCGGGCAATCGAAAAACGATAGCAATAGATGCAGGATCCAGGCGGGCAATTGTTTCATCGTTCGGCGAAAGAACTTCTCTAGTGCTGGGATGATAAGCCTTCATGCATTCCAACACTAACTCTGGGCATTGTACGGAGATGGGATGCCCGCCTGCTTGGGCCAAGCCACTGTCCAATATTTTTCCAGCTAATGGAGTCTTTTCTTCATTCGCAAGAGATGACCAGAAATCTTGAAGACAAACATTTCCCAAAATGGTATCACCAATATCTGGAAGTGTATTTCTTAAAATAGGAGCATAATCCGGCCTTTGATACTTGTACTTCATAGTTGATTTCCGATCTTTTTCTCAAATATGCCGAGTTACAAAGAAAATAAGAATGTTGATTCAAACTTGGGTAACTTAATGAGTGGAGGTTCCAAAGTTCCAGAAACAGCCCAATGCTAACGCCCTTTCCTTACTACTTGTATCCCACCATAGCAACTGTGGGTTCCTGTCCAAATAAGAGACCTAATTCTTTCAATAGTAGGTATAGCGGCAGAGAAGCAGTTTCCCTTCTTTTAACACTCACATGAGTTCCATTCAGAAATGGTACCCATCAATTTAAATGTAGCCCACATGGTGCGAACAAGATTTTCATCGTAATCCAACAAGAAATGAAAATACATGGCGCCATACATGTTAGACCTCACTCACCTCCGGTTCACATCTACTGTCCTTCCTTCGAAAGAGAAGTGTCTAAAAACAAAGTAGTCCCATTTCGCTCACCGAGATTGCGTTACCAGTTCTGGCGGATCATTAATGGCGGTTCATCCATGGTTGATTGTGTTTCTTTGCAAAGCGTGAGGCAAAATTGCACCACTATTGCGATACATAATGAGCGTGTTTCAATCGACGGCCGTCTTCCTGCATTCGACCTGTGGTTTTTTGCAAGAAATTGCTAACTGACATGAACATGGCAGCAAGTTTGTTATGGAGCGGATTTGACTCAAAAATGGCCGCAAAATGAAAACTAACTTTACGTCCCAATCGGCGCGAATTCATAATGGGGAAGTTGTGGAGATGAAGATGGGTCACACCTGTCGCATGGAGTGAATTGAATTAAATCTGCCACAAAGATATAATAGAATACGTATCGTTGGCTCCAGTCATCGCGTAAGGTGAAGCACCATGCCTATTTTTTTGCCATAACATTTTTCTCCCTTATGAACCGACCGAATTCGCAAACCGTCTCCGCATCTCGCTCCACTTGCGTCCTCATTTACATGCGGCTTCAACCGCCAACTAACAAGAGATTCGATATTGATAACATGCATTGCAGTGTCATTAACTGCGGATGGTCGTGCGGCTTGATTTGGGATGAGAGCGGGAGGCATTTAAACTCGGCATCAAATCACCACTTGTTCGTCGTAATAATCGCGGCATTATGTGGCTTCTCTATGATGACTTCAAGCAAGACATACGTTTCATCAAACATTTCACATCCCTTTCAAACTCAACTTCCAAATTCTTTACTGTTTTTGCAATTATCGCTCGCATTTTGAGGTGGACAAAAGAAGTGAATGAAAATTCAAGTAGTGCGATGGCACCTATGCGTGAGCTGGAGGTGAAGTGTAGATTGCACACGTCCTCTAAAACTCCAAGCTCTTCCCTACTTGAGGCTTTGAATCTTTCATCTGCACATGATTATTGTAACTCGTGGTTTACATAATTTCATCCCACTTCTTTATTACTGTGTGACCTGTGATGCTTCCAGCATTGACAATGCGCAATCCTGAATTGAGGATGACACCTTGGTTATGGTTGAACTGGTCAGTGGACATCATTTCAAATAGTTCCCACGCTTTCTTACCGTTATATCACTGCCATTCTGAATGTTGCAGGAAAATGAAGGAAAGTTGGGTCATAAAGACCATGTGCCTTGTTATTGATTAGATTAGTCGATAAAATGCCCTATCAACCTATCCACCTTGGCACAGAGACTCAAAGCATTATGCCACACTCATTATTGTGTTTTCCTTGTAGTTGTAAATACCTTGATCATTTCTGCAACCCACTTGAGAAGGTATGCATTGGAAAACCTTCTTCAATCATGTTATATGCTGCGACTAGGAGCTGTAGAGTTCTATCAAATTGTTTGCATGAATGGCTACAACGGCTATAAGAATGTCTTGAAATGGACTTCACTAGTTTTCCAATCCGTGTGGTATGCAGGCTGGGTGGTGACTATTCTCATTATGAAGACTTACACCCTCAATATCCTTCACAGTATATTGGTAAATGGATTTCCAAAATCCATCAGCATGTTACTTTTCTTCTGTAACTTTCAATATGCCTTCTATTTGGGCACCCACGCTGAAGAGGTTAAGAAAAACGTGTTTTCAGTGGTTAAGATTAACCTTTAACGTGGAGGTTAAGAAAAACACGTTTTTGAAGGTTAACATTAACCTTTTAAGAAGTTAAAGGTTAAGAAATACACGTTTTTGAAGGCAATCATTAACCTTTAATATCTTGAGGCTCAGAAGCTGGATTTCGATGATCTCAAGTGTTGTGCGGAGCTGAGAACGAGCCGGAGACACGGAGGTTTGAAGACTCGCAAATTTCAAAGATAGAATGGCCAATTTGATGTTTTAAAACTAGGCAAGTTTTTAAAAATTAACAGAGGCTTATAAAATTTAAAGAATTTTATAGCCGGGCAACAAGACTCAAGACCGTCACTAGAAAACTAGTAAGGAGGAGTAGATAGACCCATTGCTTATAATAGCCTCAACATGAGAGTGGTTAAAGACATTAAAAAAAAATCCTTTGGCTAGGCTCTGGACAACCACAAGGAGAATTCCATGAGCATACCAAGTCTTGGAAACCCATTTCCACAACATGCTTTTAGGAGGGACCTAACCCACAAAATATCCTTTCAAACTAATTTTCTCTAACCAATCATAAACATTGTCAAAATCCTATGGGAAGCACAACATCATATGCATACATTCCTTGTGAAAAACCTTTAGCACAAACTTGCAAGGATGCTTGTTCAATGGTAGCATCATGATATTTTTGTTGGAATTATTTAGAATAACTGGGGAGGGGGGGTGAATTAGTTATCCAAGGCCCAACTATACAAATAAAACTTTTCACATCTAAATTAACACATAGAACATTTAGCATCATGCATGCATCCATAAGATTATGCAATCACTTAAAAATTGTAGGTTATCGTCAAATCAATTTGTAGAAATGTAAATATAAAACATAACAGATTCAATAACACACTTGACGCAATGATTTACATGGAAACCCAATTTGGGAAAAACCACCAGTAACATGCCACTTTTTCTTACTCTTTTGCAGTGATTCCCTGTAAAAGGCCAACCCTATTAAAGGTTAGAATGCACACTATTAAATGTGACATTTTTAAAGGATTTCAATCACCTTGTTAGGAGTGATCCTTGTTAGAGGACTTTAGACCATTCACTTGGATGTCACCCAATTAAAGGATTTACAAATGACTATTACGTCAACCTTAATCCAAAGGATTTACCCTAGAATGATATAATTATTAGAGAGCAACAATAAGGCTTGATTTGATAACAACTTACAACTCCATTTACAGATTAAAAATCTGTATTCTAGTCCTCCATTTTGCTTGGCTTTCACACACTTGAACTCTGATAGCTTGTTCACCCTTCAAGCATCCATATCATTAATCCTTCTTGCTTAACTTACCGATGTAGACTCTTCACTTAGGTCACTGAATGAAGAAATACCCTAGACTCCTTTTCTTCGTTAGGTTCTCGCACATCAAAACCTTTGCTTTTGACCAACCATCCCTATAAATAGAGAATTAAGATATTTTGCCATATATTTTCCATCATCCAATTTAGGGTTAGGAAATATTAGGTAGAATTCAATGAATCTACCTCTTATTTCATTACATTCTCTTTCTAGAAACTTTTCCTTCAATCCTCTTTGAATTCACCTCAAAATGGTTTACCATGAATTCTGTGCCACCAACTCATCAATCTTATCTTCCAAATGGTTCACACAATCCAAGAAAAAAAACTTGTCAGCTTAGATCCATCAAATTCACGATCATTCTAATAATGCTGATGCTCAACATTAACTTTCTTTTGATGCTCAACACATACTGCATTACTCAACATCCTCTATAAAATTACTGGACATGAACTAAAGTTACTATTGCTCGACATCAACTAAACTTTACTCGACATCAACTATTTTACTTGACATACACTAAAATAGACTTTTTCTCAGCTCCAACTAATTTTCTGCTCAGCTTGTACTAACTTTTCTGGGCACCTACTATCCACTCAGTCAAGCTTGGTAGACAAACTTTGTTTAAATTGTTCTTCTAAACTTGCTTAGTGTAACCAACCTTTGTAACCTTAAGTGGATTATCAATGAACTATGATATCACTTTCTTAGCTGATTCTTGTACTCCTTTTCATATCATAACTCAAACTTTCTTCTAGGTGTTATTGTTAGATCATTTGATCAAATCCTCTTCATCAATCAAATAAGTGATAGTACTTAAATCATATAAGTAGTTGTCTTACCAACAAATAGCAGATTTGACATCAGTGACAAAGTAATGATTGAAACACATTTATCATACTTGTATTAATTTGTTTTCAACAATCTCCCTCTTTGGCATTGATGACAAACCAAACTTATCAACTAAATTGACCCAATTTAAATAGTAAGACTGACAAAATACCAAAAAGAAAATAATTCCTTTTATCGAAATCTCTCCCTCTATCAGCAACTTTCATCTTTTGAATAGGTTACAAAATTCTTTTATGTCCTAATCAATAGACAATCAACTCATCCTTACAACTCCCTCTGAATTACTCCTTATATCTCCCTCTACATTATCTTCCTCTTAATAGGTAGATGTAATCAATAGATACACTTTCTCTTTTAGTAGTCATAATTTCTCCCTCATACTATGTGTTAGGATTTCTCCCTCTTTGTTCAGTTCCTTTATGTGATGTTAACAATGTCTATCTCCCTGTTTGTTTAGTTCCTTTATGTGTTTTTAACAATGTCTATCTTCAATATCTCTTCTAATCAGTTACTATCTCCCTTATCTTGTATATATCTCCCTCTTTGACAATAATGCCAAAGACATGTCATCTTAATATGTAGATATGAACTTCTTCATTTTCTCCCTTTATCACCTAGCTTGAGACTGACTAGTAGTGTTAGCTCTTTGATTACTTTAGGTAGCTCCTAAAGTAGGATCCACTACATCAATGTGTAACATATGTTAATCAACTTATTTGATGCAGGGTGATAACTCCTATTTTTACTGAGCCTATTTTTCAAATTTATGGTGAAAATGTTGAATTGAAACTTAGGGTTGCATTTATTTTGTTTCCATCTACAAGAGAAACATTAGAATATTCTGTCCTAATCTAATTATTTTGTGTCAATTTGTCCCAAATATGTGGTTTAGTGCCTTAGGATTTGAATTTCATCTCACATTGCAAAAATCTTCATGAAATTCATCTAAACCCTAAACCTAGGTTTTTGAAAGTAAGCAGGCTTTTATTTTTCTTTTGACATCTTCCTTTATGATGTTACGATGAAGGGGTTAGCGGAACATTGCAAGAAAGTATTTTATTTGCTATGATCTTGAGATAAATGTGTCATCATCATATCGTGAATGGTATAATTTGTTTTTCCAACCTTATGACTTCCTTTGTGTCGTAAGATCATGTCACAGTTTTAATTGTTTAGTGTGCAGCCATCCCTGACATTGCGACAAGGGAGGTCATCGTGGCATCAGGAGTGATGAAAAGAGATATTACAATATTAAAAAGTAATGTATATTGTAGGATCATGAAATACATAATGGAGTGTTGTAATGATACGAGGTACCAACAATCATAAGATCATAGAGGTCTTAAAGGTAAGCAGTGGTGATCATGCATTGGCAGACAGGTGTCCGATTTTTCATTGGTCGAAATAGAAGGTACAGATACCAAGTGTGTGCTTAGTCAAGAAAAGTGGGACCAAAGGAAATATTATATTATTTTGACATGGTATATAATGATCTCTGATACTACGATGAATGGTTCATTGTAGCATCTCATGACAAAATAAAGTGTGGCCCAATGATACGATGAAGTTGTGATCGTAAGATTGTGCATGAAAATTATAATGATCATGGTGCTACGATGCAAAGGTTAATCATTATTGGAGGATAGCAAGAGCTCTAAATGTAACTACTGATGTTACAAACTAGCAAATGTGACTACGATCATAAGATCGTATGATAGGAAAGGTCAAACTGCGATGCTACAAAGATGTTTGTAGAGCGATTGTAAAGCAAGAAAAGGCTAGTGTTGGTGCCATGACACAAGGTGTTCATAAGATCATAGGAGGGTATTTCAATGGGTCCGATTGATTGACAAGGGTTTTCGTAACATCAAAAAAGCATTTTTGCAACAATAAGATGTCACAAAAGGTCTTTTTATCTGTCATTGTCGTAATATTGTAGGCCCTGCTCTGAGCTAAAAAACAATAGTAAAGATCTCGACCAATAAGAATTGAGTGTTGTACAAAAAGTGCGTTGTTGGATAGTAATGATGATACTCCATTGAGTTGACAGAATGGATTGATATCGTATTTCAAGCATGCTGAAATCAATGCAAAGTGAAAGTTGATTTGCATATATTAATTTGTAAATATTTTCGGACTTCACAATCACAATTCACCATTTATAAAGAGAAAGAATTTGAGCAAATTTAGAGTTTTTCAGTGTACTCCAGATTATTGTTTCCATAACTTTTGAGAACAGAGCAGTTTCCATATCCGGTGTTTACTTGCATAGTATCAAAATGTCTAACCATGAGGTGGAAGAAATTCAAAGTTCAAACATGGCAGTTTCAGAACCTTCAACCTCTAAAGGAGGCAAAACCAGATAGAGAAACCTCATAGATTTGCTGAAGAATGGATAAAGTTTTTTTTTGGTTCTTCTAATGAAAATTTTGTAGATGATCAAGCTTCTATTGACTCATACGCTTTATGCAAAGATGCTATATGCCCTAGTGTTACGAGATCATAGCTTTTCGGATATTTCTATCATAATAGGGAGAAGAAAATTCCTATATGCAACCCATGGAAGAAGAATCTTTCCAAATTGATATTTCTAGAGGTTTTTGTGGATGTTGACTTGATGAAGGCCCTATTTTGATGCTATAATGTAGCCACTAAATCTTTCCATAAGAGGGATGGAACTATCCTATGTACCCTAGACTGAGAGTCATTCATGAAGGCATTTGGATTGGATGGAGCTATGCGTTTGCCTATATATTTGAAAGATTTATAAAGGAAATTTGAAGAAAACACTAAGGCATATACTGGTGCATTAATGCTACAACATATTCCCATGGATTTGAAGAAAGTGGGTGATTACCCTAAGAACGTTGAGAAAATGATGCCATTGGACAAATTCAAAAATTATTTTGTTAAAACTATATATCTTGTCCATAAGGTGGTGGGTAATGATGGATTTGATGTGGTCTATGGAGCATAATTCATAATTGCAAGGGATGTACAAGACTCCTACCGTGTTGGGGAGTATGATTATGTTAATCATATTTTGGAAGTGATGAAGGAAAATATTGCCCGGGCTCATACTAGGAATTTAAAAGACTTCATTTTCCACCACTATTCTTTACATATACACTTGATTATCTACAAGAACATACGCTACATCAGCTCTGATTTCATTTATCAGACTTTTGATGTAAATGGAGACATACTAGTGTAGCTTTGGAAATGGGTATGGGACAGTACTTACCATTTCTCTAATTTTGTATCAATTTTCAACAATTTTAGTGATGTAATTATGAGAATGTTAGATCCGAGATACTTTAGGGCTCTTGATATATTGAAGGGTCTTTTGAGACTAGCCTTGCTTCCTAAGGGAAAGAGACTTGACCACAATTGGGGAGATATTTTCTTGTTTTCCACATTTTCTTTAGTGGGAGTCTATGGTTGTCCTTAACCACCCCATATATTGCTTAAATTTATCCTTCCTAGGCTAGGAATAATTGAATTTATATGGAAACTGTTCATTTTCAATAGGGAGTATTTAGGACCCGAGGTGAATAGAGGAACCTTTTTATGTAGGTGTTTTAGGATTGGTGATTTTACAATTGGAAAAGAAGCCCTGGACCAAATTCACTCTTATCTTCACCATTACAATTTGTGCACTGGCCCTTATAGAATGTATGACCCTAATGGTTGGATGAGGGTCACCCTTAAGGAAATGAGGAATTATGTATTGCCAAGAACCAATGAATTGCCTCATGAGGATATTGTTCCAAATATAGTAGCAGAAGGTGAGGCAGCTGATAAGCTAGAAAAGCTTGATGATGTCATAAGGGTGGAGAAAGAATTGAAAATAATAGATCCCCAATTTGTGGGATTCTACATGAATATCCTTTATCCTCAAAGGATTAGGAAGATGGTCATGGACCATGCTGAGATCATGGCTAAAATGCTAGAGGGCCCAATAGGAGAAGAAGATAGAGTTTTCCTTGATAGCCCTGAGCCAGATGTAACCCTTGAAATATAAGAGGATGACACAGCTCAGACATCATGGATGGCAAAGGGAAAAAAAGGTAGAAGATTATCCACATCCATGCTTAGGTCAAACAAAGGACATTGTGAATTTTAGTGGGGAATAATCATTATTTTGTTGACTTAAGACATAATTATTGACAAACAGAGTTAATATAGTAGAAAATACTCTCATAGACTTGGAACTAGTAGCAACAAGGCTAGATGATAGGATCATCCAAGCACAACAGTTCTTAGAGGATGATGAATTCATCAAGTCCACTGAATTCAAGAGTTTCTTATATAAGATAAAATAGAGTGAACTTGTGTTGAAGATAAGGTCAGGAGAGTTTGATGAGTAGAAGATGGAACTTATTGAGAACCTATAGGCCTATGATCCTGAAAGTGAAGTAATGACTCTAGAGGAGGCCCCCTTCTAGTATAGAGAAGTGGTATGTTACTAGTGCCTAGATGGGATTTGGAACAAGCATTTATGCTTGATCAAATAACGAGGTAGGAGAATGCCATTTCATATGAGGCAATTGGTGCAGATGGATTGAGAAGAGGGACTGGTTTCAACATTGATACCAAGTCTCTTGTAGTTTGGAGTATGGCTCCTACCTCAAATACGCCAAAATTGATGGATATACAGAGCACCGAACAAGGTAACATGATTATATGGACTCTACAAGGCACCTCTAGCATAGAAATCTCCAAGGCATTAAAACATTTTTCATTTATGAATGAAGCCAAGGTAGAGGAAATGGAGACAAGATTAGCCAAATCCATACATGATTACATTGATGTCAGGAAGCTCTATGAAGATGAGCTTAGGAGCAACCATGTGTACAGGGAGAGAATTATAGAGATTGAGGCCAGAGTCCATGAACTTGAAGATTAACTTGCATCTCTTAGGGAGCAACTTACATAGGCAGAGCAAAAGGTTGTTCCAGTTTAGAGAGAAGAGGAACATGAAAGACAACAGCCAACCAAGGATACTGCTAAGGCCTCAATGCAAACAGAGGATATGGAAGAAGAGGGGGCATTAGAACCAAGGAGAATGAGCATTGATGCTCCATCTACTCAATAGGGAGGAGATATAAGGACAAGTGTCCTTAAAATTATGATGAGTCACAAAATTGAAGTGTTGAAAAACATGTCTAAGTAGGCTCATCATTTTTATGTTGCTTTACAAAGTGCTAAGCAATTTTTCAATGAGGCACTGTCATGGCTATCACCCACATTCAATCTTTGGGGGCCATATATTCAATTCCTAGAGAGGCTAATTGTACTGATGGCTAAGAAGCTAGATTTTCCTGACAAAATAATTATAGTAAAGGAGGGACTAGAGCTAGTGAAGGAATTGCTGGGTTTCTTCAAAGGAAAATTGCAAGTTATAAAGGGAAAATTGAATATTTTATCTCAAGGAATACAACCCTGTATACCATCAATTTTGGAAATTGCTAGCACATTGAAAGATTGTAAGAACTGGTCAACTTCATTTGATAATATTTTGACCCAAGAGGCTACAATGTCAATTTTTGAAGATGTTTCAGATATTCCTTTTAATAAATTGACTAATTCTTTGTTTAAGGTATCAATAGATTTAAATAAGTTCATTGTTGAATCCAAGGCAGTCATGGATGCCAAGTGGACTAAGGCCACTTAGGACTTGCAAGAAGTAAAGGCTACAAAATGACCCACTAAAAGAGAAATATATGTATGGGAAGCAGTGGGGGAAATTAAAGCTTTGCTGACAGGAGGTAGTTGAGATATTTTGTAAATAGGACAGATAAAGGACAAATAAGAAAAAGATTAGATGCCCGATATAGGTGCTCCTTTACTTCCTCAACTACATATCTTTATGATTGATATTTTGAAAAAATGTCTATGTCCCCTTTTATTCTCTTCTTCAAAAGTTTTGTGTCCAATAAAATTTTGATATGTGTCCTCCTCTCATCTATAGCTTGTTGCAATCCTATATATGGATTTATAGGATGAGAAGAAGAGGTCGGTTATCTATAAATTTTTTCACATATATCATGTATTACTTTGTAGTCTGTCCATTGGTTTTGTAGTGATTTGAATGAGCTCAGTTCTATGCATACTTGAATACAAAAGGTGAACATTTGGGACCCATGCCTTGTCTTTGTGTCATAATGTGAGTTTCTATTAGTAGTATTAAGATCTAAATGAGAAGGATTTATCCTTAATTATCATTATCTTTGAGGTTTTGTCTCTTTTTCACATATCTATAACTTTAGGACTGAATGAACAAGTTTCCTTTAGTTTAATGCAATTTAAACAGTTGTATATCTTTTATTGATTGCTGCTAATTTAAAGAATTGGGCAATTGCTTTCTATAATGGATAAAGTTTAGGGTTTGTGAAAAGGATGAGAATTAGAATGAAACTTAGAGTTTAATGTTGACACTTCTAATCACAAGTTGATTAAAAAGGTCCAAATCTAATAATCTTTGACTCTATAGCCCGTTGGATAAGAAACTAGTCCACTAAAGTTCAAGGTTACATTGATGACTCATTTAATTACGAAATTTTTACAACAAGAAATCAATTTACTATTTAATATATCAAGAACTTCAGTGCTGGTCATCACTTATTTGCATCTACCTTTTGGTTATAATTAGCTATTGTTTTCAGAGGGTTTATCAGCAAATTATAGAAGAATATTGACCATTTCTACTATAAGGAATAATCTAGAAAATGAAAGTAATCAATTAGCCAGATTAATTCCTTAGATTTTTCTGCCTTGGCCTTGCAGAGTCTAAAGCGAAGTGAGTCCTGGTGACTTTATTAATGTTGGCCCAAAACTAAGATCTAAGCTTACTGATTATAGGATTTAGCTCATTTTTACGCTTGCCTCTGTCTTTGTTTCTTAGTATCAGGTTGTAAATCTACTTGATAGGTTCCATACCAGAGTGAACTCCAACACAAGGCACTCCACTTATCTCTTAGATAGCCTTTGATAGGGGTATCACCCCTACTTTACCTTTTAGATACCCATGAGCATCCTTAGGTAATGCTTTTGTGAATATTTCAACTATTTTTTCTTTTGTGTTAACATATTACATCTTCACCTTTTTATCTTGAACTAATTCTCTCAAGTAATGGTACTTGATTGCAATGTGCTTAGTCTTTATGATACTTGATTGCAATGTGCTTAGTCTTTGTGTGCATCACATGATTCTTTGATATATTTATAGCACTTGTATTATCACAATAAAGTATCAATGGTTTAGTGATCTCTTCTTTCATACCTTTGAGTAGCTATTTGATCCATAAAATGTTTGTATAAGTTTCAACAACAACATATTTAGCTTCAACAATTGATTGTGAAGTGTAGTTTTCTTTTTTTCTAGTCCATATAACTAGCCTCTTGCCTAAGAAAAATGCTCATCCATTGATGCTCTTTCTGTCATTAATGTTTCTAGCCCAATCAACATTAGTATAGGCTCTTAATTCAAAATTCTCATTTTTCTTGTAGTATAGACCATATTCCTCTATTTTGTTTAGATATCTCATTATTCTCTTTACAACCATCAAATGATTCTCCCTAGGATTAGTAGAGAATCTTGCAACTATCCCTGCATATAATACAATATTAGGTCTGCTGTGTACTACATATTGTAATTTTCCAATCATAGACTTGTATAATGTTTGATTCACCTCAAGTAAATCATCATTCTTTGATAATTTATGTCCTGTCACCATAGGTGTACTTATTAGCTTGGAATCCTCCAATCCAAAAGTTTTCAATATCTCCTTAACATACTTTGATTGAGTGATGTATATACCATATTTTATCTAGTGTACTTGCAAATCGAAGAAGAACTTTATCTCTCCAAACATAGACATCTCAAATTCTTGCTTCATTTCATTTGCAAAAGACTTACATAAAGTATCTTGACCTCCAAATATGATATCATCAACAAAAGTTTCAGATAACAAAATACCTTTGCCTTTCTCTATCTTTAAATACAAATTGTTGTTATCATCAGTCCTTTCAAATCCAAACTTCACAAGATAATTATGAAGTCTTTCATACCATGCTCTTGGTGCTTGCTTCAAACCATATAAAGCTTTGTGTAATCTACATACCATGTTTTTATTGTTCACATCAACAAATTCTTTTGGCTAATCTATATAAACTTCTTCCTCTAATATACCATTCATAAATGTAGACTTAACATCCATTTGATAAAATTTGAAACCTTTGTATGCAGAATAAGTAAGCATAGTTCTTACTCGTTCCAATCTAGCAATAGGGGCGGATGTTTCTCCATAGTCAGTTCCTTCTTCTTTTGCATATCCTTTGCAGAATAATATTTCCTTGTTCCTTGTGACTTTACCATTTTCATCTATATTGTTTCTATACACCCACTTGGTGCCAATCACATTTTTGTCTTCTAGTCTAGGAACTAGAGTCCATGTTTTATTTTTCTCAATTTGTTCAATCTCTTCTTCCATGGCTTTAATCCACACATCTTCTAAGGCGTCTTTCACTCTTTTGGGTTCTTTCATGCTCAAAAAACATGTATCATTTCTCAAATTGTTCCTTGTCATTGGTCCAACATCTTTATCTTCGACGATTTGTGCAATAGAATGATGTCTCTTGACATATTTAGACAATCTTGGTTCAACTCTGGTTTTTTAATTTGATCTTTCAACTTCTGAGTCACTATGTACCTCTTTGTTAGGTATTTCAACATTTCTTTCATGTACACTAATCTTAGAATTAGAATGTGCCTCAACTTCATTCTATAACTCGACACTTGAATGTTGCCCAATTCTTGATTACAACTCGACATTCATACTATGTGACTTGGTAGTCACTAAAACTTGGTGTTGGTTAATCACTTGATTTGCAACATCTTCTTCAATAGACATAACTTCATAAAAGGTTACAACTTATTTGTATTCTTCTGGTTCCTTCATGGGTTTAGCCTCATATACTTTTGTATATTCATCAAATTTCACATTTGCACTTTACACAACTTTGTTAGTGTTAGAATTAAAACACTTGTAAGCTTTTTTTCTTGTGGAATAACCTAGGAATATACCTTCTTCACTTTTTTCATCTAGTTTACCATTCCTAAAATCTTTGAGAATATAGAATTTGCTTCCAGATACCTTAAAATATGTTACATTTGGTAAGTATCCATACCATAGTCCAAAAGGTATTGAATGAATACCTTTCTTGACTTGTACACGGTTCAAGATATAGATAGCTGTACTTACAACTTCTATCTAGTATTTCAAAGCAACATTTTTCTCCATCATGAGTGTCTTAGCACAATCCATTATAGACTTGATCCTCCTTTCAACAATTCCATTTTGTGGGGGAGTTCTAGGAGCAGATGTTTGTCTTTTGATTCCTTTGCCTTTACAAAACATCTCAAACTCATTTGATGTAAATTATCCTTTGTCATATCTTAAATTTTTTAGACTTTTACTTGTTTCCTTCTCAACTCTTGCTAAGTACCACTTAAATATTTGGAAAGCATAAATTTCTGTTTCATAAACATAACCGTCATCATTCTAGAATAATCATCAACAAGCAACATAATGTACTTTTCTCTTTTGTAGCTTTGCACTTTAGTTGGTCCACACAAGTCAGTATGAACAATCTCTAGTATTCTTTTAGAGGTATGAGTTTAACTCTTAAAATTTGACTTTTTCATTTTGCCTAATTAACATTGTTTGCACATTATATTTTTAGGTTTTTTCAACTTAGGCAAACCTCTAACTTTTCTCATGTTACTATTACTAACCAAGGTATCAAAATTAACATGACATAACCTCTTGTGCCATAGCCACACATCATCAAATTTTACAACTAAATAAGTAGCATCCTCTATATCAAGGTAGAATCAACTACTCCTAGTTTGATCACCCTTTCCAATCAGTTTTCCATTAGTATCATATATCTTAGCAATCTTGTTTTCAAACTCAACCTTACATCCTGAATTATTCAGTTGTGACAAACTCAATAGATTATAGTTAAGTCCTTCAACATAGTAAGCATTTTCACATAAAATCTTTTCTGTGAGTTTGATGGAACCTTTTCCATTCATCAAATATGGTGCATCATAACAATTCAAGGTAATGACCTTACTTTTATCTCCAGTCATGTGATGTGAACACCCACTATCAATGATCCATCTGTCATTCTTGTTCACACAAGACACAAGTGTAGTTGCCTCATCTTCATTAGATTCATCCTTCATTGCAACATAAACCACTTCATCATTATGTTCATTAGATTCACCTCTTGTTTCCTCTTCAACAATGTAGTAAGACTTCTTGCCCTTGTCTTTATAATCTTTGTTGTCTTCATCTCTTCTACTTTTGTACTTGTCACCACCTTTGTAGTTCTTCTTCTTTGGACATCTAGTAGCAATATGACCAACCTCATTGCAATTGAAACAAATGATATATAGTTTACTTTTAAACTTTCCTTTACCTCTGTAAAATCTCCTTGCTAATAGTGCTTCAAGTTGATCTACATCCTCATCATATGTATCACTATTTTTGATTAGATAAATAGGTTTTACAGGGACCCTAAAACCCAAGAGTTAAAACATTAACAAGGCTGAAAATAAGCATGAAAAGCCCAGCCAAAAGAGTTCAAGTTCAAAGGCTGATAATAAGCACAAGGCCTAGCCAAAAAAAAAAGAACATAGAAAAGACCAAGAACAGAAACAACAAGAATTGACAAAGGCAAAAGCCCTGACAAAAAGCCAAAAAAATGGCACAGATAGAAACAAAAGAACATGTAGTGGATTAGTTCTCATTCTTTCTCTCCAACTCTTGCATGACTTGAGCAACATCATAGGCCATCTGGTTCTCCTTAGCCTCCTGCTGGTGCGCCCTTTGATCCTCTTGGTCCTAATCATTGTTGATGTTGTTCTTTGCAGGGTCGACCACCAGTCTGGCTTTTTCCCTATCTTTTCCTTCCTCATCTTCCTTCATAACTCTGTCTTTGATCCAGCCAATGAAAGATATGATTTTGTTGTTAATGGAGCTTAGTAGCGAAATCATCCGGTTCGAGAGATTGTGATTGTAGATCTCGAGTTTGTTAATCCTTCTCTCTGCCAGATTGAGCCTCTCACTATGGCCATCTCTATTATCAGAATCTACTCCATTCCTGTATTCCTCCATATGACCCACCTACTCTTTGACCTCCTCTAGCTCATGGAAAATCCACTTGATTGATTTGAAGTTATCAATCATACTGTTGTAGGCATTGTTCAAGAGATTCATCCCAATTTCCCTTGCTTTATTTGAAATAGCCACAATCGTCGAGTCTATGACTTCTTCAAGCCATGACCCTTCTTGGTTTTCCACGAGGACTTGTGGGTTCATGGCCTCTCTAAAAATGCCCATTTTTGAGGTCCTAACATTAAGGTTTTTCCAAGCTTTCCTCTTGTGTTTAGCCTGCACCTCCCCTCCCTTGGTCTCAGAATCCATTTTTTGCTCCTCAGGTTGGGCTTGAATATGGATAGGAGAAAGAGGCAGCGAAGACATATCCAGTTCTTGCTACATTCTCTCATCCTCTAGACCCTCCCTCTTGCATTTCTTCCCTCCTCGATCTTCCTTATTTTCCTCTTGCATCTCCTTTTTCTCCTCTTTCGTCTCCACATCCTCCTCATCATCACTATCAACCTTCTCATTCTTCATAGGTTTCTTCTGCCCATGAACCCTAGGGATTTTTCTACTAGGGGTTATGGAAGAAGGTGAATTCTTGACCTGATGGGTGACTTTTTTACCAGCGAAAGAAATCTCGCCATTCTCAGAGCTTAAGCTCTGAATATCATCTGAGTCTGAAGAGAAGTTGGAACTTCCAGAGGTCACATTCTTAGTCTGAGGGTGGGCATTACTTATTTTCTGAGCCTTAAAGTGCTCATAAATAAGCAGCAAGAGCCCCTCATGCAGAGTGGGGTTATCAGTGGGCTTCTTTTTGAAGTTATCAACTACCTTGCTCATGGAAGTTAACAAGTAAAAAGGAAAAGAAATTTTATAGCTGTGCCAAAAATGATTCAAAAGAAAAAAGTGGTGGGAACAAGCTCGATCAAGCCTAGGGTCTAGAGTAATGTACTCGATTACAACTCTTAGAACATACCTCCATAGTTTCTTCATGGTATTGAGAACATAGTACATGTCAATCTTCTTCAAGGCTTTCAGTTCCTTCGTATCCTTCACAAAATCCTGCACAACATTAGCTGAGAGCTTCTTGTCCCTGAATAACTTAAAACCCTTAATCGATATTTCAGCAATGATTGATATCACCTCCTTAGTGATCATGAAAGAAACCCCGTTCACCTTAACTTTGCCATTCTTCCATGATCCAACCATACTGTTGGTCACCTCCTGATCAAATCCATGTAGTTTCGTAATGTATCTAGTAATCCCGCCCTGATCTAGCTGCTCCCAAACTTTTTCCCTACTCCTCCATTTCTCTATTTCACCCACTGGCTCCTTTCTACACCTTTCGCTTACCATATCCGCACTCTGCACACCCTCAATTCTCATATGCACCTCGCATTGTAACTAATAGGAACCTCTGTGTATGAGCAGAATGTAGAAAGAATTAACCTTTCTGTTGCTCCTATTGCAAATGCAAAAAATGACCCACAAAGTGTGTCAAATAGTCTATAATAAATTACAACAATTATGATTTCCCATGCTACCTTTTTGGGAAGTACCCTTTTCCCTTAATCCATTCATACTCATAATTACACATTGATCTTCTCTGTACTTCCTTGGATCTTGTCCAGTTTGAACATGCTTTTGACATCTGCCGAAAAACTATTTCTGGGATGCCATGTCATTATTTGGTTTGCGTTGACCCCTATATTAGCAAACTTGTTAGCTACCAGGTTAGGTTCTTGGAATATATGAGTGGTTTAGACTCTACTGAATTTGGCAAGAGTCTCACGTGTCTCATCAATAAAATTTGCAATTGACCATGATGGCTGAGAGTTGCCTTTAATACATTTTATTATGTTGTTCGAATCCCCTTCAAGCCAAAGGTTACTAACTCCAATTTCAAAAGCCAGTTTGACAACATTACACACAATATTCGCTTTTGCAAAGTGGTTGGTTTGAAATCCTAGCAGGATATATCACTGTTACTGGATACATATTTTGTCTTTTTCTTCTTCACATTAGGTTCTTTCAATGACAACTTAGATTTGAAAGAAGATTCAATATTTTTAGGTTTGTAATTATCAAGGTTAGATAGCTCAAAAGTAGTAAGTCTACCTACTAGACCTTCAAGAGTTAGGACATTCCTTGGTATATATCTCAGTTCTTGTATTGTAGAAAATCTAATAGCATATATAGGCAACAACATTCTTAAAATTTTTCTTAGTACTATATCATCATCAATAGTACCGGTAGCTCCTCTCATTGCATTAACAACATCTTTTATCCTCGGGCAATGTTTTCACCTTCTTGCATTCTTATATCATCAAACTTACCTTTGAGACTCTCAAATTTGGCTCTTAGAACATTCTTTTCACCTTCATAGATGGTGTGTAAAACATCCCACATTTTCTTTGCATTCTCAAGAGTTTTGATATCATCAAACTCAGAATAGCTTAGGGTAGAGGCAATCTCCAACATTGCCTAGTTGTGTTCTTCCTTCTTTTTTAGATCTTCAACAATTAGGGCCCTAATAGAATCAACATGCTCAATGGTAATGGTATATTGTGCATGATCTCCAAATCCTCCAAGGTGTAGCTTCATCAGAGTTTTCCATGTAGGAAAGATATCTCTATTAAGTACAAGGTCCATATGTACAAATAAAACTTCTCATAGCTTAATGAACCCATAAAAAATTTATCATCATGCATACATCCATAAGATTATGCAATCACTTAAAACTTGTAGGTTACTATCAAATCAATTTGTAGAAATGTAAACATGAAACATAACAAATTCAATAACACACTTGACACAATTATTTACATGGAAATCCAATCTAAGAAAAACCACTAGTAACATGCTACTGTTTCTCACTCTTCTAAAGTGATACCATATGAAAGACCAACCCTGTTAAAGGTTAGAATGCACATTGTTAAATGTGACCCTATTAATGGATTTCAATTACCTTGTTAGGAGTGAGCCTTGTTAGAGGACTTTAGACCATTCAATTGGAATTTCACTTGGTTAAAGGATTTACAAATGACTGTTAGGTCAATCTTAATCCAAAGGATTTACCCTATACTGATACAATTATTAGAAAGTAATAATAAGGCTTGATCTCATAAAAACTTACAACTCCATCTGTAGATTACAGATCTTTATTTCAGTCCTCCATTCTACTTGGTTTTCACACACTTCAGCTCTGATAGCTTGTTCACCCTTCAAGCATCCATATGTTTAAGCCTTCTTGCTTAACTTGCTAATGAAAACTCTTCACTTAGGTCATTGAATGAAGCAATACCCTAGACTTCTTTTCTTCCTTAGGTTCTCACACATGAAAACCTTTTCTTCTGACCAACCATCCATATAAATAGAGAATTAAGATATTTTGTCATTTATTCTCCATCGTCCAATTTAGAGTTAGGAAAAATTATGTAGAATTCAATGAATCTACCCCTTATTTCATTTTAATCCCTTTCTAGAAACTTCTCCTTCAATCCTCTTTGAATTCACCTCAAAATGATTTACCATGAATTATGTGTCACTAGCTCATCAATCTTATCTTCCACATGATTCATAGAATCTAGGAAAATAAACTTGTCTGCCTACATCCGTCAAATTCACAATCTTTCTAATAATATTGATGCTCAACATTAACTTGCTTTTGATGCTCAGCACGTACTACGTTGCTTGACATCCTCTGTAAAATCACTCGGCATGAACTAAAGTTTATTGGTGCTTGACATCAACTAAACTTTACTTGGCATCAACTATTTTACTCAACATACACTAAAATAGACTTTTGCTTCGCTCCAATTAATTTTTTGCTCAGGTTGTACTAACTTTGCTCAACACCTACTATCCACTCAGTCAAGCTTGACACACAAACTTTGTTTAACTTGTTCTTCTAAACTTGCTTAGTATAATCAACCTTTGCAATCATAAGCGAATTATCAATGCACTATGATATCACTATCTTAGCTGATTCTTGTACTTCTTTTCATATCATAACTCAACCTTTCCTCTTGGTGTTATTATTGCATCATTTGATCAAATCCTCTTCATCAATCAAATAAGTGATAGTACTTAAATCAGAAAAGTAGTTGTCTTACCAAAAAAAATAGGTTTGACATTAGTGACAAAACGATGATTGAAACACATTTATCATACTTGTATCAATCTGTTTTCAACACTTTTGTTGTAGTAACTCCAACACCAATATCAGTTACTAGGCTAAAGCTGGTCAAAATTGTTAGGATAATGAGGTATAAAAAATAATTACATGCAAATATAACCAATATCAAAAAATAATAAATCACATAAAAGAGAACACAAGACACAAAGATTTAATGCGGTTCACCCAATTCGTGGGCTATGGCCACTAAACAATGAGTCCAATATTCTTATTATCCAGTGATTACAACTTGATTACAATTCACAATCCCTTAAAGTTCAATACTACCGCAAGAAGCTACAATCTCATCATACATCATGAAATTCCTAAAACTAAGCCATTTTATGCAATTTTTTTGTCACTTACAAAATTAGGGCTAGAATAAGTCATCCAATACAAAAATAGTAGATGACCACTTTTACAATAATAAAGCTAGTTGAGCTTTCAGGGGCGTTACCCCTCAAAACACCTGTAGGAGCATTGCCCCTTGACTCCATCTCGTACTACAATAGGGAGTGGACCTGGGACTTTATCCTAGGACCCTGCAAGGGGTGTTGCCCCCAAACCCTCATAGTAAAATCTAGGGGGAAATCACACTGAATAAACAGTGAAAAATTAACCTTTGAGTCTGATTAGGCTCCACACCACAACATGAACCATTAGATATCCTAAATACTTCCATAGTAAATGTGGTACAATAGAGGAAGATACACAAGATTATGATAACATGTTAAAATTGACTCAACAAACCCTAATTAAGCTCATCCCCTAATTCATGTTTAAGCAAATCAAATTATTGTCAACATGTATGTGTTTAGTATATAAATTATTTAGACATATATAAATAATACTATTTTCAATTAGGTATTAATAGTCACAAGACTCCAATTTTGGAAATGGAAACATTATGATTTCTTTAATACAACATTTATATATCATTTAATTCATATTTTCATAGATCGGATTATTGTTAATATATTTCTATTCAACACATGTTATTTAGAGCCATGCAAATTATTCTTGTTTTAGTCAACTATTAGTAATTATAGAAATCCAAATTTAGGAATAACATTATTATCATTTCTTTAATCATATAATACTTGCATCTTTATCAAGCCTACATCTTATCATTTCTTTAATCATATTAATATTTTTAATGTGCATAGCTTCATTTGTGTACACTTTCCCAATTATATGTATGAGTTTACATAATCTTCCCACATCTATATATTCATATGCAAATGTATGTTATATACATGGATATTCATATATGTTTCAACAAATGGTTTGTAGTCAACATTTGTTTTGCTCATTCCTACTCTCGGTTTGGTGTCTTATCATTTGTATGCCATTGAGAGTTTGATTGAAATGATACTATAAAACCTTTACATGCCATACACAATAAATGGAACACAATGTGGTATTATTCATGATCTCTAGTATATAATCATGAAATATAATGGATATAAAATTATTGTGTAATTTTAAAATTAATTTAATGATTACTCATCATACATGCTGAATTAATTTTACAAGTACCTAATTGGCATTTTGATGTTTTGAACTTGTTTTGGGAATTATATCAAGACCTATTGTAGATGTGTCAAGCTACCCAAAAATCATGGGAGTGAACCTGTTCAAAAGTATGTCAAGTTGATGTATAAAATCTTGTGTTGAGAGGGTCTGCTCTTGAATGAAAAATGAAGTTGTACACAATCATAGAGCAATGAATGACATACATTTGACATTTTTTTAACATGCTAATATAGAGAATAAGTAAAGTTGCAAACAATCATAGAGAAATAAATGACATATGTAGATAAATAAATGACATACATAGAGAAATTGTAGACCAATATTATCATTTTTTTAAGATGATAACATATTTTGGACACAAATTGCATTCAAATGATATAAATGTAATACTTAAAACATAAACAAGATATGTATATTTCGATATCCAACAATGTTATACATCAATAAACTGATACATCAAGCGTATGTCTAATAATGTCATACATTAAATATATGTCAAATATGTCATACATTGAATATAATATACAAAAAAGAGATCAAATATACATCGAGCTCTGTATGTCCAATATATGTTGAAAATGTTATACATTCAATACAATATACAAAACATACATCCACTAATGTTGTATAGGCATATAATAAGCATCTCTATATCTACTCCTCATGAGGGGAAGAAAAAAATCCCTAGTTGCCTTTGATCATCTCATAGAGGGAGATGATGTGGATGAGGTGGTTTTCCAAACACACTTGCTAGTCTACCAATCTAGACTCTACTGTAACTCAAGATGATATAATCAAAAGTATATATGAATCAATAACTATTATGCATAGAAAATAAAATATATGTAAATATAAAATAAAATATTTTCTTACCACTAGCAAATATACACTCTCTACATCCACCTTGGAGGTATGTAGACGATTGAGGGTAATAAGGCCCTACACCAATGATCAAAATAATTACTTGATCCTACTTATGAATATCATTTTAAATTTCAATACTAAATAATGTAAATAACAAATAAAATTATGCAAACTTTTTCATACCTCATTCAATGGCTTAGAACTAGCCACAACAATAACAAAACAATGATCAATAGAATTACAAACATGTGGAGGATTCTCTAATGTCAATCGTTGAAAATGATACAACACTTGAAATATTTTTAGCTATGAAGAATACACATATTTTTATAGAAAAACATCAATTAATAAATTTTGGTATCTTTGTGAATGTACCACCATGTCCTTCATTTTGTAGTGTTGATGTCGAAGCTACACCATTACCTATTGCACATGCATGTAAATCTATTAGACAACCATTCATGTGAAATAATGTACTTTAGACATACCATTTATAATGCATTAGTACATGTATGTACTTGTTGGGGATGATCTGAAGTCATTTGAAAGCTAGGTGACCCCAAGTCAACATCACCATGACCACTTTGACTCTACATATTGATCACAATATGCCAACTCATCTAATTATTCGTTCATTTCTTGAATAAACATAATAAATTAAATTAAATTATCATGAAAAGAAATATACCTCTACATAAGTGGTATCACATCCATAGTTAGAGTCCAATGTGAACGTCAATGGTCAAACAGAGCACTAATGCACATGAATATAAGTTTTGAGTCAACCATTCATATGATTACATAATAAATACATGTATTAGTTGAAATGATTAAATTGATACATACTTGTGGAGTCATCGATGTAGTGTGAAATGGGGTGAGAGGATCAATGCTAGTGCCACCAACACCCTAGCCTTGAATTTTAAACAATGTCAAGACATACTAATTTATTAGTCATTCATGTACATATGAGTTGTGATCAAATTATTTTAATATAATTGTAAATATTTTCCTGTTTATCAATGCCAAATATGACATTGAGGAAGTCATCTATCATCATACCATCCTCCTCCTCTTTGTCTTTGTCGCTAGTGCCAAATGTGTATAGAGCTCCACATGATTGGAAAATATGGCCTTATTTAGACTAAATAGACTCATTTGCGAGTAAAGGAGTGGCACAATGAATGAGAATCTGACTCAAAGCACTAATGGTGCCTAGTATGTCAACCTCTACATGTCCCTTCATAGTAGAAGGGATAGTAACATGATCCACTTATGGTTTTCCAACATGCATCCTAATTGAATCAAGGTCATTATGTGCTCTAAACCTCTAATGATGACCCTCCACCTCTACCCTAAAAATCTAGTATATCAAAATAGGCGGGGATCTCCCTAAGGATAAACTCACAATACAACTTCCTTATGAAATAACTTTGACCCTCATGATTATTATAGGGAGGGGCATCAAACATCATCCATCATAAATATGTCCCAAAAGTTATTTTTATATAATTATTAATGCACCAATAAATGGGGAACCTCTTTGCTATAGTTCTTAGGGTGTTCTGTGTTAGAATGATTTAGAATAACTGAGAGGGCGGGAAGTGAATTAGTTATCCTCAAGTTTGGATGTACCAATTAAAATTTTAAACACTTACAACCAACTTAGATCCAATATCCAATCCACTCAATCTCTATAGCATTTTATTAGCAACATAAACTTGTAGTCAACTATCCTAATAATAATAAACTTACAACATGTAAAACATCTCAAATAAAATCCATAGAAGTATGAGACCATGATTTAATATGGAAATATAATTTGGGAAAACCACTAGCAACATGTAACCAATTTTTCACTCTTTTGAAGTGAGCTATGTTAGGGGCCAAGCCTATTAAAGGTTACACTACACACTTTTAGGTGTGACCTTGTTAAAGGATATAATTACCGTGTTAGGAGTGGCCTTGTTAGAGGACTTGAGAACATTCTATAATATCACCTTGATTAAAGGATTTAATGACTATTAGGTCAACCTTGATTAAATGATTTCAACTGATACAATGGTTAGAAAGTAACAAGTTGATTTGAGTAAATAAAATTCACTTTACAAATATAGATCACATTTTAGTTCAATAGTTTACTCATTAACTAGCCTCCTTTATCATCTCCCTCATTGATCTTCTTGGCAACCCTTCAAGAAATCATGCTTCACCTCAACATTTCACTGTTCAGTCTTCTTCTCAAATTCACCAATCAACAGAATCAACAACTGCTCCAACCTTTTTAGGTCTATTCACCTCTGCCAACCTTTTTAGATTAGCCCTTATGTCTCCTTAAATAGGTAGCTCAATCATTTACTACTTAAACACCACCATTGATCCTAGGGTTAGGTCAAATTCATTAAATCCTTCCATATTTTTGTTGCCTCCTTCCTCTTCTAGAAACTTCTCCAAACTTATCTTTGAATCCATGCATAGAAACACTCAAACATGGTTTCCCTTGCATTAAATGTTCCATCTCATCAATCCTTACTGTAAACATGCTTTTCATATTCCAAGAATTCAACTATGTCAGCCAAGAATTGAGGTTCCTTCATAAACTATAAAATGTTGTCACTCGGCCAACATTGTGTTCCTCAACCTTGGTCATCACTATACTGTCTTGCTCAGATTACACTAGCTTCACTCATTCCATTTATTGGCACTCGGTCTAACTTCTTTGTTACTGTGTCTTTACTAGTGCTTAGTCAACACTAAATTTTCTTGACTTCTACTGCTCACTCGGTCGACACTAGCATAGATCAAATTCAACTATAAATTCCTTAACCTTCTACTTTGAAGCTCGGTTAAGTCTAAGTATTTGTTCTTAATTGATCATCTCTTCTAGGCTTTAACATAATTTTCTTATCCACTTAGTGTTATTGTAAGAATTTGGCTTAGGTTAGAATTCACCCAAGAACTAAAGAACTCAACACAAGCACACAGTAGACCAAAATAGATAGAGTATGATCAGAATGACGATATTCATTCAATAATTCGATTCAAGAGTACACTAGGAGTGCCTGAATATAAAGGCCTCAGGAGAGCTTCTAGAATGCATAGAAGTTAGCATCATGATATGTCATACAACCAGGCACATGTCCACTAGATATGGATTATCCTCCATTAAGCACAAGATTAAGTGCGATGATGTGAGGATAAGCCTACAATGGTGTAGCACACAAATCAGTGGAGTAGACAACATGTGTTAAATGAGGAGTGCGGATAACTATGTTGTCATCATGACAACTCAGTGAATGATGCATACTCCTGTGTTGTAGACACCATGTGCGTAATTAGAGTTGCGTAACTCAATGAGAGTTCACAAATTCCTAAGTGTCTCACTAAAATAATAATAAAATAATGCAAAATAATTAAATAATGCATTAACCTAAGTAAAACTTAAGTAAGTGTAATAAGTAAATACTTATTTACACCAACAGTTATGATTAAACAACACATTATCTTGCCAAAGTCTAACTAATCAATTGCCCATTATAATTCCACGTAACTCAACCTTTCCACTAGGTCCTCTTGTTATCTCTTCTTCTCAAGTCCTCTTCATTAGTCATCTTGAGACGACACTCTACTCAATTAGCAACTACCTCACCAATAAGGTTTGACATCGATGACAACATAACAATTGTTCCAATTATAGTTCCAATAGTGTTTTTCTCCTATCTTTTTAAACAATGAACATAGGTCATTTTTTATAATTTTTTTTTAACATCTTTGTAGGAAAATTATTTGGCGTAATATTTTTTTCTCTTCTCTCTTATTATGCCATATATTCAACTAGCCACTAACTAAGGCTACGTGAGTCAAAATGGTCTCAAGCAATTGTGTCAATTGTGCCCTACTAGGATTTGTTTGAACTAAATTTTTTAGCCTCCTAGCCAAAGTTTCTAATTCCATTTTCCCTCTTTTCATTTCATTTAATAAATTTTCTTGGGTCCCAAGAGGAGGTCTTTCAATTGGTGGGGGTCATAGAGGTTCTTATTCTTCATTTTAAGGTTTTGTGGTTGATTTGGTTGATTGGTTGAGGGTTTGGTGCTGGATTTGGCTAAATTGGTGGAGGATTTTTTGGTGGATTACGTGGAGTGTTATCAAGATGATAAGGTGGTTGGTTTTGCACATTACCTGGCAATTAAACAAACATAAATTAAAATTGATTGAAAACATAAAAAAATTAAAATTTATAAAAAGCAATGTTTAAAAAACTTATTGCTTCCATTGGATGTCAATTTCCGCTGACATGGAGGCATTTTTGAAGTGATTTGACAAAGAAATTGGCAAGGTATTGCACATTTGCACTCTTGGGAAGAAGGAATAGAGGAGAGCACAAAGTTGAAATGAAAGAAATGAGAAATCGACGACGAGTTTTGTGACTTTATTAGTTTTTAGCAACATGATCATGCTATAACACAATCAAAATATATAGTGTGGTCTGACTATAGTGTGATCGTGCTATGTTTTGAATTTCACAAACCAAAGGCTCATGGCATCCAAATCATAATGCGGTCACACTATTGTTTAGATGGGAAAAAAAATAAAGTTTCACATTTTTGGTACCACAACTTTGTGCACTTATTTAGGATCATTCTCCTTCACTTCCCTTTGAGGTATAAGGTTAATTGACCCCCAAACTATTGAGTAAATGAGCCCATTTATGATTGTTTCACATTTCACCTTATACACATAGTTTTGTGGGAGTTTTGGCAATAATATAGATCCATCATTTGATGACAAATGATTATCTTCATATTCATGGTGATGTTTATCGGTTTAGAGAATTGTTTATATTTTGTCATGATTCTAGATTAGTGTGTTGGCATGATGCATGTTCTCTTGAGACCATGATATGTTCTTTGGAGGATATGATATTCCTTTTAAGGAGATGATGGGTCATGATTAATTGCTATGTTCCATGTTTCTAAAGTTAAAAGTTTGACAATGATCTTATTGCATCACTTTGGTTTTGAGATATTTTAAGCTTGTACCTTTATTCTTCTAAAGCTTGACTTATTTAATTCCCCTTCATGTTTTATGTAAGGTGCTTAAAAAGTGCAAGCTCACACTAAGAAAATATCTCAAAATAGCTATGTTGTTTCAATTTTTGAATTAAATCATAATTTGAAAAACTTTGATTATCATAAAAATTTCTAAATGCAATTGTGACAACTTTTAAGATGTTTTTTTATATTTAAAATAGTTAATAAAATGTTCTATTAAAAATAAAAAAATAAAAGAATAGATAAATTTAAAAGATGAGTATTACCCTCAATTTTTGAAATTTGTAATCTTCCTCTTTCAAACTCGAGTTCTAGTGTAAATTATGCATATCCGACCCATCTTTGCATCTTTCATTAAGTCATTATTGTCAGCTAATTAGGTGTTTCTTGAACCCCATGCCCTTCCATTATCATAGTTCAAAATATTTCATGATTCCGTGACTTTGATCCATATCTCCAAATTCTAGAGGGAGCTAAAGTGTGGCAGTAGTAGATAATTATCAATGGTTTCTACCATATGAAATCCCAATTCAATTCTAGACGTTCCTAAGCTATCTAACAACAAAGAAATGAAATCAACAAAGTTTAAAATCCAGAGCAAAGTCAAGGCATTGACCCTGTCTCATGTTTGCAAACCAGACATTATTAAAGTCCTATGTTCATATATGTTGTCGACGATAAAGGAATGCCAACTAATTTAGTCAGGGCTTCAATACAATTTATAAATCCCTAAATCATTCAACGTGGTCTAAAAGGCACTTACAGATCTGACTCATAACATTAAAGCCTTCCTATTCAGTTTTGAAGTCCACGCGAAGTCAAAGAATTGGGACCTCTTAGAGTCTCTTGGGAAGCATCTAAACAATAAACTATAATGCATGCCTTACCAAGGGAGGCACTTAGTTTTCTTCTCAAAATTCCCTTGTATATATTTTGTTTTAGTTCACCATTTAGCCACTACTAGTCTCTTGTATTGAAGTATATATGGTTTCAAAAGGTCACATATATTCCTGACTTGTTGACAATAAAGGTTCAAGTTCAAAATTCTTAAAAAAGTCCAACACAATACACTTCTTTTAGCAATTGTTAGATATCAATATGGTTGTTGTGGCCACATCCTTTGTTGTAACATTCAATTAGATGGTGAATTGTTTGGCATGGTTGGTTGGGTACAAAAATATAAGGTAAATTATTATAATCTACAACATTTGTATTGTCCCATGAAAATGAAGAGTCGTAAGATGGAGGGATTAAGGCATACTTTGTCTTTTATTCCAAGGCTTTCCTTGATAAATGTAGACAACTTGTCCTCTTTCATCTTCCTTTCCATGCTACAAAAATCTAATATTCCTTGCTTTTCTTTAAGAATGCTAGTGACTTCTTCCATTTGTAACAATACTCAGTGAGATATACCTTATCATCCTCTTGTTTCTTCTTGATATGGGACGATTCTAATTCTGTTGCAAGATGAATAATAATGTCTTCCTTCATATTGGAGATAAGATTGAACTGATCTCCATAATAAAGTCATTGATAGATGTCTTACTTGTATGTAGGATTATGGAGCTCTTTGATTTCATTAGAATTGATTGGAATCAATTTATGCAAATAAAGTATTTACTTCTTTCAAGGAAAAATGGGAGATGTCCTCTTCTACAATCAAATTTAAAGGGCTTCTATGCAATATTCATTTACTAATTTCAAAGTATCAACTTTAGAGATTCAAGAGAGTTTATTCTAACATGATTTCTTCAAGAAAAACTAGAAACTTTCCACATAATCTTCAAGAAGTTCAATCTCCTTTCATAAAATCTTGACTATGTCATCTGTCTTCATGGACTCCCTCATTGGCAATAATCTTGATACATTTTTTAGATTTTTTATTTCATCTTGCCCTAATTTTGATAACATTCTTACCCATTCTCATTAATCATTTCAAGTCATCATCCTTGTGGTTTGTAGAGAAAAAAATTGGTCTATAAGCATGAACATGAATAATATAATTATAGCTACAACAGAATACATTGAAGTTGAACAAAAATGTATCATGGGCTTCCATTATTAGACCATAGGATTAGGTAGGCAAGATGGAAGTATGTTTGTAAGAGCAATTACATGCTCCTAATTAGTAATTTGGAGCTCGAAGGTTATTGGCCTAACAAGGTTCTCTATTTCATAAGTCATTATATATAGTAATTCTCTTGTTGTTGTGGATGAACTTGACAGAATTGACTATTTAGAGTGTGTTGTACTCTTTTTTGTATCAAACATATCTCCTTGGTTATAAGTATATAAAAGAAATATTTTCATGATGTCCCTCTACTGCATATAGTGGAGGTTAAGCTTAAGAGCCGTCTCCCTTCACTTTGTTAATAAATAATTTAAGTTTATCTAGAAATATACTATTTCTAATATTGAAAAATCAGAATTTCCTAATTAATGGAAGAAAACAACTTCTTAAGGAAACCTACACTCAAAAGTCCAAAACCTAGTACAAAATAGAAGTAAAAAAGTTGATTAGTATAAAAGTCATGACACAAAACAATCACAATTAAAAGTTAAATGATTTCAAGTAATGAATTCACATTAATTAAAACTCTTCATTCTTTTATATACAAACTCTATTTTTGAGAACAAAATGAAATCATGAATGTTCAAAAATAAAAAAGGAAAATATGTAAAATTAAGGTAGTTCAAGGAGTTATCTTTATGGAAAGAATGATAAAACTTAGTAGGGGAAACAATTCAGTAGTCGTCTAGTCTAATTTCGTGCACTTAAAATTCTTAATCTATATGTCGAAATTTGCCCCTTTTTTTCGATGAACCGCTATAGGTTAGTGAAGAGCTTAGAGCTAACCTTTCGGCTTTCCCTTATTTACGTAGCTATCTGTAGAACTCGTAGAGTGCAAGGTGGTTTAAAAGTGTCATTTTAAAACGTTTCGTCCAGAACTCGTTACATTCACCCCCAATAGCGGCTGACAAAAAAAATAGTACTTTTTGTCCAAATGGACCAATCAGAAATCAAGAAAGATTAAAAATATCAACTATTAGTGCATCTCTGATCGGCTATTAGTACATATACTATTATTTTTAGGACTTTTTATGAACAATAATTAAGAGGGGATAGATAAGGATAAGATGTGGCGGTAATACAAACATAGACCGCAAATAGCTCGTCTGCCCTAGCAATAAAGAAAGAAGGATAGCACTCGTCCTATGGGTTATAGAAAACTATTTTAATTTCGAGGTCAGAAGAAACAGATCCAACTGAGAACATCAAGGATTGCCGAGCCCGTTTTTAAGCCCACGGGAAGTCTGGAAAATCGGGACGACGTGGAAACTGTTGAACTGAAGTACGTACGGATTCAAAAGCTCACATATATTTCTTCGGTCTCGCCGACAAAAGAAGCTTCGGGTTCAAAAATTCACAAAAAGCCCCCGACATGAACCCAAAAGTCCCCCAAATGGTCGATGGCCAACATCGTACTATTTGTACCCAGACAAAATATTCATTGAAAAATTGAAATGATAAAGAGGGCCCCTGGACCATCAGATGGAACGTCTCATTAAGGTATTATCTCAACAACTTAACGATTGCTCTAGACTTGTACTCCACGATGTAAACAACGTTTTGTAAACTTTTGTCCTCTCAACCCAAGACCAACGTGAAAACAACACATGAAATGCACATTGCACATACATAATGAGTTCGGGCAAGGAGGCATTGGATGGACTATTGTACCAAACTATTAAAAAAAACGAAACAGCGAATTCAAAGGTTGCATGTGGGGCTGATTTTGCACTATAATGGATATGGAGCCGTCAGTTCTTGTGTTCAACTGTTCTGCTGCTAGTATCATTGTAAATGCTTTTGTGGAGCGTCAAGACTGAGGTTTTGGTGTTCTTCTGTAGCGGCAATGAAGGATTGCATATTACTTTATGAGATTATTCCTCATAGTGCCCAATATCCAGCAGACATCCTTACTTTATGTCTCACGATACCTATTAATATCGCAAATCACGATGGTTTTGTACACGCTCCTTGCTTCGGGATTCTCTTGATGATCTCGAGCTTATTAACAAGATACCAAGGTTGTCTACCACTACACTTAGAAATATTTTTGTTTTGACTGATCTTAAATATTACCTATTGTCTGGGGCACGATCCCGACCTCATCTCTTTTTAGATGTCGGGAGCCTTGCACTCAACAAGACTTGATCTTTGGTGGGCTCTTTGTGAGCCTTTCAAGTTCACCAGTAGACCAAGGGCCCTTTGACTGAAATATCGCTTTTGAATTTGAATGTGTGAGTATTTTTAATCAACGTTTTAGATCACACTCCATGAGTCCATCATTATGATGACGAATAAAAACTACTCACTATTACAACTAGCATTGCTTTCTTAGCTTGCAATTCACCACCCATAAATATGTTCTCGAAAAAAAGGACCTCTATTTGTAAGGATTACCTTCTAGAAGAAAAATGAAAAATACCTTATAGAAAAAGAAAATAGTTATGTAATAGGAAAGTCTCTTGGTGGGAAGAGAATCTTTAGATATGCAATAATCAATGGAATGGAGGGTAGGGGAGGAGATTCTCAATTCTCAAGCCCGTGTATAGAAATAGAAGATATATTTGCTTAATGTTACTTTGTAAAAAGGAGTATCCATGATGTTTGAGTGGTAAATATAATCTCTTATGTAGAAATAGTCTTCTAGAACTCTTTAAATTTGTCTCAGAATTAGAAGGGAAATTTTTTGAAGCTGTGTATTTGTATGCAATTCCTTTCAATTGATGTTATTCTATGTTAATTGCAATTCGTTCTTAGGTGATGTTGTTTGTCATATCAGATTGGGAATGTATTTAATTTTATGAACTTTGAGTTTTGGATATTCACATAATCTAAAGAAGTTGTTTTTCATATTATTTTGTATGAGTGTTAGGAGGGTGATCTTTGTATCACTGGCTTATGTTTAGTCTTTTGGCTAAATTTAAAATTTACATCTATAGTATGTTCATGTTCATATGTTAGTTAACCTTTGTTTCTTTCTGATTAGAAACATTCTCATAATCCAAATTACATCATAAGAGGGGGTTGCACTTCCAAAATTCAGAAGAAGATCATTCATTTAATGGGATCTCTCCAATAATTTATTTCTGTTTTTTGTAATTAAAAGTTGAAAAAAAAGAAATTTTACTGTCTCATAGTTGAAGAATTGTTAAACATGTCTGTATTTCAAATTGCGGTAAAGCTAGAATTTAAATGAGGGAGTTAAGATATGAAAATATACTTTATCAATTGATTTTAATAGCTGTAAGATTTATGGATTGACCTTAGAGTAAAAATATATACAAATTTAAGTTAAGATCACAAGAAAACAATTAATATAAAAGATTCTTCACACAATTTATACTCAATCTTTACATATTTATTATAATCTCAACTCTAAACCAATACGATTTTTAGATTTCAGTATATGCATTAAAGATTTTTAAGTTGAGAGGCTTTCTACAATTGTTAAAAAAGTATTTGTAAACATTTGATTTTTTAAATAGATTAGACACACGTTTCCATGTCTTATGCCACAATCTGAGTTGATAGAAAAATAATTGCAATAGTCACTCATTTCTTGATTGTGGAAGATGAAGTGATTGGAATGCTAGAGATGAAATTGGAATATTAGAAGTGTTTGAATGCAAACGGAAATGGTAGATTTTATAGCAATTTATAGCAATTTATAGCACCATATCGAGTGGTCAAAATAATGTTGGCGTATTTGTATAATCCATATAGTTTTAGTTTACTTAATAAAATATTAGTGACAATTTTGAAACTGTTTGACAGTTCTTAAACAATTGCATTGTGCCTATTTAAAGGCAAGAGAACAATGATATTTTATCATTGAATAGAACACTAAATAATCTTAGTTTAAATTTGTCCTTTTAAATTTTGGTATCGGAGTGCAAGAATTCTCATGCTTGTGCTATGTAGAGTGGGAAAAGAAATGTATTTTATTATTATTTTCTTTTGATAGTTTGGGTGTTTGTGAATTAGTTTTGGTCTTTTTAGTAGGAAAAGCTACGAATAAGGGTTACATAATTTGATAAAATGACCCGTCAAGCTATAAATTTCAATTTTTAATTAGTTTGTTGATGGGTGGTCTCATAATATTGTGTCTTGCTTTTTGGTCAACTTTGACATTGAGATGAAATTTTTGAAAAAAAAATTTTGTTTTTACTTTTTTTTTTCTACAAAACTATTAATAATTTGAAGATGATGTAAACTATTGACTTTTAGAATTTTATTTCTTAATTTCTAAATTTTATTTTTAAATTTATTTGGAATTTGTTTGTATCCATTTTTGCTTCTCCTTCAAAAAGTGATTTATATGAAAAACAACATTTTTAAGGTGTCATCCACTTGGATCAACATAACATTTTTCTAAACATGATGATAGTGTAATTCTTATGAGGTTAGGTTTGGAGAACCAACATATAGAGAATCCAATTGGTTTTGTTCAATCTGGTTAAATATTTTATACTTTATTAAGTTATGAAGTGACATTAATTATAAGTTAAGCTTAGGTTCATTTTGAGTCCTGCAAGATTACTTTAGTGTCTTGGTGATTTCTGGATCAAATCTTTGGCTTTGATAGTGTTTTCATGCAGTTATTAAGGGTTGGGGTTTATAATTTTATGATTAATGAAACAAATTCTCATTGAAATCCTAGTAGTGTTATATTTTGTTGTTCTCTTTTCATACCTTAAGTCACTTAAGAAGAGGTTTGTCACTCGTTAAAAGGGGCCAATGTTATGTCATTGGGTTAAGTCTTTTGTTTGATCCCCTTTAAATTTTCCTAACTCTCGTGACATTTTCCTGTCTCCTAAGCTTTATCATAAGTTAGATCAAGTCCACCTATAAGTCAAGGGTTGTTTTGTCATGCTAGGAAGGCTCTAATTCCCCTTCCTTTGGTTTGCAATGTATCATGTTCTTACTGGCCCCATAGGTTTGAAATGTCTATATCAAAAATTTCAAATGTAGTGGCATCACAAGAGATTGGCATATTTCACTTGTTGATTGGTTAAAGAAAATATTAGAGAGATTTAAACATTATTTGTTGATAGCTTGTGGCAATTATGACTAACAGTTTGTCGCAATCTCACAATCATTGTTGTTGTGAAATATTTAGTTTTGCGATCACGAGAGGATGATGTCTTCCACGATGTGGTTGGTCAAAGAGATATGACAAAAGAGTTTTTGTATTACTATCAATTGCATTAAGGTTATCTAGCAACTAGCTAATGGTTCCATCTTTTAGGATGTGTTGAAAATGTGTAGTGGGCTTTTAATTGGAGAAAATAGTTGATTGATGTTTAGCAAATAAATTGAAGTGTTGTACTCTAATTGACAGTTAAAGGGGGTCAAGATTGATGACTATTGTGATCTCATGATGGAGACTTGTGAGGGATTTGATAATAGTGGGATGATCACAAAATGATGCCATGTATCCTAGATTGTTTGAGGCTTGGTAGTGGTAGGATCCATTTTGTTGAGTTTCATGTGGTGTGTTGCAAGTTTCCAAAGGCCAAATTAATGGGCATGAGTGCCTTGTTAGAGGTCAATGCTAGGTTGACTCATCTGTGTTGTTTGATCTACCAAGGTGAAATTAACCAATGGTGGAGACACAATTTGAATTCAAACATTATTAGAGTTATTTATCTATACAAACAAACATTAATGGTTCATATGATGACATTTCTCTACTCAAAATTGAATAAATGATCAATTTTGTGAAAATTGGTATTCATCAAAGCATGCAAAGTGAGAAAAAAATATATTTGAAGATAAGGAGGGAATTGATCTTTTGTCACAAAGATTTTTATGGTTTTCTATGATAAAATAGTAAGTGATTTTTCACACCTTCTTTGATCATTTAAAGCTTGTTATAGACCAAATTGTGTTTAAATTTCTAGGAATTATTCTCGTAGGGTGTTGAAGAGTTAGGGTTTATTTTAATTAAGTAATTTTTTCTAGAGATAGTATTGAATTTTGTAATTTCTTCCAAAATCTCTAGTGTCTCCCTATATCTTTAATTTGAAATTAAAATCCCTAGGATTTGAAATAGAACCTAAAAGAAAGAATTCCTAACAAGTTGAGTATGACAAGAGGAACTAATATGATGATTTTCTAGACAAATTGATACCATACACAATAGATAGATATTAGGGGTAGAGGTTCAAGAAAAACCCTAGGCAAAGGTTTATATGATTACATGAACTATAATGTATAAGATGCTAGGGTTTCGATGACTAGTTTGGATATGTCATGGATGTGGTTTAGGTAGAGAAATGAAAATGTTTGGGAATATAATTTAGGTAAGTTGGTGGTCCTAAATGTTTTTATGGATATATATTTGTTGCTAGCTTTTGCAGATAGATATGTCTTGAATTTGAGGGATGTAAGAGAATCTTGGGAAGTGTATTATTGTCAATATGAAGTAAAGATATTAAAAAATCTTTTGACTTATGTGAACCTACTTCCTATAAGGAGCCATTTGATTAAATATTTATTAATGAAGAATATATGGAAGTGAAAGATATGGTTAGGGGTAATCTCCTTCCTATTCATGTAGCCAAAATAAGAAAGAAAACCTACTGCATTAGCCCCAAAACACTTAAATTAATATGCATCGAATCATGTTCTCATCATTTGAAAGCTAATTTTTACTCATCATCATACATTTGTTAGGATTTATAGGTACTCAAAGGGGATGGGGGGAGGGTGAACCAATATAATAAGATATTTCTAAACTTTAACCATTGAATTGAAAAATTGAATTACCAATTTCCAAATGACTAATTATATAACCGATCTCAACAAATAAAGCATAATAAGATCAAACCACTACACACAAATAATACATGACGTAATGATTTTGGCCACGTTGAAACCCTTTTTTGAAGATAAAAATCATGGTGGGGATGATGCCCACAAAGCTCACTACTGTAGTAAATGAGTGCCTTGTTAGAAGCATACAACTACACTTTCTGAGGGTCTACCCTATTATGAGTGACTTTGTCCCCTATTAGAAGTACAAATAGATATTCTAAGATCTACCTTGTAAAACAATTTATAGAACTCTTTTGAGAGTCTACCATGTTAGGGGATTTGCAACTAGAACCCATTAGGGTTCACCTAATCTAGGGATTTACCTATTGTGAATGTTAAGAAACAACTAAATCTCTAATTTGGTTATGACACTCTTTTCCTGTTAGATCCCTTTTTCTCTCTGATATTATTCTTCTACATTGTGCACTTATCTTCTCTATATCTTGATCACTACTACTTGATCACTCTTGTCTTCTAGCTTTCTTTTCTTTCTACTTTTCTTTCTTGTACCATTCATTCTCTTTCATTGGTTTCTCTCTATTCTCTTCACATCATCATCATTTGGTCCATTACAAAACCTATATGTTTACATGTAATATTTTTTCCTATTGAAATTGATGAAAGCTCAACCCTGCATGAACAAAACATGGGCATATTTAGATCTAAAGCTCTGATACCATGTTGAAGTTGATGAAAGATTAACCCCACAACTCCCAAGAATCACCTACATGTAAATACTTGTCACAAAAAGAGAGAGGTAAAATCTATAGAGGCTCAAATTTAGAGATCCACAGAAGATGAGACATTCTTGATGTGCAAAAAAGAATTGAAAATTGTATTGAATGAATAAATAGATTTACAATTATCATCCGTATAAAAGGAGAAAGGTAAAACCTAAAAGGTAGAAACCCTAAAGGGAAATATCATAGGTTGCATTTTAATAATTATTAAAAGAATTAATTACTATATGCCTAAAGTTTATCTTAAGTAATTTAGAGATAATAAGTGACTTAATAGTTAAATAAAAATAATTTTAATTAATAAGAAAATGTCTTATTACTCTAACATTGCCTCTTAATCTTGACCCTTCATTTGAACTTTTGATTTCCTTCTCTTTCTTCTCATTCATTTCACATATCTCAATGATTTTATCAAACCAGGCCAGCCTTCATGTCTAATTTACCTATCTTCTACTTGGATTGGTCAAAATGTATTACCTTTCCCAATGTAATCCTCATATCTTTTCTTATCCTTCACTTTGCAGATTCACACTATCCAATGTAGTTTCCTTTCTGGATATTACTTCTTCTTTGGCCAGTTTGCAAATCTTCCAAACTCCACCTTATGGTCACCAATCATCACATAGTGATCACTAGTCATGACATGTGTCCTTCATCTACCTATTAATCTATTCATTTACCAATGGACCCATCATAATGTACCAATTTAGTTCTCACTAATCAATCCTAAGTATACTATGATATCAATTACAACCATCTAATAATCATATAATTTTCCAATTAGAAAATTTTAGGTAATGCCAATTATCTCCTAATGATCTTACAATTCCAATAATCTCAACAGTCTCCCCCTTTTGAATTGATGAAATTACAATTATCTCCTAATGATATTCCAATTCCAATAATCTCAACAATCTCCCCCTTTGAAATTGATGAAATTACCCTTGAATATCCTTGAGATTTGAACTCCTCTTTAGTTCATACTCACCATTTTGTTTTCTTTTTCTGATCACCTTTTCTAGATTCTAAACTTCTTTTGAACTTCTCCCACTTTGATAATTTATCCTCCTTGTTATTCACAACATGTGTTCTCTATACTTCTCCCAAAATTACCATAGAATTCTCCCCCTTTGATAAAAATTTCGAAGGTGTAATCTTTAATAGTGCGTAATCATTAATTTACAATTTTAAAAAATAACCTTGTAAAATTATTACTTTTTGATTCTAGGGATGTATCCCAAGTCTTCTTTAGATGACTTAATCAAATGGTGTGTTATTGCATCTTAGTTCCCATCTCATCCAACTTGTTGATTGAATCTACACTTGGTAGTGCCAATGCTTCATATGGTATCTTTAAATTCCTCTACATCACCTTTAGGATAGGGGATAGAAGTGCTTGCACTTCTAGTATATGAAAAATTATGTTGTCCTACTCTTCCTATAGTTGTCAAATCTTGTTAAGAATTTTCTTATTGAACTTGACATTGGATCAAGTTGTCTTCTTAGGTTCTCCAATTTATTTTGTGTTTCATCATTATATAGGTCACACTCCTTCACAAAATCTGAATAGTTAGAAACCTTAGTAAAAGCATTTTTTCCCATGTCAGTGGGTAAGGCCATGGTAATGGTTCCCACTTTTTGGCCAAGTTTGACACTAAAATAGATATTTTTAACAAAAACTTGATTTTAAAATGAATATTAATAAAAAACTATAAAAATATTGATGATGATGTAAACTAGTGATTTTTAGCATTTTCTATCTAGTTTGTAACAATATTTTTCAATTTTTAAATTAATTTCATTTGAAGTCCATTTTTTTATCTCCTCCGAGAAGTGGTTTATACGAAAATTGATATTTTCAAAAAGTGATGAGTGTTTTGATCAACATAACTTAAAAAAAGAAGAAGATAGTTACAAAATTCTTTCAAGGCTAGAATAGTAACATCAATAACTAGCAAGTTTAGTTGGTTTTGTTCAATTTCATCAAAAAATATAGGTTTCATTTAGTGACAAAGTGACACTAACGATAATTTAGACATAGGTTGCTTTTGATCAATATAACTTGATTTGTATATATTGAAATGCAAATTTTCTTGACTTGCTAGAAAGCTAATACACATAGCTTTGATGATCTACTTTTTAAAAAAATTATTCTTTACTTTTATATTTTCCCCAAGGCTTCAAATGGAGACTTCTAAAATTATTTAAAAACCTATATTTAATATAATTAAAAATAAAACATCACAGTAAATACAATATATGCTAAAGATATATTTATTGGAAAGATTATTGAAAGGGAAACACTTTTACAAACTTAGTTTTAGAGTTTAAACTTATTTGGCCCTTGTTTGAGCCATCAAAAGAGGAAAATTTGAGAAATTTCATTTTTTAGACGCTTCATGCAAAGATGACTTCGTTCTAAGCTCATTTATGGGTCTTCGCACAAAGAGCCTTTGAATGAAACTTCTGAGGTAGTTTACCACATTTTTTTAGGGGCTTTTTTCGAAGCCCCTTGGGTTGTTTCCCGACTGCCAATGTAATGCCTACCCCTACTTGATTTTTTTGTTGTATTGCTAGAATCTTTTAGGCTAATTTTTTTAATTATATTTTATGATTATCAGTACTTGGTTGTTAGAATTTATTAAATGCTATTTCATACTTAGTTGATTTATGTGATGAGTTACTTAGTGATTTCAGTTATTTCATGATTATTTTGATTTAATGATAGATGTAAGTTCATTTAGTGATTTTAGTTATCTCATGATGCTTAGTAGATGTATTATTTATATGTAGTTCTATGGTTACTTACGCCATACTTGCATGTGTATGGTGTACCTCTATGTTTTACTTTATGTATGACATTTTTGATGTGGTTGAGGAAGCGAGTTGTAGTCACCTATTAGTTAGGATCAACACAATGTACCACTTCCTACCATTGCATGTTTAGTTTAGAATGCATGTGTATGTACATGTGTGGCTTTTATGTAGATTGTAGGTACTGGGTATCGACTTCCCTGAATTGCCAAGATGAGCGTACCCTATCAGAATATCTCAATGGTATAAGTGGGGAGATAACTCTTGAGTCCAAATCCTAACCTAAGCCAATTGTCTTAGAAAATAGGACAAGTATTTGAGTTAGTTTCACATTTTCAAATTCATCAAGTGACTTGAATTCATGATTTTGAACTTGGGGTTTGTTTTGGTATTTTGTACTTTATGTTGGGTTTTCAAATTTTGTTTTGTGGGTCTGTGATAATTTTCTATTATAATTAAATAAAATTAAAAGATAATTTAATGATTTAATTTAATGGAAATTTTATAAAGAAAATTCAATATTTAATTAATTAAGAAATTAATTAAATAAAAGAATTAAATTTGAAAGATTATATTTAAATTCTAATTTTGGCACAATTATATTTATTTAATTTAATAATTATAATTATTTAGGAGTTTCATTTTAAGAATAAACTCTAAATAATATTACTAGTTAAATTAATAAATATATTATTAAAACGTCTCATAATTAATTAAAGAGAGAAAGAAAATTATTTAATAAAAATATTTTAATTAATGGCAAAAAGGTTGTGCATGAAATTAAGATATAATTAAATAATAAAGATAAAGATCAACGAGTCTTCTCGCGTGATTACATAATTGAAGCCCTAAATTTAGGGGAGAACTCTCTATCAGAGATCTAGAGCTCATTTTGCAAGAACCGAGGTTTTGGAGGACCAAATTTAGAGAAGGGTTTCAAAAAAGGGGATTGTGTATGTGCTCCATGCATTTGTCATATTAGCATCAAATTCAGGTAGAATCTTGTGGATTATTTGCGCAATAGTTTTCCATTCTTCAGATTCCCATCTTCTTCGTGTCTAGATAAATCTATTTTTGTAATTCTAGAATTGGTTGAAACTCTTATGTTGAAATTTATTGTTTCTTTGTTCTTGATTTTGTCTGTATACGAATTAATTAAATTGAAACCCTTGTAGGAAAATTCATTGTTCTTCATTTTGAAATCATCTATATATGGATTGGTAATTCGAAACCCTCGTTTGATTAATTTAGTAATTCGTAGATTGAATAAATTAAGAAATCTGTGTTTATAGGGAGGGTTTGGAAAAATGAATCAGAATTTCATATATAAATTCATTTGACTATTTGTGTTCTTCCTATCAAATTTACTATGTAATTTGGTTATATATATATATATATATGTATATATGGTAATAAAAATTAACACAGTAAATTTCTTATCGTGATAATTTTGATCAAACTTTACCTTTTGAAATTGTACAGGGGGATGTGATCAATTTTTTTTATTAAAAAAAAATAAATTAGATTGTTTTGGGGAGGCGGGCCACCAAACCCACCTCCCTCCTGCTCCTTTCCTATTTTTTTTGGCAACTTACTATTTAAAATTTTTTTTTTAAAAATTTTTTTTTAAAGGTGGGCGGGGACAACCACCACCCCACCCCCCTATCCCCCATCCTTCATTTCTACCACTGCCAAGGCAATGACTGCCAAGGTAGTGACTGTCGTAGCAACAACTGCCAAGGTAGTGACTGTCGTAGCAACAACTGCCAAGGTAGTGACTTTCCCATTAAATGGGATGCGATTCATATCACATTTGTGAAATTGTTGTAATTCATTTATTTATTTTTATAAATTATTTTATATTAATTTCAATTATTAATATAAATTATTCTTATTCATAATATTTAATTTAATAATAATTATAATTAATAAATTATTTATTATTAATTAAATAATTATTGGTATTAATAATTTAGTAATAGATAATAAAATTTTAATAATGAGGTTGTTGTAATTAAAAGTAATTGGAATTTTATTTAATTTATTAATACAATATAATTGTGAAGTAAGTAGATGATTGTAAATTTGGGAAAAATGATTTTTATTACTAGGGAGATTTTATTATTCTAAAACTCTAGAAATCTAGATACTTTGAATTGACGAAAACTGAAACTCTGATTGTGTATTGAACCTTGTGTTTTGCAAACGAAAATGAAAGTTGAAACCTTGATTGTATGTCAAACTTTTGTGTTTTGAAAACTAGATGATCTTTGAAAATAGTTGTTAAACTTTTGATGTATCTCGTGTTGGGTTTCAAATTTAACTTAGTGGTTTTGATACTTTGGTAGGGTAAGTGCACCAAATTGTGGTGCCAAAAAGGTGACACCATTTTTATTTTTTCTAATTTTCAATAGTGCGTACGCGCTTTTGCGTGCATGCGCTATGGCTTGGGTAACCTGAGCCATAGTGCGTATGTGCTATAAAAAACCTAATTTTTATAAATGGGCTGCATACCCACAGCCCATTCATTTTAACTCTTTTTTGCTACTTCTCCTCGCTACAATGTGTACACTGATTGCAAAAATACAAGTTTTCTAGCACCCGCCAATATGCCTCCTCGCCATCGAAGTTTGAGATCATGAGCATGCCATATGTTATCTAACTTTGTTTTTGCATTGTTTATATGTTTTTAATATTGTTTTGTAGGTTTTTTTTCAAATTTTCTTTAAATTTATTTATTTAGTTAGATTTCAATTGATTTGTTAACAGGAAATGTCAATAATGAATCGACAAATTTCCAAGAAGATCCAAACCAAAACCCTCAAGAAGATCAAAACCAAAACCCTCCACAATAAGAACAACAAATTTTGCAACCTGAACCAATTGCAAGACCTCCTCCTGGCACAAAAGAAAACATAATAAATGAAATAGAAAGAGGCAAAAATGAATTAGAAGGACTCATTGGTCGGTTGAAAGAATGTGGACAAACCAATTCAATGAGAGCTTAGTTGGCTTCATCCTTCAAATCCATTAAGACCCACATTGCTTCTGTTAGTGGTCAGTTAGATGTTTGGTAGGTTAAGAGGGATGAACAAAAAAGATATTATGCAAAAAAATTATCATATTAAGATGTTAAAAAAAAAGATATACCAAAAGGTAGAATATGTGCATTATTTAGAAAACCTGGTGAACAAGATACTGTTAGAGAGAGTACTAAATAATTCCCCATTCATTGGTGCATACGCAATGCTATTAGAAATAAATTTTGGGCTAGATGGTGGATGGTTTTTGATGCCCCTCCTTGCAATAATCATGAGGTCCCAATGTATTTTTTAAAGAAATTGTATTGTGAGTTTGTCTTTTGGGAGATCCCCAATTATTTTGATATATTAGACTCTTAGGGTAGAGGTGGGGGGTCATCATTTGAGAGGCCAGGGCATGTCGTGACCCTAATGTAGTTAGGGCACCTATGGTCAAGCCATAGGGTGAGCATGTGACTATTCCTTCGGTTGTGAAGGAACATGTAGAGGCAAATGCTCTAGGGACTATTAGAGCTTTGACGCAGACCCTCATTCCTTGCATGAGTCCATTAGTTGAGGAGGAGCCTTCTACATGTTGCGATCACATGTGCACATAATACAGATCCTTATGCACATTTGGCAATCATGCTAAAGATGGTGCGGATGATGGGCTAGTGACTGATCAGTTCTTGAATGAGACATTTGGCAATGACACATAGGTAAATTGCAATTACAATAAACTAATTTGATCACATTTCATATGTATAGTGAATGACTAATTAATTAGCATGTATTAAAATTGTTCAAAATTTAGGGTCAGAGTGTTGGCAACCTTAGTAGCGATTCCCTGGCTCCATTTTTTGTCCCCTCGACGAGTCTAGAGGTATGTATCAATTTAATCATTTAAATGAATACATATATTTATTAAGTAATCATATGAAGGATTGACAAAATAATTTATGTATGTGCATTAGTTCTCTACAGGACCGTCAACATTCACTATAGACTTTGAGCCTAGACGCGACACGAGCTTCGTAGAGGTACATTTGTTTCATGTTAATTTAATTCATTTGATTATATTTGCTTCATGTTTCATGTTACATTTAACGTGTATTGTATGACATGCAGCTCTTGACATCAGAGACTCCTCTTCATCTTTGGCAGTCTGTCGATCATGGAGTGGCTACAGCTATGGCTAGTTCACAACCATTGACTGAGGTATGAAAGAATTTTCTTGGTTTTAGTTGTTGTTTATAATAGTTAGTATCAAAATTTCTAATTTTATTTATAAGTGATTATATTGATTCAATTTTTGTAGGGTCTTGTCACACCTGATCGTCCACAAGCCTTCAAGGTGGACTTGTAGAGCGACTATATGATGGTGGTAAGAAAATAATTAATTTTGTGTGTACATATATTTGATTTCAATGTATAATAATAATTAATTCATATCTACTTTATTTGTATCAGCTCGAGTTAGAGAAGAGTGTCAACAAGTGGACAAGCGAGTAGTGAGGAAGACCCCATCATCACCATAGTCTCCCTCCACATGATGACCAAAGGCCTGGTGTTTTGGGAAAAGTTGAAGAAAAAGCTGTTTGAGTGTTGCTGTAGGGCTACAAGGTAGCCTATTAGGCCTAGTTGGTGAGTTTTGGAGATTTGAGTATGAAATCTTGGACATAAGTAACTTGTAAACCTTTATAACATTCTGAATTACATGTGTTGAGGCCATTGGACCACACTTTGAGTCTTGTTTGAGTGTTCTTTGATATTTCACCTATTGAAGCTATCTTAGGATCATTAAGATTGGGAATTGAAGAAGCTTGTTGACTTGATCTCATTTTGTTATTTGGGCCTTGGATCCACCATATCCTCTACATTAGATTTCCCTTGGTACCTTCATGGTCTTCTTCATAGGTCTTGGTGTACCTTGTAGTTTCGTGTGCCCACTTGGTGCCCCTGCACCAATATATGATGTTATGTGTTATGTATTATGTAAATTATGTGTTACAAATCTTGTATTATTATTTATCTTTTAGATATTGGATTTATTTAAGTGGTTGGAATTATTATATTTGGCATACAACTAAATCACCCCCTCCCTAAGATGTGCTTGTCTCTTCCTGGGCCTAAAAATTGGTATTATAGCCAAGTCCTTTTAAAGATGTTTGATCACTTAACGTGATATTTGACATGGAAAGTTCACAAAATGATGCTACTAAGTTTGATGGAACCAAAAAACTAGTTTGGAAGAATGTTATGAATATTTATATGATATGTATGGGAGATGAATATTAGGATATTAGTGAGAAGCCTTATGATATACCAAATGATCTATCAAATGCTACTACAAATCAAATGAAGCAACTCAAGAAAAAACATGATAGAAAGTTAACACTTGATTAGTGCCTTGTTTGATATAGAGTATTGTCACATCTATGGATCAATGATAACCCATGAGGCATGGAAAAAGATAGAAACTATTTGTAAAGGTGACCGATATGTTAAGCAATCTGAGTTGTAGGGTCTTTAAGGGAAGCATGAAGATATAAGGGCGAGTGAAGGTGAACTATTTCACCATTTATGTAGAGAGTGAATGATATAGTTTGTTCAATTATAAGTAGAGATGGCACCTTAAGTGATGCAGAGGTCAGTGGTCAACCAATGATTTCATGTAGAAACAACTAACAATCCCTTTGCTTTGAAACAATGTCCTTATATCTTCCTCAAGTGTAACTAAAACAATGACCCAACCCACTCAATCTTTTATCAGAGGATAATCATTCAAAAGGCTTAACCCACTAAACTCCACACCTTTTGATCCACAAGACTAATTCCACTTCCAAACTTCTTCAAGCAAGCAAGTTATCCAAGTTGCCAAAAACACCTACAAACTCCATATGACTCAAAATAACTCCAACTATGCAAAGGACTTAACCAAGGGTAAAATAAGACTTTTATGAGTTATATAATGTTTATTCAATTATATTTAACCATCCACTTGGCTAGACCCAACTCCCAATGCCTAATTCTTCCAAGGTGTCTTAAGAGACCTAATTGACAAATTAGTAGCCCTCTAGCAACACAGAAGTCTAAATAACTTAAACTTTATCCAAAGCACTTGATAGGATAATTACATTTCTAGACACCCTTTTCAAAGTACTAAAACATATCAAAATATTTCATATGGTTATTTTGGACCAACACTCTTGTTTTTGATTGATGCCTTATTTTTTAGCATGAAAATGGCTAATTTAACAAAGCAAATCCTAGTATAATAGGCTTGCATACCTTGTAACTTTCAAAACTCATCATTCATGGCATAAAATCCCCAATTCCATAAGCAATCTGTCCTAGACCTACTGGAACCCCAAAATCCCAAATTACCTTCTCTCAAACCCTCAAATCTAGGGTATCACTAATATCACCCTTCCCCAAACTTCTAGATAAAATTGATTGATCATACACCTTTACATTGGTCATATAGGATGATAAAATCATAAAATACTCCTTTCACATGGCTATAACTCCCACTATTGTACCTAACCACCATTTCCATGCTAATTTCTTCACTATTTCAGACTGTGATCACATTCCCATCCATTTCTCTGCATATAAAATGTTATATTTATATAATACAACATTAATCATTGCCATTTCATGGTCTCAGGGCCCTTGATCCCATGAAATGGATCCTCTACATTAAAGAGATCAGTATAACTGTTAGGTAAAAGTATTGAAAACTGTGACTGCTATGTGGATGTACAAAACAGTGACTTTGATTAAGTTTTAAAACATTCAAAAGGAATTGGAAATTTCTACTAGGTCTTACTCAATCCATTTGAAATGCTTCTCAACTTAGAAGATTCGAAAAGACCCCCCAAGAAGTAATCAAAATGATGAAAAATTACATTTAAATATTTGAATTTTAATCAAAAAAGTAATCATAGCCATTTGTTTTTTAATATTTGAATTTTATAAATAATAAAATGGCTTTAATTTGATATTCAACCCTTATTCTAATACCTAGACCTATCCCCTACCCATTCTAAACTTCTTGTAAACATAACTTAGGTTTTGGACAACATTAGTCCAATACAAAACAAACTCTTGGTCCTTTAAGGACATTACAAGTATGACTTTAAGTCCTTTGAGGACATCACAAAATAAACACATTTGATTACATTTTTTGGTCATGAAAATCATTATAACTTTTAGTTCTTGTACATTTGAATTGTCTGGATATCTCCTTGTCCTACTCACTCCTCTGACCTTCATGGTGTGTTTGTGTATCTTCATAGAATGACCTTGGTGCCCCTACACCATTAAGCGATGATGATGAACATGAGTAAAATTATGAGATCTTTTCCTACATGTTACAATGAAAAAGTCACATCTATTTAGAAATTAAGAACTATAAAACAAGTTTCAAGTGAAGCTTAGGCTGGAAGACTTTTTTTTCTATGAGATGACTACGCTTGGTAATAAGCTACCAAATATTGAAACTACACTATTTATAAGGATAAGGAATTATTAGTCTTGTAGCCAGGAAAATGAGCTCAATAAACACTTTTGAGATGGTCATCTCATGATGATCATGGATAAATCATTTCTAGGTTCTCTTACTTGTTTTCGAATATACTAACTATATTTCATATTGATCAACCCTAGAAAGAAACTGATTTAAAAAGAATTATTTTTTGTGACACTGCATCAATAATTTAAGAAAGGACACATGAGAGTGTCTTGTTTTCAAATTTGAACCCAAAGCTCATAAGGCAATAAAAATTGTAAGAAGAAATAGAACCAAATAAATGTAATATCCTTGTTTGTTCTTTTTAGGGCATCTAAAGGATTGATGTCCTACTTGGTTACAAGTAAAGTACTTACCAGTGAACACACTAGGCACTCTTCCACTAGACCTTCCTTTGCCATTGGATCTTTTGCCCCTAATTGTCCCTCTATTAGCAGACTCACTTTCAGCATTTGAACCACTAGATTCCTCCTGATTTTTATTAAAAGATCCCCTTCCATGGAACCTACTCACTGGGTTGCCACGAGAATAAATTATTTATTTCATAAAATTACTGTATCTAGACTCATTTAAGAATCAATAGATCTTTTAGTATTTTTCTTTAAGCTGTACTATGATGAACATAGCAATGCCATAGGAAATGCATTGATTCTAAATGTTATCTCAAGGGAAAAATAAGTTGATATGTCTCTATTTGTTTCCACTGATGAAGAATAGATTTATTTTGTTGTGTGTACTGATTACACATGCAAGTCTTATTTAATTGATTTGATTACACATGCACGTCTTATTACATGTTGACATCATCCACTCCAACTCCCAAATGATGGTAGCTACACATTCTTCTACTCCACATCCTTGGGGTTGCTAATTGAGATAAGCTTGGCAAATCCTCTATGGCTGACATTGTGTTGTGTTGATAGTCATTTAAAGTCCATTTCATTGTGTTTAAATGTTGGATGTATTGCCTTAGTAATAGTTCATAGGAATAATGAAATAGAAAAATGAATGATGAAATTGTTGTTGTAAGTAAAGACCCCTTGATCACTATTAATAATGCCTATGCACGATATGTGTAAGAACACTTAGTTACTAGTTCTTGTGACTAGAAGTGAACCAAAGATCATACACTTTGGTCTTAACGCTTCCAAATAGACAACATTTGAAAAATTTATAAGAAGGGTTTTATAAGTTTATGATTTGGATATAAATTTGTTTTGGAGTTTATCTAAAATAATTATAGATGACAAAAAAAAAAAAAGATAAAAGCATGTTAGTCATAATATCATTTTTGGTAACAATATTCCAAATGCAACGAATTATTTTTTTGAGCTTCTAGCAATGATCAAGCGGCTTACTGAATGGCTTGATGAGTCTTGGAAACTTCTCCCATTGTATCCTTGCTTTCGCCAATTTGAAGTTTCTGGTTACATGCACAAAATCATGACTTTACATCACAAAGCATTCACATTCTAAAAATTTTCATGTTCTTTCATTACATTTTGATCTAAACAAAAATTCTAAACTTTCACTTATTCAAATGACTAATCTGAAAATGGGTCCTATTAAAGAATCTAATATAAATTCAAATAATGTATCTACATTCTAAACAAATCAAAACATAAAATCTATGATTTAAAATTATCTCATCACTTACATATCATAACAATACCCACCTTACCATGTGGACAGTCTTGGGGGAGAGTTTGCAACATTGTATTTGGATCCAATTGATCACTCTCTCTCTCTCTCTCTCTCTCTCTCTCTCTCTCTCTCTCTCTCTCTCTCTCTCTCTCTCTCTCTCCGTATTCAATCTAATGAGCCAATTGGATTTTCTCTACATTTTAATGTCTCAAGTATTGCCTCGTGGTCTAACTCACAAACTTTCCAAAGAATCTTATTATGTTGTTTTCCACTATATTTTATCAAGTGGACATTTGATGCGACAACAAGGTTTGAATAATGAAGAATCTTCCTCTTAGTTTGCCAATCCTCAAATAACCACAAGTTAGGGTTCTTCATAGAATATCATCTAAGCCATGTGCTAGTTACAACCACTGCATCAACATGGTACTGTAAACCTTCACCATCTATAATCGAGTGATCCAATTTTTGTTTGGCTTGGACACAATGACACAAATAATAATCTATCCCTTCTTCATTATCTTCAGGTGCAATAATAACAAAAACATGGCCTACAATGACAAATGTACAAAATGTGGTCATTAATTTAAAAAATACTTAGGTAAAAATTATAAAGTCACATATTGAAATTACAAAGATATATAAATATATATATATTACCAAGTTGCACTAGATCAGACAAACTGTCAAAGTCAATAGACAAATCCATCTCTACCATTTCTAGTGCTTGTGGGGGATGATAGGTGTCAATTGGGTCCAAAACTCGTATATCCCATTTGTCCACCCATTTAGTCGACTCACACTCGTCCCAATTTTCCTCTGTAAATGATGGACAATAGCATGTCATTTTTCATGTGTGGATACTCCATGAACTTGCATCAGAGCTTCTAAAAGAGTGCAACTCACTGGATCCTGTTAGTGTGCAACAATCCTCATATGGTGCAATGTTAGTATTATCTATCAACCAAAAAAATCTATGAACCATGGAATCACCTTCTTTACCTGGACCCATTGTAGCATTACACCATTGGACGATGGATTTTGCATCTATCAATATTGCTCTATCTTTGTACTTTTATTTTTCATGAGCTAAGACTCTTTGATGCATGCGCCTGCACCATCGTGCTCTCCCTTTCCATGACCAGCCTCTATGAAATTCCACATTTATTGAATTCTACACAACCTATGCATCCTGCTCAACCAATAGAACATCCGTGCATTCTTGAATTGAGATGCACAATTGTATGACCAAATAATGTGCTGATGATATGTTATGCCCTTGTTAGCCAAATCTCCATAAAATAGTTGAAAACAACCTTGTACAAGCTTCATAGAATGTGATTGATCATTGCTGATGTAAAAATGGTACTCCCTCAAAATCTTCCTATCATCCTTTGTACTTGTAGGTGAATGCATGAATGTTATGTGAACAAATATGGAAACCTGTTGAGATGTATAATACTTTTCTTGCACCTTATTTTGTGGTTGTAGTGTGTAGTTCTTTGCGAAGTCTACAATCAAAATAATGTATCGAATGGAAATGTATCCTTGCACAACTTGAATTGCAAATCTAGCCATCGAGCTCTATGTGTATGCCTTGCATGCTTGTAAATAATCTTTTCATGAACTCATACACTGGAATCTTTGTCACTGTCTTCATTTTTTCGTAATCTACTATTTCATTTCCAATTGCATGTGTAATATCCATATGTTCACAAATTGATAAAAGTTGCAAAGAAACACAAAATAAGCATGTACCATCCAAGCATGATGTCTTGTAAAATTGTTGGCCATCCCCTATTTCACATAAAATATTGGATATGAATTTTCTTGAAGATCTTGGTGGCTCATTCATGTCACAATCTTGCAAAACAAACTTAGAATGCAAAAACACACATATATGCCTAAAAATATCAAAATGGTTAGAAAATTTATTATGTATCCTACGACAAGAAGGTGTGCATGTGTGATTTATCTTGACATAAAAAGGTTTACCCATGTCATAAAATCTTTGACATATTCAAATTTGAGGATACATACCAATAAATTTTGCAAAGAATTGTCTCTGAGTTGAGTCCAAAAAATATTTCGCATATGAGTCGCGATTTTGGCTATCAATCCTCCTTCTTACAACATCTCTTTGATTAGGGGAAACACTTGTGTTATTTTTCCAAAAATCTTCGATCAATGATTTCAAAGCTTCACTAATTTCTTTATCCTTTCACAGTAGTCTACCACTAAATGTCCATAAATCATTTTTTGTTGGATCTTCCTATCTCTCACGCCTTAGCATGACTCTCCTTAGAGTACCTCTACCAATTTTCAATGTTTTTCTTGTCTTTCTCATGAGTCAAGCTTTCTTCATTTGGGTACTTACTACTATTGATGTAAGTACTCGTCTTGTTATATTACTATCTTTTGTAAATGATTTAGAATCCACTTTTTCATAAGCACTCATTAGATTCTTTACAATGTTTTTTTCATTTGAATCGTCCATCATTCTTAGCCCAAGAATCTTCATGATAGGCCTAAATTTCAAATTCCTCATCATTTCAACAAATAATTGGCATTGACCTGTAATATTTAATTCTTCAAAAAATAATCTCCACATATGATTAACTTTTCTTTGACAAGTATGCTTGCTAATCTTGTTAGGCATTGGTTTCAAAATGTTAGTATCAATATCAATCAAATATTTTGGTCTTCTAAAATGAATTCTAGAAGGTGTTATAATCTTTCCATTCCCTCAACATTTTGAACATCAATATAAGGTTGAGTCTATTGTGTACCTTGAACCGAAGATGATGTGCCTTGGCAATAAGCTGTAAAAGATGGAATATCACCTACTTGATATGTTGATGTTGTGCCTTCAACATGACATGATGGAGTGTGTACATCATCAGATCTACAAATTATTGTCTCTTCAACATGAGAGGATGATATGACTCCAACATTGGAAGATGATGTAGCTTCACAATTCAATTGTCTTCTTCAGCATAACTATCTCATTTGTTCCCTTTATCTTTCCAATTATTCCCATTTGTTTCTTTGTATCGGTGGTTCTTGATCCTCTTCGAAAGTCAATTCTTCATTATTGCTTTATAATTTTCTTTGTTCACGTAGTAGTTTCATTTTATCTCTTTTAGTTGCCGAATCTCTCTCCCTATCTTCATTTGTTTGAGTTTTTGGTTTCTTCCTTAGCATGATGATGATTTCTACATGTCAAATTATTCAAAAATCTAAATTACTTACAATGTGTAAATTAAAAATCATTCAAATACATATAAAAATTACAATTATTTCAATGAATACACAATATATATCAAACAACTTGCCAAATTTCTAACCATTTTGAAATAACATTTCATTCAAACCTACAAATTTCAATGAATTCACTATATATTAAACAACATGTCAAATTATAATCAAATTTGTATTTATATATCAACAAACAATATTTAAAAAGGATTGCACTAACCATTTCTATACAAAGAATATTCAAAAAGCCTTCAAATAGAATATCTAATGATTGAATTTGGTGTTTGTTAGCTTCAAAAAGTCTTCAAATAGTGTTTACTATGTTGAAACCCATATTTTCTATCAGAACAACATAATGCACAACAGACAAAAAGTAGAGAATGGATGAAATGGGACCCAAACTTGCTTTGTGACCATTTTTGGGTGATTTGACATAGTGCGTACGCACTATAAAGCACATATGCACTATAGTGCATACGAACTATGTCAAAACACATCTCTCCCTATCCCACCATCCCTCATCCCCTACTCTCTCTCTCTCTCTCTACTCTCTCTCTCATCTCCCATCCCACACTCTCTCTCTCACTCTCCCTCTCCTACTCCCTGTCCCATCACCTACTCTCTCTCAATCTCTCTCCCATCCCCTACTCTCACTCTCTATCCTCTCCCATCCCCTACTCTCTCTCCTCTCCCATCCCCTACTCTTTCTGTCTCACACACTCCCATCCCCCCTCTCTCTCTCTCTCAGGCTCCTCTCTCTCCCATCCCCTAATCTCTCTCTCTCTCTATCTCCCTACTCTCTCTCCCCTCTCCCATCCCCTATTCTCTCTCCCTCTCCCATTGGCTACTCTCTCTCTCTCCCTCTCCCACCACCTACTCTCTACCTCTCTCCTCTCCCATCCCCTACTCTCTAGATCTCTCACACACACTCCCATCCCCTCTCTCTCTCCCTCTCCCACTCCCTCTCCCACTGCCTACTATCTCTCTCTCTCACTCTCCCTCTTCCTCTCTACTCTCTCTCTCCCATCCCCTACTCTCACTCTCTCTCCCATCCCCCTACTCTCTCTCACACTCTCTCCCATCCCCTACTCTCACTCTCTCTCTCCCATCCCATTCTTCTCTTTGCCACCCCCTATTCTCTCTCACTCTCTCACACTCTCTTCCATCCCCTACTCTCTCTCTTACACACTCCCATCCCCCCTCTCTCCCTCTCCCACTCCCTCTCCCACCACCTAGTCTCTCTCTCCCATCTACTACTCTCTCTCTCTCTCTCTCTCTCTCTCTCTCTCTCTCTCTCTCCCCTCTCCCATCCCCTAAACTCTCTCTTTTATAGATACACACTCCTATCCACCCCCCTCTCTCTCCTCTCCCATCCCCTAATTTCTAGATCTCTCACACACACTCCCATCCCCCCTCTCTCTCCCCCTCTCCCACTCGCTCTCCCACCACCTACTACCTCTCTCTCTCTCTCTTACTCTCTCTCCCTCTCTACTCTCTCTCTCTCCCATCCCCTACTCTTACTCTCTCTCTCTCCCATCCCTAAATCTCTCTCACACTCTCTCCCATCCTTTCACTTTGTCTCTCCCATCCCATACTCTCTCTCTGCCACCCCCTACTCTCTCTCACACTCTCACACTCTCTCCCATCCTCTACTCTCTCTCTTTCACAGACACACACACTCCCATCCCCTACTCTCTAGATTTATCACACACACTCCCATCCCCCCCCCTCTCTCTCTCCCTACTCTCTCTCACAATCTCTCCCATCCTTTACTCTCACTCTCTCCCTCTCCCACCACCTACTCTCAATCCCCCATCCCCTACTCTCTCTCTCCCCTCTCCCATCCCCTACTCTCTCTCTTTCACAGACACACACACACACACACACACACACACTCTTATCCCCCTCTCTCTTCTCTCCCATCCCCTACTCTCTAGATCTCTCATACACACTCCCATCCCCCTATCTCTCTCCCTCTCCCACTCCCTCTCCCACCTACTATCTCTCTCTCTCTCTCTCTCTCTCTCTCTCTCTCTCTCTCTCTCCCTCTCTACTCTCTCTCTCCCATCCCTTACTCTCACTCTCTCTCTCCCATCCCCTACTCTCTCTCTCTTACACACATTCCCATTCTCCCTCTCTCTCCCTCTCCCTCTCCCTCTCTCATCACCTACTTTCTCTCCCCATCCCCTACTCTCTCTCTTCCCTCTCCCATCCCCTACTCTCTCTCTTTCACAGACACACACACTCCCATCCCCCCTCTCTCTCCTCTCCCATTCCCTACTCTCTAGATTTTTCACACACACTCCCATCCCCCCTCTCTCTCCCTCTCCCACTCCCTCTCACACTGCCTACTATCTCTCTCTCAAGTACTCTCTCTCCCTCTCTACTTTCTCTCTCCCATCCCCTACTCTCACTCTCTCTCTCCCATCCCCTACACTCTCTCACACTCTCTCCCATCCCCTACTCTCACTCTCTCTCTCTCCCATCCCATATGAGCTCTCTCTACCATCCCCTACTCTCTCTCTCTCACTCTCACACTCTCTCCCATCCCCTAATCTATCTCTCTTACACACATTCCCATTCCCCCTCTCTCTCCCTCTCCCACTCTCTCTCCCACCACATACTCTCTCTTCCCCATCCCCTACTCTCTCTCTCCCCTCTCCCATCCCCTAAACTCTCTCTTTCACATATACACACTCTCATCCCCCCTCTCTCTCCCCTCTCCCATCCCCTACTCTCTAGATCTCTCACACACACTCCCATTCCCCCTCTCTCTCCCTCCCACTCCATCTCCCACTACCTACTCTCTCTCTCTCTCTCTCCCTCTCCCTCTATACTCTCTCTCTCCCATCCCCTACTCTCACTCACTCTCTGCCACCCCTGTGCTCTCTCACACTCTCTCCCATCCCCTACTCTCTCTTACACGCACTCCCATCTTCCCTCTCTCTCCCTCTCCCACTCCCTCTCCCACTGCCTACTCTCTTTCTCTCCCATCCACTACTCTCTCTCTATCTCTCTCTCCCCTCTCCCATTCCTTACTCTCTCTCTTTCACACACACACCCATCCCCTCTCTCTCTCCTCCCATCCCATAATTTGTCTCTCACTTGCTCTCCCTCTCCCACTCACTCTCCCACTGCCTACTCTCCCTCTCCCTCTCTCTCTCTCTCTCTCTCTCTCTCTCTCTCACTCTCTCCCTCTTTACTCTCTCTTTGCCATCCCCTACTCTCTCTCACATTTTCACACTCTATCCCATCCCCTACTCTCTCTCTCTCTCTTACACACATTTCCATCCCCCTCTCTCTCCCTCTCCCACTCCCTTTGCCACTGCCTACTCTCTCTCTCTCTCTCCCCCATCCCCTACTCTCTCTCTCAAGCTACTCTCTCTCTTTCACACACATGCACTCCCATCCTCCTCTCTCTCACTCTCCCTCTCCCACTCTGTCTCCCACCACCTAATCTCTCTCTCTCTCTCTCTCTCTCTCTCTCTCTCTCTCTCTCTCTCTCCCTCCCATCCCCCACTCTCTCTCCCCTCTCCCATCCCCTACTCTCTCTCTCTCTCTCTCTCTCTCTCTCTCTCTCTCTCTCTCTCTCTCTCTCACACACACACACACACACACACACACACACACACATCCATCCCCCCCTCTCTTGCTCTTGCTTTGTGTCTCTTCTTCCTTCTCTATGCACTATTTAGGTCTCAATAGTGTGTGTGCACTATAGTGTGCACACACTATTGAGAACCAAATTCAAAAAGCTTTAAATAGCACGTGCACACTATAGCATGCACGTGCTATAGGGCATACGTGCTATTAAAATCTTTGCATTAAACCAAGCCTAAGGCTTGGTTTTGCCTTGGAGATCCAACCCAAAGGTTTGGAGTCTATAAACAGGTTTGAGACGTGTTTTTCTGCAAACATACAAAAAATGATTGATTTTTCTTGTGTGCTCTCTTTCAAGATTCCTCATGGTTGGGCATTGATAAGATCAGGTTACATGCCATTGTAGCTCTCTGTGTTAGCTATATAACCATATAATTGATTTTTAATTTGAACTATTTCAAGCCTTTCATCTATAATTTCTTTTGAATGTATGTCCATTTTTTTTCAAAAACCACCATGTACTAATTGGGCTGTACATTTTAGCTCGTTCATTGAATTTTGCAACAACTTAGTTTTTTAGAAACTAGACTCCATTCTACACACTTTGAAAAAAAGAATTTTTGATTTTAGATTAGTTTTCAATCATTTCTAGGGTGAGCACACAAATATTTAACATTTTTGGGATGTGTCTAGTTAAAAAAATTCATAAAAAATAAAATACACATTATAAAATTACCCGAAAAATCTAGGATAAACTACATAGTGTTAAGTAAGTTTTGACCTTGTTGTTAGGACCCATTTTTCTACTTTCATAGTTGTGCTAGGTTAGCTTACCTCCTAAGCTTCGCTTAAGGGGGGGGGGGAGGTGTTAGAGTAATTATTTGTTTACACTTATTAATTAAATCACTTTGATTTAATTAAATAAGTTGCCTATTACTCTAGTTTTCATAAGCTATCTCTTAAGTGCATATAATTAATATTTTATATTAATTATAATTTGCAACCTAGCTTTTTTAGGCTTTAGGTTACTCTTTTGGGGTTTTGATCTCCTTTTATAAGGATTGATCTCTTTGTAATTATTAATCTATTGAATAATCTTTTCTTCATCTGAATACAATTTGCATGTTTTTCAAATCAAACCCTTACCTCTTCTTGTATTTTTCTTCTCTGTGATAGGTTTTGTACATGCAGGTATTCTTTGGCTTCATAGATTTGATTAGTGTATTTGCTCAAATCCTATAGTAACAATGCATAAAAATCACTAGAATTCACTAAAAAACTCTAAATCTAAACTAGCATGATAACAATGCATATGGAGGAGATGGAAAATTCTTGAGACAAGGGATCTATTTATAGGTTTGAGAGAGGCCTTGAGGAGGTGGCATCTATGTGGCATCCACATAGGTGCTACGAGGGAGACACATGGGCTAAGGAGACAAGCCATGCAAAGGTCAACATAAGCTTTTTTAGTGAAATTAATAGCTCAAGGTTTGCTCACACATGTGTGAGAAACCTTGGAGAAAGGAAAGGGGGACAAATGCGTAAGAGGTGTGAAAGGTGTGAATAATAAAATGGAAGCTTTATTGGATCTTGAGTTTCTCACACATGTGAGCAAACACATAGGAGCTAAAAGGTGTTTAGGATAATCAAGTGAAATTAATTAATGGGTAGGCTTAGGAGGATGAGAGTGATGGGTGGTAGACTAGGTTTTAGGTGGGATTAGGATTAAATTAAATAGGATTTAACTTAATCATAGGATCATATCATTTAATAAAGTGGAGGGAATTAAATAAATTGAAATTTATTTAAAGGGGGTTTTATGGAGCACTATGCATTAAATAAATTTAATACATTAGAGGGGGTGTATTTAAATTAAATTTAAATACCTTAGGGAAGTGAACCTATTTAATTAAATAAACTTAATTAAATAAGTAGAAGAATATGACAAATATAATTAATTAATAACTAATCAATTATAATGTCAAAGGAAATATTAAAATAATTAATATAGTGTTTGGGATGATTTTAAGTGTCTACAACCCCTTGTCGGCCCAAAATAACTTTTTAAAAATAAATTTGTTTGATATAAAAAATTTTTTGCCTTCATTTCTTAAATCAATACAGAACAATCTTATAAGGAATTCATTGTTTTTGAAGAAAAGGGAACAAGACTGAAGACAATTTAAAATATTTTGATAGTTTTTTGAAGACCGACTTGACAATTCAAATTTTTTTGATAATTTTTTGAAAATCAAAGATGGGACGACAACAAGGAAGACAAAGTAAACCTGCAAGAAATAGATCAATTGATGTAAAATAGAGAAATTGTGAGAAAAATTTAGCAAATTATCACAAAAAAAGAGAAGGTATGTACATGTGTAAATTCATATGGACATGTATATTTGTAATTTTATAATTAATTTTCTACATTTATTCATTTATATGCATGTAGGTCTTAACAAACAATCACAAGATGAGCAAATACATGTTGAAGAAGATTTGAATCATGACAATCTAGGACATAACAATCCATGACATTATAATTCAGGAAATGAATCAATGGAACTTGGAGAAGGGCCAGGATTAGTTTTCCAAATTGGTATGGATGAACGCATAAGACTAGCCACAAGTGTAAAGAAAATATTAGTCATAGAAATTTAGATCATTTACTTACAATGGATGTGGATAAATTGAAATTACTTTCTGATATTAAATTGTTAAGTCTTTCCAAAAAAAGAGCTTTGAATAAGATAGTAAAGATATAGCAAGTAAATTTGATGTTTTGAAAACACTTGAAAAAACTCAATTACTTTTTCATGTTCTTTTATAGAAAAACTTGGAAGAGTCATTAAAATTGCTAGGTGTAGAAACAACATAAAAAAAGAGAAACCTTTCTAACATGCAAATGATATTATTGAAAATATTAAGAAAGGTTTGAGCTGTATAGGGAAGATAAATCGAACTAAAGATAAGAGCACTACAAGAAGAGTTATGTTGCAATATATTCTTGATAGTAGTATACCCCAAAATAGATAAATATCTTCAATTTCATAACATATTGGTTTTAGTAGCAAAACCATATCATAATATATTAAGAGGAGAGTGGTTTTGGATGATAGCACTTTGGAAGGAAACTAGGCAATTATGTATATAGCTCTTGTTGTGATATGATTGATGATAGAATAAAAAATTTGGTAATATCATTTTGGAATAATAATACCCGTCCTTCATCAAATACTAGAGATGTTATCAGACATAGGTTTAGAGCTAAACTTTATTAACATCATACTAAACATTGGTTGGACATAACACACCATGAAATGTATGTCTCATTTTGTAGTTCAAATCCTGATATAAAGATTGGGCGAACATTATTTGAAAGATTGAAGCCATATTATGTTAGGAGAAACAAAGTGTTTGAAACTTGTTGTTGTCATTATCATATTGAATTTGATCTCTACTATCAAGTTTATCAAAAATTTATAGAAGAAACTTTTGCTTATTAAAATATGAAAAAATTGGTAGTGCATGAAAAATGGCAAGTAGGAGCAGGGAGAGTTTGAGCGGGAATCATAATTTGAATTCCTCTATACTTGGTGAGAATTTTAGGGATTCCTTTGTCAAATCTGGGGATGTTGATGATGGTAGGTTTTTGGCAGACTCAGGGGGGGGGCCCAAGCATATTGAAAAATGGTCTAGTTTATTTGGAGTTCAACCTACTGGAAAGTCTACTTTCCCATCAGTTAAAGATATCTCTATGAAGGATAAAGGTAAGTTTTCAATCAAAATCCTTGGTTAGATTATTGATAGAAATATTTCCTATATGGACACTACTTTGGTTGGGTGTTTCATTGGAGCTAGACCTAATATAGAAGATATGCGAGCTTTTGTTCGAAAAAAATGGTGTTTGAAGGGCCAAGTTGACATCTCAATGATGGCCAAAGGATGTCTTTCCTTTTGTTTTTCTTGAGAGGAGGATAAAAAAGATATCCTTTATAGCAATCCTTGGGTTATGGGGAGGCATACCCTACTATTATAGAAATGGACCCCCAATCTTTATTCTCTAGATGATTTTTCTATTCAAGCCCTGGTTTGGGTGAAACTACATGGCCTCCCTCTTGAGTTCTGGGTGAAAGATGTGTTCAAGGGCATTGCTAATACCTTTGGAGAACTCCTCTCTTTAGATCCTATGACTGTTTCTAGGAGGATACTGAACTATGCCAGATTCTGTGTTGGGGTTTCCCATGGTGTGGACCTTCTTGAATCTATCTCTTTGAAATCTAAACTTGCTATTTGGGAACAAAGGATTGAGTATGAATCTATCCCTTAAATTGCATGCTTCCATTGCAAGAAATCTAGTCATTGGGCTAAGAAATGTCCTTCCTTGAAAGGAAAAGCTAAGAAGATTAAGAAAGTGTGGGTTAAGAAAGATCTCTCCAAGGGTTCAGGGGTAGATGTAGATGTGTCTGTTCCCCCAAAGGACCAATCTAAATGCTATGTTGGTGATGTGGTGAGTAGCGTTCCTGGGGAGGTTTCTATTGAACCTTCTGTGATTGATTATCCCCCTCAAGATCTTGGTGTAGTTTCACCTTTGGAGAAGGAGAGTGGTTTGATTACCGCTACCCAAGTCCTATCAGAGATTCCTGATAGTGATAGTTTGTAGAGGAATTAGGTAGACATGGCTAACATTTCTGAGAAGGGTAGGGTGTCTGTTGAAAAAGAAACTCAAAAGGAGATAGGTATGCCTTTGCCTTCTGTACAAAAAGCCCAAGATCTCGAGATGAAGGATGGTGACTTTTTTAGTGGTGAAGTCAAGGACCTTCGTACTATTTCTTATGTTGACGAAGTAGTTTGGGAAGAGGATAGTTCTAAAGCCAATTGGATTGTAGTTGGGAAATAGAGTAAAGGTAGGAAGAAAGGCAGTAAAAAAGATGAGGACTCTACTCCATTGAAAAATAATAAGAAAGGATCCAAAGTTGACTCCAAAAATGGGGATTCAAAACCTTTTAAGGGTAAACATGGTGCTTTGTCTAAGAATGGTGGAGCTACTTTCAAGAATGGTGATGTTGGGTCTTCTCCATCTTTAGTTGGAAGACCTTCCAATCTGCACAAAATAACAACTGAGGCTAATAGGAGCATTTTTGATGGTAGTTAGAGGACCATCCTTGAATCAAAATAGTTTCATAAATTATGAAGATAATTTCTTGGAATATTCGAGGGCTAAATAACCCTCATAAACATGACATCTTGAAAAATATGATTAGGGATAATAGGCCAGATATTTTTGTTATTCAAGAAACTAAGATGCTCAAGGATAAGGTGGAATGCCTTTCTATTTTTAAGGGAGGAAATATTATTGGTAGTGACTTGAAAGGAGCTTTAGGTGGTATGGCAATTTTTTGGATTAACAAATGGATTCAGGGGGAACTCATTTATCAGAGCAAAAATATGATGAATGTTTATTTTTTTAATTCAAATGGGTCCTTACTAATGTTTATGCCCCCAATTCCAAATGAGGGAGGAAGGCATTGTGGTAAAAAAATTCCAATCAAAGAAATCTTTTTGCTGAGGATAATTGGTTGGTTATAGGGGATTTTAATACCCCTTTAAAGGACTTTGAAAAATGGGGAGGTAATCAGACCAATTTGGATAATAGATTAGATCTAATGAACTTTATTGATCTTCATCTTCTCCATGATCTTGATTTACATGGGATTGAGTATACATGGATGAATAGAAGAGTTGGTAAGGATCTTATTCAAGTCAGGTTGGATCATGCTCTTATTAGTAATGATTGGTTTCTGAATTACAAATGTGCACTCAATGCTCAAGTTCATGTGGGATCTGATCACTACCTTATTTTCTTTTCTGCTGATAAAATTAATTTGCATAAGAATTTTCCTTCCAGATTTGAAAAAATATGGAGTCTTCATCCAAATTTGGAAAGCCTCATTAAGGAGTGGTGGGACATCAAAGTTGAGGGTATAGCTATGTTTAGAGCAGCTGACAAATTGAAAAATGTCAAGAAGAATATTAAGATCTTGAATAAAAATACCTTTGGCAACATTTTTGAGAACAAAAAAAAGATTGTGGAGGAGGTTAAAGATATTCAAGATAGGATTCAGACTAAGGGTTATGAGTTGGTCTCTAGGGAAGAGGAAAGTAGCAAACTGGTTGAACTTCATGATCTTATCACCAAGGAGGAGATGTTTTGGAGACAATGGTCCAAAAAGGTCTTTTTGAAGGAAGGAGATTAGAACACCAAGTTCTTTCATTTGACAACCTTAAAGCATAGGATGGCTAATAGAATTTCCAAACTCAATACAGGTGAAGGTTTGACTGATAATGAAGAGATTATCAAAAGGGAGGTTGTAGAGTTCTTTGGTAGCTTATTGCAATGTGACCTTGATTTGAATTTAGATAAGTAGAACATGTTCTTGGAGTGCATTCCTTCTTGTATCTCAAAGGCCTAAAATTTATCCCTTACTTCCATTCCTTCTTTAGATGAGATTTCTAAGGCTATTTTCTCTTTCGAGGGTGATAAAGCTGATGCAGGAGCATCCAGAGGTATAAGGGCACTCCTGTGTCACCCAAAAAAAAAATTACTTAGACTTAGTTTCTCTTTCATGTGTTTTTATTTTTGGACACCCATTTGGGTCAAGTAAAGGTTTCAACTCTCACAATTCAACTATCAGTGTGCTAGAAAATCCTGAAAAAATAGGAGCATGCAATTTGGCCATCATTTTGGTGACCTAGAAGGTGTAAATTGGCTAGATGAATGTAATTGTGATTTAGAGCATTCTAGAAAAAGAATCAGGTCAAAAGGCCCCACGGTTTGAAAGTTATTGCAGTTTTTTGAGTTTTGGAGACCTCCTAAGAATGCTTCAAAGTTAGGTTAGGGGCATTAAATGACCTTGAAAAGGGCTGAAAAGTGGGGGATGAGATAATCTTGTCCATAGGACTATAGAGCACTTCAAGAGATTTTCAAAAATGTAAACGGTTCGTCAATCGGAGCTACGGTTCAAAAGTTATGCCTCTTGAAAGTTTAGTTACCGTTTTTGGATTCTTCTAGATTTGTGCCGACTTCTAACGCAAATTCTGGAACCTTCTATTTGGTTGGTGGATGCCTACTAGCACTTTATAGAATGTACTCCTAGTCCTTAACCCTCCGGGGTCTATTTAAGGATATTTCTGGCATTGTAAAAGGCAGTTCGGAGTAGAGTTTGAGAGGAGGTACTGAAAGGAGAAATTATCTCCAAATTTATGCTATTGTAAGCCCTTAGGGCATGTCTTGAAGTTTATTTTCTCTATATTGTTTGTACTAGCTTATTTTCTTAGTTAATACAATTTCCCTTTTCTATTGTGTCCATTCTGTTCTTGAGTCTTGTCTCCATCAAGTGGTATTAGAGCGGGTTTTCGTGAGTGTGTAGACAGAGCACCGACTATGAGGCAGTTTGCACCAGGACTGTGTGGTTGTGGGTTCGAGTTAGAAGATGCCTCCACAAAGAGAGCGTGGTGGAAGGGCTAGAGCTATTAATCTTGAGGAGGTTAGAGCCCTCCAAAGGCAGGTGAAAGCATTGCAAGAGGAGCTCCGTAGAGGAGCAAATGTTGCTGCAGGTGACAATAGTGAGGATGACAATGAAGAAGAAGTAATGGGACTAGAAGAGGAATTTGACAGGGAAGTTCTGAATCATGCAGAGGAAAGCCTTTTTAGGGCCATTACTAAGTTTGGGAAAAGACCTACAATTGAAGTGGGTGTATTTTCAGGAAATCTGAAACCAGATGAGTTGATCGATTGGATCAATGAACTGGCAGAATACTTTGAGTATGAGGATATCAGGGACCCAGATAGGGTTAAGTTTACAAAGGCCAAACTAATAGGCCATGCCAAAATCTGGTGGCAAGAGGTTCAATTGGAAAGAAACAGAAGAGGAAAGGAGAAGATCACAAGATGGGATCGCATGGTGGACAAATTAAAGAAGCAGTTCATCCCTGTGGACTACGAGCTTGATTTGTTTAAGAAGATGCATGGGTTAAAGCAAGCAGGAAGATCAGTCCAAGAATATATAGAGGAATTTTACTGACTCTTGATTAGAGCGGGGCATGCAGAAGCAAATAAGGAGAAGGTTGCTTGTTATATCAGTGGGTTGCGACCTAGCATCCAAGAGGAATTAAGTCTGGTAAGAATGACCAGCATTGAAGAGGCATACCAGTTTGCCCTACGAGTTGAAGAGAAGCTGAATAAAAGGTTTGAAGGAAGACAAAGAGGGTGCGGTCAAGGAGGAAGGGGAAGCGGTAGATCATCTGGAGGCTGCAATGAAACCCAAAAGAAAAATGAAGATGAGGGTACTAGCAGGAACCAAAGGAATGAGGGTTTCAACCGCTCCCGTGACCAAGACTTTAGAAATTAGAGAGGAAGAGGTAGAGGATGTGGACAAGGAAGAGGAGGCTTCCGTGGTACCTGTTTCCATTGCAATGAAGAAGGTCATCGTGCCTTTGAATGCCCTCAACGACAAGGAAGGACAGATAGGAGAGCTGAGGGCCAAGCTAGGGTTGCTCATGTGGATGAGGATGCACAATCATCACAGTCAGAGGATGCAGAAAGAGGAGAGGCCTTGGTAAATGAAAGAGTCCTACTAAGTGGTGAGATTGAACTAGGACAACAGAGGAGTTTGTTCCATACCAGATGCAAGTGTGAGGATAAATGTTGTGACGTGATCATTGATGGTGGTAGCACTGATAACTTGGTATCAAAAGAGATGGTCTCTAAGCTGAAGCTCAAGAGGGAGAAACATCCCCAGCCCTATCGGATTGCTTGGGTAAAAGATGATCATAAGGTCCTGGTAAGTGAACAATGTTTAGTAAAATTCAAAATTGGGAGTTACCATGATGAAGTTCTCTATGATGTTATTTCGATGGATGTTTGCCATCTATTGTTGGGTAGACCATGGCAGTTTGATAGACATGTAGTACATGATGGACATGCAAACACATACTCTCTGATAAAGGATGGAGTTCACCACAAATTGAAGCCCATGAAAAAGGAAGGTGAAAAGGTATGTAGCAGTGCTAGGATTTGTCTTGTTGATGAAAGGAAGTTTTTAGATGGCATGAAACATCAGCATATGTGCTATGCTTTGATTCCTAGGAAAGATAAAGAAGGTAGTAGTGAAATACCACTTGAAGTTTTAGATTTACTAGGGGAGTTTGGAGATATTATCTCTGATAATGTTCCAGATGGATTGCCACCAATAAGGCAAATCAGTCATCAGATAGATCTGATTCCAGGAGCTAGTTTGCCTAACAAGGCTACTCATAGGATGACTCCTACTAAAATAGAGGAGCTAAATAGACAGGTTTAGGAGCTATTGAGGAAGGGCTTGATTCAAGAGAGCTTGAGTCCATGTGTAGTACCTGTAGTACTCGCACCAAAGAAGAATGGAGAGTGGAGGATGTGTACAGATTCTCGAGCTATAAATAGGATAACCATCAAGTACCAGTTTCCTTTGCCAAGGATGGATGACCTTATGGACTGCTTGAGTGGAGCTCAGTACTTCACAAAGATAGATTTGAAGAGTGGTTATCACTAGATACAGAGTCGAGAAGGAGATGAGTGGAAAATAGCCTTCAAGACCAAGGAGGGTCTTTATGAGTAGTTAGTCATGCCCTTTGGATTGACGAATGCCCCAAGCACCTTCATGCGGCTCATGAATGAGGTACTTAAGAAGTTCTTGGGAAAATTTGTTATTATTTATTTGGATGATATTTTAATTTTTAGCAAGACTATGGAAGAACATTTATTTCATATTCGTAGTGTCCTTGAAAGGCTAAGGGAAGAGAAACTGTTAATTAATCTGAAGAAGTGTATCTTTGCAAAAAGGGAATTAGTCTATTTGGGGTTTGTTATATCACCCAAAGGTCTCAAAATGGATCCAGAGAAGGTAAAAGCCATCTTGGAATGGCCTACTCAAAGTTCTGCTATGGAGGTAAGATCATTTCATGGTTTGGTTAGTTTCTACAGGAAGTTTATTAAGAATTTCAGTGGCATATGTGCACCCCTAACTGATACAATAAGAGGGGATAGAAAAGAGTTCAAATGGACTGCAAAAACTGCGAGAAGTTTTGAATTTCTGAAGAAGAAGGTGACAGAACAGCTTGTGTTGGCACTTCCAAATTTTAGAAAGGTTTTCCAGTTGGATTGTGATGCCAGTGGTAGCGCTATTGGGGCTGTATTAAGCCAAGAAGTAATGCAGGTTGAAGTAGTTGGGTTTGATGAACTCAAGAATTTGTACCCCGAGGATCCTGATTTTGCTGAAGCATGGAAAGCTTGTAAAGAACCTATTGCTTTAGATAGAACCAAGTGGTTAGACTATTTGATTTAGGATGGCATGTTGTTCAAGGGTAGTCAATTGTGCATTCCAAGGAGTTCCATGAGGGAAAATCTGATTAAGGAGAAACACAGTGGAGGGATGGCAGGACATTTTGGTCGAGATAAGACCATTTCCATTCTTAGAGAACATTATTTTTGGCCTCAAATTTCACAGGATGTGAAGAAGTTTGTACCGAGTTGCCAGGTTTGTCAAGTTGCCAAGGGGTTTAGTCACAATACTGGCCTATATCAGCCATTGCCTGTTCCATCAAAGCCATGGGAGGACATAAGTATGGATTTTGTTCTTGGATTGCCGAGGACACAAATGGGTAATGACTCAGTATTTGTGGTAGTTGATAGGTTCTCCAAAATGGCACATTTCATTCCATGCCATAAAACTCATGATGTTGTCCATATTGCAGACTTGTTCTTCTGAGAGGTGGTGAGACTACATGGTCTCCCAAGGAGTATAGTTTCTGACAGAGATACAAAATTTGTGGGGTATTTCTGGAGGACATTGTGGAAGAAGTTGAGAATAGACCTAAAATTCAGTTCCACGCATCACCCACAGACTGATGGCCAAACAGAAGTGGCAAACAGAAGTCTGGGCAATTTGCTGAGATGTTTAGTTGGGGATAAGCCCAAGGGATGGGATTTGATTCTACCATAGGCAGAGTTTTCTTATAATAACTCTATAAATAGGAGTACTAGAAAATCACCATTCCAAATTGTATATGGGAGTAGCCCAAGGACTGCACTAGAGCTGAGGAAGATAGAACAAGGGGAGAGGACAAGTGCTGAAGCTGAGGAATTTGCTGAACATATCAAGCGTCTACATGAGGAGGTTCAAGCACACATTACCAAGATGAATCAAGAGTATAAAGCTAGGGCTGATCAAAGGAGCAAACATAAGGAATTCCAAGTAGGAGATTTAGTCATGGTGCAGTTACGAAAAGAAAGATTTCCAGCCAGTACTTACAACAAGCTGAAAATGAAGAAATTTGGCCCCTGCAAAATTTTGAAGAAACATGACTCAGGAAATGCATATGAAGCAGAGCTGCCAAATGGTATTCATATTTCTCCCATTTTCAACATTGCAGATTTAACAGAGTATCATGATGATGGTGTAGATGAGGAGCTAGTATTAGAGCCATGTCTGATTCCTGCTTCTAAGAAGGAGGAGATAGATGACATTCTAGATCATCATGTGGGTAGGAGTACCATAAATAGGCAGTATGAAGAGTATTTGGTGAAGTGGAAAGGATGGCCGATCGAGGGCTCAACATGGATTTTAGCAGCTAAGGTTTCTCATTTGGGATTTCCTCTACCATTCATAAAGTGACAAGGTCACTTTTCAATCTACCCTAGGTGTCTGATGCAAGAGCATCCAGAGGTATAAGGGAAATCCTGTGTCACCCAAAAAAAAATGTACTTAGACTTAGTTTCTCTTTCATGTGTTTTTATTTTTGGACACCCATTTGGGTAAAATAAATGTTCCAACTCTCACAGTTCAACTATTAGTGTGCTAGAAAATCCTGAAAAAATAGGAGCATGCAATTTGGCCATCATTTTGGTGACCTAGAAGGTGTGAATTGGCCAGATGAATGTAGTTGTGATTTAGAGCATTCCAGAAAAAGAATCAGGTCAAAAGGCCCCACGGTTTGAAAGTTATTGCAGTTTTTCGAGTTTTGGAGACCTCCTAAGAATGCTTCAAAGTTAGGTTAGGGGCATTAAATGACCTTGAAAAGGGCTGAAAAGTGGGGGATGAGAAAATATTGTCCATAGGGCTATAGAGCGCTTCAAGAGCTTTCTGAAAATGTAAACGGTTCGTCAATCGGAGCTATGGTTCAAAAGTTATGCCTCTCGAAAGTTCAGTTACCATTTTTGGATTCTTCTAGATTTGTGCTGACTTCTAACGCAGATTCTGGAACCTTCTATTTGGTTGGTGGATGCCTACTAGCACTTTCTAGAATTTACTCCTAGTCCTTAACCCTCTGGGGTCTATTTAAGGATATTTCTGGCATTGTAAAAGGCAGTTCGGAGTAGAGTTTGAGAGGAGGTACTGAAAGGAGAAATTATCTCCAAATTTATGCTATTGTAAGCCCTTAGGGCATGTCTTGAAGTTTATTTTCTCTATATTGTTTGTACTAGCTTATTTTCTTAGTTAATACAATTTCCCTTTTCTATTGTGTCCATTCTGTTCTTTGGTCTTGTCTCCATCAAAAGCCCTTGGTCCTGATGGGTTTCCTCTTTTGTTCTTTCATAAATATTGGCATATCATTGGGCCTAATGTTTGTAATGGTGTGAAGGAATTTTTTGGCACTAGAAACATCCTAAGAGAATTAAATGGGACATTTATCACCCTTATTCCAAAGTAGCCGGGTGTTGATAGAATGGATTAGTTTAGGCCTATCAGTTTGTGTAATTCTTTTTATAAGATCATATCTAAAGTTCTTACTCTTAGAATTCTTTCCCTTCTTCCAGCTATCATCTCAAGGCAGCAAAATGGGTTTGTTCTAGGTAGATAGATCTTGGATTCCATCATTTTCATTCATGAAAATATACATTCTCTTGCAGTGTTTAAGAAGGAAGGGTTTCTTCTTAAGCTTGATCTCTCAAAAGCCTATGATAGAGTGAACTAGAATTTGCTCCTCTGGGGCTTGGAAGTGTTTGGCTTTAATAAAAGATTCAGGGATCTAATCTTCATGTTAGTCTCCTTGGCTTCTTTCTCAATGCTTATTAATGCTTCCCCTACTTCCTTCTTTAAGGCTTCTAAGGGCCTTAGACATGGGGACCCAATCTCTCCTGTTCTTTTTATTATCTTGGGTGAATGCTTGGGGAGATTTGTGAATAATATGGTGGTGAAAGGGGACTTTGTGGGCCTCAACCCTTCTTCCTCTGCTCTTGTGTGCTCAGACCAACAATTTTTTGATGATTCTATTGTAATGGGGGAAGCTTTGGTGAAGAATGCTAGGAACATTAAGAAGGCATTGACTGACTATGGTATGGCCACTAGTCAAATCATAAATTGGAGTAAAAGTGTGATTTACTTTATCAATGTTAGTGAGGAAAGACAAATAAAGATTAAAATGATTATTGGTTGTGAGAGTAGCTCCTTGCTAGGAACCTATTTGGGTTTACCTTTGGGTTTAACTCCTCATGACAGCTTTTGGAACTCACTGATTGATAAAATACACTCGAAACTTGCTGGTTGGAAGGGATTTCTCCTTAGTCAGGCTAGAAAGGTTATTGTTTTGAAGTCTATCCTTCAAAGTGTCCCACTTTATGCCTTGAGTGTTTTCGAATTTCCAAGAAAGTTTGCCCTTGCTATTGAGAAAACTTAGAAGACTTTCTTGTGGACTAGTATGGAGACTAAAAAAAGACTTCCTCTTATTTCTTGGGAGAATATGTGTATTCCTCGGGGGAAGGGAGGGCTTGGTTTGTGAAGGATTTCAACTATGAATCAACTCTTACTGGCTAAATTACTTTGGAGATGGCACAAGGAAGAGGGGGAATGGAGCAATATTTGGGTTGACAAATATGATAGGGACCACTTTGATTTTCAACATTTCCTTTCTTTTGATATTGATCAAAGGGGTTCTCTGATCTGGAAGAATGCTCAAAAATTTAAACATATTTTAAGGAGAGGGGTTAAATGGAAGGTGGGAAATTGCATGAAAGTTCTTTTTTGGGAAGACATTTGGATCTTGGATTACTCTCTTTATGATGATCCAAGGTGGAATGGGTATATGGAGTAGTGGAAGAATTAGTATGGAACTTTTGCGAGTGATTATTGGAAGGATGATTTGTGGGTGAATCTTCTTAGGGTGGACCAAAATTTGGCTGAGCTTGCTAAGTGCTTGAATGCTTTCTTTCTTAACCATGAAGAGGATGTTTTGATTTGGAAAACTGATCCTAGTGGTATTTACTCTATTGCTTCAGCCTTTGCTAACTCTTTTGATAATCATGATGAACTTTGCTAGGCTACGACATGGGTGAAAGATTTGACTCCCAAAGTTAATATCTTCTTCTAGATTCTTTTTCAAAATAAAATATTAACTCTTTACAATCTAAAGAAGAGAGGTTTCATCATTGCTAATCGATGTGTTCTTTGTAAGAATGATGGGGAATTAGTGGATCATATTATGCTACATTGTCCCTTTACCAAGAAGGTTTGGGATAACATTTGGAGTTTAATGAATGTGGATTAGGTTTTCCATGCTACCATCTAAATATTCTTTTCTAGTTGGAAGGCTCCTTCCAAGAATCCTTTGATTATTAAATTATGGGACTTTATCCTTCCTTACCTATGTTGGGGCATCTTGAAGGAGCATAGTGATAGGATCTTTAGAGGGATGGATTCCAATCCTACTCAGGTTTTCCACAAAGTCAAGGTCCTTTTGATTGAAAACATTACAATTTGTGGTTCTAGACAACAATCTTGTAATGAGTGGGAAGATGGGGTGCTTAATAATTGGAATATAAGGAGTTTGATTATGAAAATAAAAGATCTTAACCCAAAGGATAATGCAAGATGGGATTGTCCTTTGGTGAATTGGTTTAAGATTAACTTTGATGGGGCCTCGAAAGGGAATTTGGGCACTGTAGGATGAAGAGTTATTATTAGAAATTCTAATGGTGACTTCATTGGAGGTATGGTTATACCATTAGGGAATCAAACTAATCATGTTGCTGAAGCTTATGCTACTCTTCATGGTCTTATCTACGCCAAAGGTATGAATTTGAAGAATATATGGATTGAAGGTGACTCCCTCAACATCATTAATTGTTTAAATAAAATTAATCCACCTTTGTGGACTATCAGTAATATTATTTCTAAGGCTATTAACATTATTAATTTGTTCCAAATTTGCATTATATCTCATAACTTTAGAGAAGCCAATGGTTTAGTTGATTGGGCTTTGAATGTGGCATGTTTAAATGATCATAAAATCATTTGGGAGTCATATGATACCTTACCTCTAGATGGTTGCCATCATGTTGAGCATGATAAATGGAGATCTCAACAAAAATTCTTTAATTATGATGTTGTCAGAAAATTATGAGATTTACTCCTTTGGAGTGAGGTGGGTTATAATTTTTAGAAAGGTGGGATTTTTGCATGGATTATGGGTTGTTTCTTCCTTCCTTCTTTTCGGTAGTGGTGTTTGTAGAGAGTTCTAGAGTTTTCAAAGAACGAAAACAAGTGAATTCAGCATAGAGATTATTGGGGGGGGGGGGGGGGGGGGGGATGAAAAGGGTGGAGCCACCTAGCTACTTAGAGTGGAAGAACAAGCTAGAGGTGTGGGACATTCTAAGGCATGGCAATTTCATTGGTTACATGGAAAAGCTCAAAGGAAATAATCTTGCAATTACACACCAATTCATCAAATAATGGAAGGACAACTCTGTGATGGTTGGAAACTAGCATATGGATGTCACTGAAGAGGTCATTACGGAGGTTACAAGGCTGGATATGGATGGGATAAATTTTGATAGGTAAAGGAAGCTCTCATCTAAGGCCATTGATGACTTTGTGGAGACAAAATAGGAGAGAAATTATCTAATTAAAATAGGTAACTCGTATTATAACCCGATCCCTGTTTCTCGTCCTTGGCATTTTGTGCTCTTTGTGATTATGGAATATTTGACTCTGGATGGGAGATTCACAAAACTATATGGGTATCACTTTATGTTGGCAAATCATTTCTGATGTGATGTTAGGATCAATTTTCTTTTTTATCTTCTGTAGTCTCTTAGTATTTCTACCCAAGCTATCCAAAAAGACCCGAATGGAGGGCATGTTTTCCATGAGGGTCTCATGGTTTTGATTATGAATTTGTTAAAATCCAATTTTTTTTTGAAACCCAGGACTTTGAAGGGGGCTGATCAGGATATGGAAGGGAGTATTCAAAAGAAGGGTTATGATTCTGAGACCCAAGATGAAGCTGAAGGGGGTTTAACAAGCTTGAAAAAGGGCTTGGGTGGTAGCTCAAAAAGGAAGAAAAAAAATGTCAAGGATGATGATTTTGACCGGGATTGGGAAAGTGACTTTGTGGAGGAAATTGCTAGAGACCATTACAATAAGAGGAGTGGAGGAAAAGGAAAGGGTAAAAGCTATCAAGATGATCAGGTCTCTCCTCCTTCTGATGACAAGCCTCTAGCTCAATGGTTGGAGAGGAAAAGAAATTCCTTAAGGTGAAAGGAGGATAGGTATAATACAAAGAAATATGGGGATTTAGACAATGAAAATGACAGAGAATAGGGGCATACATCATATTTGGGTGATAAAGTTGAAGGTGGGCGTGGGTCTTCTAAGGGTTTATTCAGCAACCCAGGTTCTATTCTGAAGGAGATTGGTATCCTCAAGCATCAAATGTAGTTGCTAAGTAAGGAAATGGAACAACTTAGTAAGACTTCTAGAGGGGAGAGAACTTTAGGCCAACATATTGACAAGCTCTCGAAGGTTATAGTGAATGCTAACGAAGTGAAAAATCTCATGCATAAGATTCCCGTGACGAAAGCAAAACAAAGGGTCATGGATAAGGATATTAGTAGCATTCAAGGGAAAGTGTTGAAACTAGAAATGAGGTTGGGTAATATGGATAAACTATTCAAACAAATGGAAGACAATGTGAGTAATCTCTTGAAGAGGAATGAGTTTGATAAGGGCCAAGATTCCCCTCTGAGGGCTGATACTCAGGGACCAAGTAAACATACCCTACTCACTCTAAGAAAAATGAGGAAGTCAGTAAGAAGGATGAGGTGAAGACTGTTGCTGAAAACATGCAAACTCTGGTGGATCAGGCTATTGACCTGATAAAGACTTCTTAGCTGGTTAGTTGGTGTTCCTTTGCTATAATTTTGCTATTCTTTCTAGCTCTAACTTGTGTTACCTCTTGAATATTTTTGTTGGAGGTCTAGCTCATGTTGTTTTTAGAAACTTTTCTTTGATGTTCTTTTCTCATGCTTATCCCTAGACTTCTATTGATGTAAAGGTTTCGGGTCCTTTAAAACCTATTTTTATCTAATCAAAACTTTTTCTTATAAAAATGCCCCTCCTAGTAGATGAAGTGAGTTCATCTCAGCTATTTTATGTGAAAAAATAGATGATCCTGTTGGTCAAATCAAGTGCATTAGAGGAACATTTGACATGTGTTCTAATTTGGCTCTTTATCCTTTGAATAATGAAGATATTTGTCACAAAAATGATAACTTGTAAAGGTTACAAGTGTGTAATGAATGAAACTTAATCTAGGAAAGGATAAAAAAGATTAGAATATGTTGAAGAGGAGATGATTGTTGAAGCATTTATGGACAAATTTAAAAGTTTGATACAATCATATATTCATCATGCATTTTTTGCAAAGTGGAAAGCACAAAAATTTCAGACACTTAGAGATATCTTCGCACTCAGAACCATTTTATCAGTTGTTGACTTTGCAGAAAACTATTCATCTATTCATCAAAAGGCTATTCAATCAGACTGCTATTTTTAAGATCAGGTTACTATTATGGTACAAGTGTCATACCATCATGAACATTTATCTTTGGATGGTGTTCAAAGCATAGTTGAAGCACGATTCAGTAACAAAAAATATCACTTCTACATAAGTGATGATAAAGAACATGATATTCATTATGTAGAACATTGTTTCAAGAATTGTTTTGCATATATCAAAGAAAGAGGCATAAGTATTGATACACATTATATTTGGTTAGATGGGTGTGTTGCACAATTTAAATCATCTCAGCCATCTTATGTGCTTTGTCGATATCATTGTGATGAAAACATACCGCATGTATGGAGTCTCTTTGAAAGTGGACATGGCAATGGTGAACATGATGGTGCCAGAGCTTGTATCAAACATGCTCTATGAAAGTATCAAATAAATTATAAGGGGATTCATATAAATAATGCACATGCCATTTTTTGATGGTACAAGACACATTTTGCATCAAATGAGGTTTATGCATCATCAAGATTGAGTCAAATAATACCATTTAGAGTCTTTTGGGAGATATTAGGTAAATGTAAATTCACATGTATATATATTTTCTCTTAAATCTAATTTAAGTTATACATTCATGACATGTCAATATATATTTTTGTCTCTATTTTTTTTGTATATATTAAATATGTGTCTTCAAGTGTGGATAGAAAAACTATGCATGGTTACAGGAGGATAGAAAAAACACAATCCTTACATTCTATTATGAGTATCAATAATTGCAATTGGATGTTTTACATGAGAGACCATTCATGTTTTTGTTGTTATTGCATTGCTAAGAATTATAATGAATGCATCAATCAGGATTGTGGATATGTAGGTCTATGGACTTTGGTGCCACTTGTTGTTACTAATACAGATAATAGAGATGGAGATGAAAACTTTCATGACATTCCTTTGCTTTCTACTAATTATAACCATATATCCGGACTAGTTTGAATTGGTAAGTAAATTCTAAAAATAATAAATTTATATATTGTAAAGTCACAAAGAAATTTTAGAGCTCACAATATACATGTATGATATTTAAATTGTGTGTACAAACGAAGTATTTGCAGTTATTACTAATCCTAGAAATGTAGGAGTGAGTTACTATTTATTTTGTTGTACTGCAGAAAGGATGAAGTTAACTGAACCTAAAGAAGGTGATGAAATGTTATTCCCTATAGGTACGTGCATTAAATTAACTAAATTACGTGTGTTTATATTTAAACGATGCATTTATTTATTACATGTATGTACATTAAATTAACTTTTAAATGTATGGTCTATAGGTTTAGTTGTTTTGGAGGGAACATATCTCAACCAACACAAATTAGTGAAACATGGAGTTCACTTTGTTGATTACCAACCTGAAAATAAAGTGCTTCAATTTAGTCACCAAATATAGTCACCATGTTATTGCTACATCCATTTCTCTACATCCAGTTAAACATAAAGGTGGATGTTGTAAGTCGAGATTAGATACTGAGGACCAAGAGAGAATATTAAATGTTCTCCATGAGCAAACTGAACCACTTGACATATTTCATTTTTAGCACTTGCTTAGATATTTCATATTTCCACAACTTGCTACATTTAATACTTCTTATTTCTAGCTCACTTTCTTAGATATTTCACATTTCATATTTAATTTAATCCATTTCATGTACATGTATGTTCATTATATGTGTAGGCATGTGTACATGTGTTTATTTCATAGATAACTTGCTAGGACTTATATCGAGTGTATACATGTATGTGTTCATTTATGTAACTTGCTAGGACTTATATTGAATACTTACATGTTCATTTTATATGAAGTTTAGGAATTTATTTGTGTACATATATATTTTCATCAATCATGTACATATAACCATAAACTAAATACATATATAATTAGTATAATAATAAATTTAACCATTCATGTACACATGTCTAACCATAAACTAAATACATGTATATCATGTGTACCATAAACTAGAAACATGTATATCACATTTAGATAATCATAAATTGAACCAATCATGTACACCTGTCTAACCATGAACTAAATACATGTATATCACATGGACCATAAACTAGAAACACGTATATATCATATTTCTAATCATAAATTGAACCAATCATGTGTTTAATAAAAAATTAATCATAAACACACATGTGCAAAGATCTCTCTCTCTCTCTCTCTCTCTATATATATATATATATATATCACATCTAGAACATAAACTAGAAACATATTTGATGATTGAATAAATTTAAAACCAATCATGTGTTTAATAAAAAATTAATCATAAACACACATGTGCAAAGATCTCTCTCTCTCTCTCTCTCTCTCTCTCTCTCTCTCTCTCTCTCTCTCTCTCCCTCTCTCTCTCTCTCTATATATATATATATATGTCAAATCATAAATGTATATGTCTCAATTAGATCAATGATAAAGTAAACATGTGCGTGTATCCTAAACTAGAGAGTCATCCAGATGCATACAAATAGAGTGACCCTCTAGTCAAGACTCATGAGGATCAAGTGTTTGTGGAGTATCAACCGAGCCCTACAAATTAAAATATAACAATGCGTTAGACATGTATAGGTTTGTATATATAAATGGGTTCTAGTTTTAAATATTTACATATGTTTAAATTTAAATACATTGATACAAGTGCACATGTATCTAGTAAATTTCAAATTAATTAAAAATTTTATTTAAAAATTACCTGAGCACTAGTGGGTGTCACATCCATCATATTTGTACCCCCATGAGTAGTAGGTTTCACATCGACAATATCTCTCCTCTTGCTACAATTAGAGCCCATATTGGAAGAAGCATACTCTACTACATGTGCCTAAAAAAATATAATTTATTTGGAAATATGAGTACATAATTATATACTTGTGAATATAAATTTTTTATTCTAAAATGAAACTTTAAAGAGGTTTACCTGGGTTTGAGGAGAAAGAGTGTCATCAGTGACACGTATTAAGGTGCCATCAATAGAAACTCCATCTCTAATAGTCTCAATCCTTTGAAATAGTGAGGGGTGCAAAGGACTAACAAGCTGGGATGGAAGTGGTGTAGAGTCAGCAGACTGAAATAGCATGTCCATGTATGATCATATCTTAGTGGGAATATGAATCTGACTCAAATCTCATAACTATTGATCAAGCATGTCAAGTCCATTAGTAGAAATAGAAATACCTCAACCAACTCCTAAGGTCCCCTCAGGTGGAGCTACAATAGACTATTGTGCATCTGAGTGCTGAGTGTTGAGTGCTAAACTACTGAGTGCTAGAGTGTTGTGTAGAGTGCTCAATGCCAAAGTCCTATGTAGAGTGTTGTGTACTTTGGTGTGCATAACTTGATGACATGTCATGGGATGCTCAAAATATATGCCTTTGTGAAATCATCTCTATGACACTATGTAAAGGCATCCCCTATGTATCTATGATGTATGGATATGCCTATAAAAGATCATCTAGAAGATACAAGGCCATCTCCATATGTATGTGTTCTCCAGCGAGGCCACGCATATCTCCTGGGGTAGGAATATGTGAAACTCTATAGATTTCATTAGTGGGGAGTGTACTACTCGATGATGCCTCAGAAGATGATCTACACTAATTAGGTCTACTCAAAAGATATCTACCCAGAGTGTCAGATGTAATGCTCCTAGAAGCAGCTGCAATGTGTCCTATCCAATCAATTGCTTTCCCCTAAGAAGTAATGACAACTCTATCCATAGTAGCTGCCATCATTGGAGTTACTGTTGGGGTCCTAGATCCCACCAATGCACGATGATGAGGAAGAACACAAGTCAACTCACGGTATGCATCACGATCAAAAAATCTACCACATCCCTAAAAAAAATATCCTGGAATATCTAAATAGTTGACGCGGTGCACCAAACAAAACTCCTGCGTACAACTGTTGGGCAAAATATAATGGAATTTGGTCATTATTAGGATAACGACCATGTGCTACTAAGAATCAAGGGTATATTATTCAAGCAATCTATGGCACAACACATTTAGTAACCTGATACACCCTGACTTTGGTCTTCCCCTCATAAAATGGGAAGACCTCTTGTTTGATTATCGCATTAGAAATTGAGCTCTTAACCTAGTCTAAGGATATACCAACCGAGATCTCTTCTGTAAGCTCAACAAAACTCCTATCTATAGACTGTGATGTAAATGCAGTCTGTGATCTAAGTCTATCACCAAGCTCCTCAAGACTAGTCAAAATTTGCTAACATATGCCTCTATATAGATGATCCTAAGATCTCTCAATAGCTGATCTCAATCTAGCAGTCTCTATAGTCAAAAATTGGAATATAGTCATCATATTAGGAATGGGAGGGTGGAAAAATGATACATCAATAGGTGGTCCTTCTCCTTGAACTTGAGCCCGTCTATGTCCCTGAGCCCAAGCCTGAGCTTGAGCTTGAGATTGAGCCTGGACATGGGCTTGTCCCTATCCCTATCCCTATCCTTGCCCCTAATCATGTTCATGTCCCTGACCCTCTCCCTGTCCTTGATCCTAAGGCTAGTGTTGATCATGTGATGCCATCTACGAGTACGACATGCAAACTAAATGTTAACTTAATATTACAAGAACATAAGGGGTCAATAAAGGGATGCCATATATAATTACAAGAACATGTATTCTCATAAGGGGCCGTGATAGGTTCTATCATTAATCTAAGGTCATAAGGGGTCCTATCAAGTCTTATTTAAGTATTTCAAGGAGAGAGAAAGTGCGAGGAGAGAGAGAAAGTGTGTGGAGAGAGAAAGTGATGAGAGAGAAAGTAAGGATCTAGAGAAGTGAGAGGAGAGAGAGAAAGTGTGAGGAGAGAGAAAGTGATGAGAGAGAAAATGATGAGAGAGAAAGTAAGGACAGAGAAGTGAGAGGAGAGAGAGTTCAAGGAGAGAGAAAGTGTGAGGAGAGAGAGAAAGTTTAAGGAGAGAGAAAGTATGAGGAGAGAGAAAGTGATAAGAGAGAAAGTAAGGAGAGAGAAGTGAGAAGAAAGAGAGAGTTCAAGGAGAGAGAAATTGTGAGGAGAGAGAGAAAGTGAAGAGATAGAGAGTTCAAGGAGAGAGAAAGTACGAGAGAGAAAGTGATGAGAGATAAAGTGATGAGAGAGAAAGTAAGGAGAGAGAAAGTGAGAGGAGAGAAAGTGAGAAGAGAGAGAAAGTGATGAGAGAGAAAATAAGAAGAGGGGGAGTGTGTGAGGAGAGAGAAAGTGATTTGAGAGAAAGCAAGGAGAGAGAAGGGAGTAGAGAGAGTTCAAGGAGAGAGAAAGTGTGAGGAGAGAGAGAAAGTGAAGAGAGAGAGTTCAAGGAGAGAAAGTGTGAGGAGAGAGATTGGAGAGAGAGAAAGTGAGATGAGAGAGTGAGGAGAGAGAAAGTGAGAAGAGAGAGAGTTCAAGGAGAGAGAAAGTGTGAGGAGAGAAAAAGTGATGAGAGAGAAAGTAAGGAGAGAGAAGTGAGAGGAGAGAGAAAGTGAGAAGAGGGAGAGTGTTAGAAGAGAGAGAAAGTGAGGGAGAGAAAATGAGAAGAGAGAGAAAGTAAGGATAGAGAGAAGGGAGAGAAGAGAGAGAGAGAGAGTTCAAGGAGAGAGAGAAAGTGAGAAGAGAGAGTTTTTCTAGATATTGAAGGTAATTTTAAAAAATTTTAAAATAATTTTTAATTTATTTTTCATCTAAAGTTTTAAATCATTTTTTGTTTTCTACATCTAATCCTAGATTGTTAGTTTTCTACATCTAATCATATTTTTGGTTTTTATTGTTTATCTACCTAGCATTTTATATAAACTAAACATATTATTTCTTCTATTGACTACAATTTTAACAATATTTTCTAACATTTAAACTAAAATACAACATATAAACAATAAAATTAATTATTGTATACTAAAAATAACAAAAATACCCATAAAAAACTAAATATTAATAAAAATAACTAAATATTCATAAAAACTACTAATAATTAATCAAAATCAACTAATATTCATTAAAAATACAAAAATGAACATACCTGGTACATTGAATGCTTGAAGGAGGTTGAAAATGGTAAACCAGAATGATGATGCAAGAAGACTTCACAAAGTTCACTCCAAGTCCTACTGCAAAACTATTGCCATGATAATAAAAGATGAAATGGTAAAATTACTTATAAAAAGCCATTTTTGGGCAACAGTTAGGTTTTAAAATGGCTTTAAGTGAAGCATTATGGGCTTCAAAGGAAGCCATATAGGCTTTGAGTGAATCCCTAGGCTTCATTTGAAGCCCTAGCAGGATCATGGGCTGCTCAAGCTTCGAGCGAAGCCTACGGCTTCCCTTGAAGCCGTGTCCAAATGGCTTCAAGAAAAGCCATGTGGAGGCTTCAATGGAAGCCATAGGCTTTGTTCAAAGTCCCCTAAAATATTTTTCCCACTTTTCATATGATTTGTTCATGATGAAAAGTGGGAACCAGTTGCGTGGCCTTACCCTAGTGTTTATTTTATCTCCTTTATTAGACCTTTCAGCTTACCTCTGATTTTAGTAAATTTCTCTTTCATTTTTCCCACCATTTCCTTTTCCAAGTTCTCTTCAACCATGCTCATTCTTGTAGACTATAAATCTATCTTTTGATCATAGATATCTTTGATTAATGTATCCATTTGATCAATCACTAGATCACCCCCAATTTCATTCAACTTAGGGTACCAGTTTAGCTAAGATATTTTTGGCTTTTCTCAACACTTGTTGCTTATTCTTCTTGTCTTTGGTGGAATTTCTCTTCATCTTTTTAAAATATTCCATCAATTCTTTGGGTTTTAACTTGTTTACACCCATAAATGTAGGAATGGTTTCCTCTTTTCCTAGATCTTTAACTTCTTCCTCTATTAGGAGTTTCACTAGTTTTCTTTTCTTTTCCATATGTGACTCAAGACTAAACTTTTTTCTCACTTGATATTCTTCCTCACTCTTTTCTTTTTTCTCTTTCTGTTGACTTTATCCAATCAATTCAGATTTATTTTATGATGCAACTATATTTTCCTAACCTATAGGTAATTTAAGAAAGAACAATTATATCAACATATTTGACCCCACTAGATGGTGAATTCTATTGTGTTTCTAGTTCCTCCATCTTTTGAGGAATATCATGTACCAAATTTTCAAAATATTTCTTCAACTATAAAAGTATCATCAACTTGAATGGGCGATGAGTGTCCTTATGAATTCTCACTAGGATTTAGAATCTTTATCCACATATCTATTGTCTCATCATGTAATCTCAGTATGTCTTCTACTAGAATTCTAGTTTCTCTTTCCTTTACTCCAAATTTCTTGTGATATTCATAAAGTTTCTTGGTATCCTTAGGGATTAGCTCTAACTGAGATTCGATTAGAAATTTCTCGATGATACCTTTTTACATTTATAGGGATGATCTCCTCCTTACATTAATAAGTTGTTAAAAATCACTAGGGATTATTGAATGTAGCTCAAGTGGTGTTCTCTTGAATTTGTGTAGATGTAGAATAATTGCATCTTCAATTTTCTTCTTATCTTTTTCATTTGCAAGATTATATCTTCCCTTTACTATTCCTATTCCACTTGATTCTACTATGCCTTAGAAAAAGTCCTCAATTATGGGTGTGTTACCCTACTCTTCTCTCTTCTTCAATTCTAAAATATGTTTGCATGAATCAATGTTTTCTACTTCTTCTTCCTCCTGCACTTTCTTCTCATATTTCTTCTTCCTAGAAACTTTTGTAGTAGGATATCTCTTTTTCTTATTTGATTCAAAATTTTCATTCTTTATAGCTAATCAAGAAGCATTCCTCTTTACTCTTTTGTAGGTGGAGGGGATGTTGGGTGTTAAATAATCGATCACCATCTTTGTTGTACCAAATGTCCCTACTCAGTTACCTTGTGGATATTGGGATTGACCTATAGATCTTATCCTAGTCATGACTAGTGCCTTCATCTCCTTGACTATTCTTGCAAGAATTTATTCAAAGTCACCATTCAACATGTCAACATGAAGATTGATTTCTTCTCATTAACCTCATAGTCCATAAGTGGAAGCCAATGGGTTATGGTTTGAACTTCTTGTAGCATACATGAATATGTGTCTACTAGAAAACAAATATCATTTTTTACTTTTCTATGAAACTAGTAGTTCTTACATAATTATGCATGTTAGTCTGAAAATTTCTTAAGTATTATCGCATAACATTATTGAAATTTTCAGCTTGTTCTTTTATAATATCACCTATTTGTGTAACTACTAGTGTGTTGTTAGACCATTCAACCTTTCTTTTTCTTGGACAATAGTTTTGAATGTAAAGGGAAGTACATAAAAATAGAGACTTATAATTCATCAATAGCTTATTGTCTTTCTTTATTCTTTTTATGTTCTCTAGAAGTTGTTATGTCCTCACCATTTTGTATAAATAGTAGATCACATCATTCTTTACTATTTCATCAATAGTTTGTACTACACCTATTGGTACACTATTGGTTCTATTGGATTGATAGACTCTATACCCAATCACTCTTAAAGAGAGATGTACTTCAATGTCTTCAATGTTGTCAATAGTCATGGCTCATCCATTAGGCTTCGATTTGGTCAGGTCAATAACCAAGTGTGAGGTGTATGCACCAAGATGGCATAAAATTTAGTGGACACCCTTAAAAAGATTTAATGACTTGATTGGGTTATAAATAACCTAATCATGTTATTCAATTATTAAAAAAAAAACCAGGATTGAGTTTTGTAACCTAATTGAGTTATTAAAAACAATTTTGGTTTATAAAACCCAATCAGGTTTTTATTACCTATTTTAAGTTTTCATTTCTTGTGACCAAGGGTATTTTAACAACATAAAAATGTAGTGAACAACAATTTTGAGCATTTTAGAAGTTCAAAAATGATTGGTCTTCAGAAAAATAGGGTCATTTTTAGCATGTAGCCCAGTAAACAACGTATTTGGTCAAGATTTTTTTCTTTGATGTTTCTATTTCTTATTAAATTAAGGTTTGTAATTTGTAATTTTAAAAAAATAAAAAAAAATCATATGCATCAAAGAATCCAAGAAAAGGGCATAGAGATGAAATACCACCTCTTGCACAAATAACACAATCAACCCTCAAAATTACTTCAAATAGAGAAGTACAAAACCCTCCATTGACCATGGGATAAAAAAAAAATCCTCCACCTGCTGCTACACAACCACAAAACCCTTCAATCAATGTTCCCCTTTAATAGCCACAACCACATGTAAACCCTCTATGCATCCCATTGAATCATGTAGCTGCTACCTAGGAGGACTTCATTGACCACCTTACAAAAAATACCTATAATGCCTCACCCAGAGATCCTTGGAACACAAGGATAAAACATACATTGAATATTTTTTTTCTTAAGATAAGTAAGATAAAAACAACATAAAGTAACCAAGTGCAAGAATAAACATCTAAACAAGGTAAACGAATAGGGAAGTATGGCTAAATTCACATGTTCACTTACACCAGTGGAAGCCTTACAAGAAATTCCAAAGACCTGCAAGCACCAAATGAAACTCAAAATCAAAGATCACACAAATCATGAGAACGCCTAAAATAGATGTTCTTTTTTAAGCCCATGCTAAAAGTTCCTAGCATGGTTAAACATACAAGTCCATTTCCAACTAGCCATAACATAATCAAGAATTATAAGTAGAGACCCTGAAATGGTCAAGTACAAGGCATGGGCTCAAGGTTACAACCACTCATCTATCGGGTCCCATGCTAAAAGACAAATGTTGAATCTTGAAATTGGCTAAGTCTGAAATCCTGAAGCCCTAGAATTTTCTAGAATCTTTATCTTAACTGTTGGAGGGATGAAACCTATCTCAAATTAATCATCACATATATTAAAATATATCTTAAGTATACTAAAATGATATATTTTATACACCCTATAGCTGATCTATTTTCAAATGGGAAGATGTACTACCCAAAAGGGTAATCTAAACTACAAATTGCATCTTCTCCAAGTGTGTAAAAACATTGATTGTTTCCCATATGTAAAAATAATGATAATACTTGTGTGAGATAGGATTGACTACCACACAAGAATCCTCCATGAACCAAAAAAGACTCCACACAAGGCTCGTGTGAGAGTTCACTCTGCCATGTGAGTAAGTACACACTCACACAAGAATTTACATTTCCATGCAAGAAAGTACATACTCACGTGAGACTTATCTTAGTCGCATGAGAGAATGCTCCTCCCAGGTGACAAAATCCTATAGCAAGATCACAAAGCAAGGGAAAATGAACTATTAAAGTATGAAACCTCCACACCGGGGAGTACCCGATCCACATAAATTGAGTAATGATCACTTGAGTGCATAAAATTAAATCTAAGAAATTGAATAAAGATAAAATACACATTAAAATAACATTCATTCATATAAACAACAACATCGATCTACAAAAAGAGCATTTAAGAAACATAGCAGTGAAACAAATCTATCAAGGAGACATAATCAAATAAAATCAACCATGGTTGTTTCCTCCCTATCATAATGGCATCATGAGACTTCATGGACCCTAACCATACCCCTAAATAAGAATCTCAATTGCAAACAACATAGTTGGAGTTGTCTCATGAGATCATTCTTACCAATAAACCATCCATTAACATTACATGAAATAAGAAACATCTAGCATGTTAATCTACCAATAGCATCACTAATCCAAAGTAATGGTAAGAAGTCTCAACTAAGCACTACAATACAACATCATGATAAAGGAATGCATCAACTAACATACTAAACATAATCTAAACATGATATCAAATGCATCCAAAGTAAAAGTTAAATCACAAGAGAACATACTTCAGATACACCGAAGTTCCAAGTGTATATCTAGCACCAACCTCAAACAGGAAGTAGACCATCTCCATACACCAGTCCCCAATAATGGTATAGGTAGCTACTCCTCCCAACCACATGGTAGTCCATCAGCCCACTCCCATAGAGCTAATGGAGATAATGACCTAACCACAATCACAGAAGACAATCACCCAAGGATAACACACACACCAATCAAGTATGATACCAACATCTATATGATCATGAGGATAATTTAGTACATCAAATCACTAGTTAGACCCACTATAGGATAACTATGTAGGGACTATAATGGAGTGTAAGAAATTGTCATAGAAAAAACCAAGCCAAATGTGGCATGGTAATGCGCTCCCCCTAGGAGGCCCAATACCCAGTGTGATAACATGCTCTCAAAAGAGGTCCAACACCTAGTATGGTAACATGCTCCCATAGGAGGCCCACCACTACACCCTCACATTGGCTTCCTCAAGATGCTAAGAGAACATAAAATTGTTCACTTATCTTATCATTAAGTTTATTTCTGACTTATTAATTTTTATTATCACTTGTTAAAACCTCTTCACTTTACCTTTTCAACCACTTTTGGGCCAGGGTACATGAGAGCAGCCACTCTACATGTCCACCCTACATACCCATGCTCATGACACGATGAGTGCCCAAAGACAATGAAAGTTCCCAACCCAACATCAAATGAAAAATCCCTCAACGTGCTTCTATGTGTGCACAACCAACTCCATGAATGTAATCACATAAATCCAATGCAAGGGTTGGATACATGAAGTGCAACAAATGATACAAGCATAACAAGCTCACTCAATCAACCTATATCTGGAAGTATGGATTCTACATGAATCCCAAAATGCAATAAATTCCCAAGCATTGTGAAATCACTTAATTGGCCTAAATCCAGGAGTAGGGATTCTACATGAATCCTAATGTCCATGAAGTAGAAACATAACAAGAAAGGAAAGATGGAATAGAATCCATTCTCATAATCCAAGAAAGTACTACCAAAACCTCAACCAAATAGGGGTGGTACGCAAAATGAGGCAAGACTAAAATTCCAAAATTCAAACTTGTCAAATATCAACAAAATTGAAACCTCAATTCAAGAATATGCTCTCAAGACTAAGGGTCCAACATTATTCCCTAAACAAGCTCAAGTTCACAAACTGACAAATTTGGCAAAACACATAAGTCCACAAAATCCAATATGGAAACACAAATTCAGATTGGGAAATAAAATACCTCATAATATCCTTAAAAAAAATTGATTCTACGATCCTAATTGATGAGGAAAGGGTTACAAGCTCCAATCTCTAAATAGGCCCGATTGAGAAATGGGTGAAAGCTAGATGACATGCAAAACAAGATGATGCCCAAAATTCAAACATCAAATAAAATGATCAAATTAAAACCCTTTGGTCTAAATCCACACAAAATCATAATTTTCAAATAAAATCATGTATCTAGACACTTCACAGAAATCCAACAACATAACTAAAGGAAAATCTCCAAACACACATGTTGAAAACATAAAATACTTACACCCATCTAGCTATGTGATGGAATTTCATAAAAATAGAAGAGAATGCTAATTCTCCACTCCCTAAACTTTAGCAACAAGAAACATAAGTTTAAATGGAGAAAATTTATAAAAATGAGAAGGCTCTAACTCACAACCAAAATGGCTAAAATGAGAAATGACACCATAAAATAATGGACCCGAAGGATGCACTAAAAAGCTCAATATAACAAGATCTCCCCACTACAAATCCAAAGAGACCAACCTCACGAAAATCCACCGAGAAAATCTCACCCAGCGAATAAAACTTTGAATTCTCACAAGAGGGTTTTGAGGAATTTCCTTCAAAACCATGAAATAGAGAAGAGATAAGTGAAAATAAACTCACTTTTTAGCCAATGTATGCACTTTTGCAAAGTGACATATAAATTAGATTATTTAAATTAAATAATATGGTTGGCTCCCTTAACACAAATAAACCAGGCAATTCCAATTGCTTGGAATTCAACTATAACAAATTAGCTGACAATAAAATAAAGATTAAATCAAATAATTAAAATCCTTCCAAGTCATTAAAATAATATTTTTCATGGAAATTGTTGATTCCTAAATGCACAGACACACTCATAGGTCCAATCATATAATGCATTATGAATCTGGGTTTACCAATTATTAGAGGGTAAAAATAATAATAAAAGATACATCGCCCATACAGGGACAACATTGGCTCATCATGAAAGCTCTAATCAATTACTCCATGTGCCATTGTTGGGGATATAAGTCCTTCACAATAAATGAACATAATCAAGTGTGCACAATAATAATAGCCAAAGCAAAAATTACATGAAATCACAACCCATTTTCTTAAATTGCTGAAAAGATTAAGGTAAATATCTATAACACATAATTCCATAAATCTAATATGGATAACTCACTTCTAATTATTCTAAGCATTGAATAGCAGAAATAATAACTAGTTACACAATAGTAATTAAGGCACAATAAACACATAAGTTGACATGGTCAAAAACATGAGTAAACATTGTTGCAAGAACCTAGTCAAGTGCAACAAGACAAATAATACATAGTGTAACCACCATTCACCTCTCAATAATCACGAAAAAACATCATGATGCCACATCAATCTAGGTAACTACTAGCAAAAACCTTAGCAAAACCACCAATACATCCTAATCTCATGAATTAGGCATAACATAAATTAATCTAACTAATACAATAACATAAACAAATCACCCCAAGGGTGTAGACCACTCATGGATCCCAATCATGACCACTCACAAAGAAATATCACCATAGTTGCATCCATCAAGATGAATTACATAAATCAAATGGGAGAGGCACTACAATACATCTCACATTTCCCAAGTGATCAATAGGTTTAGGTCGTCTAGTCTTGGTCACCACTCAACCCTAGAAGATACATTAGAACAAATGGCTAAAAGTGTGAATTAGGTGTTTAGGAAGGTTATGAAATGAGGTTTGTGGAGGAATAGGTGGCATGGATTTTATGTCAATGGTTTATAATATGAGAAAGTGAAAGGTAATGGCATAAAGAAAGGTGATAAATTTGCTCTTTTCTCAGATCCTGTTACTAGTCATTTCCTAGAAGAAACTACTATTTTTTTCCCTATTCATTGGTGCATTCACGTTAGGATGAGATCATCTTTTTGGGATAAGTGGTATATGGTATTTGACCTACTGTCATGTAATTATAATGAGGCATATTAATATTTTTGAGAAAGCTATATTCATGTGAGTTCATCCTTGGTGAGAAGCCAAATTACTTTGACATTTTCCAATTCTAGGGTAGAGGGAAAGGCTCTACATAGGATTGACTTGGGGGTTGTAGGTGGTACCAAAACATAAGAGGAGGTGTACAACATGAAAAACCATATCTCATGTTGTGATCCTAGTAATTGTAAAGGAGTCAACTAACTTACAAACCCTTCATGCAACTACATCATTGACTGATGTCATCATTCAACATGGAACACAATTAGTTGGAAGAGTGGATAAATCATCACCTATATAAGAACCTCCACCATCATCAGATCCACCATTAGGTTCATTGCATCCTTCAAAAGCTTCATCATCATCACTAGCACCACCAATTTCATTGCTTCTTATGCCACCTACATTGTCATCACATACATCATTAGAGTCATTGGGGCCCACTCAACATATGTGTTTTAGCTACCAAAATATAGATACTAAGGTGAATGAGGATGGATTGGCATCCCATCCATGTATAAATTGTAGGAGGATTTTTTATGCATCTAGACCTAAGGATTTGATGCTCACAAATGATTTAACGATGATGGTGTTTGGTGGAGAGGAGACACATGTTTGTTTATTTGAGTTTTCACATATTAATTAATCACCTAAATATCATAAAATAAATTATTATTTTTACTTTATACAACACTCTAGATTGATATGTGAACAATATGCAATTTAGGGTGCAACAAGTGGTACTGTAATAATGCCTCATAATACAGATTATACTAGATGTACAAGGTTGGGAGTAGGAACACCCAAGGTAAAGTTTTTAAAATATTGTTAAAAATAAAATAATACATTGGTTTCTAAATATTGTTTCTTAATTTCAATTACACTAACAATACAAATTTCCCTCAACCAATCTACTAACTCCTCACACATGAGACCTTTCAATAGTTAAAACCCTCATGTTGATTTTGATATCCATATAAATACATGAATGAAGGGGCATGACTACAAACCAACATATTTTTTCATGATACCTAATCACTCAATCACTACCAAAATAGGATACTACTATAAAATAGAAACAAGGATCGACTCATGTTTTATTGTAATCAAAAGCATCTCTTTGTATGGATTATGAATGATCATAATGTAGATTCCTCATTTTCTATCTCTTACTGTTATCACTTTAGATCTTGCCACCACTACAAGAAATTGTATTTTAATCTCTTTGCACTCTCACACTCAGGGACACCTCTTTGACAAATCTTGAACTTATAGATGAAATATCACATCACTTAAGCCCTATAGGGAACCATCTAAATGAACCTTTAGATAAATCATCTCTACATCAATGATCACCCATGGTATTCTATTCAAAGATGCAACTATAATGTTTTCATTCTACAAATATGCAGACACCCTTTGGAGATTCTACTGATCTTTAAAGAAAACCAAACCTTTCACAAAATTTTGGAAAATTTGTGGTAGTGAGACATACACCTTTGTAAAATTTGCACCTGCTTAGATTAATATGATTAATACATCTAATGGGTTCACATCTATATCCAAATTCTCTAGCAAGATAATGTGTGAGGAAGAAAATAACTCCTCTCCTCATTTAGTTTGATAAACATTCATAAACATATGTCTTATATGTCTTCCACATTCTACACACTACTCATGACTTAAATGAAAGTGAGTACAAGATGGGAAACAACTCCTACAAAAATAATAATGGTGTTTACAAGAATAATGTAAAATATCTATATAAAAAACCATGCAATCTTGTAGGAGAATGATGTACAATTTGCATTGCAAAAGTGGTAAATCCTTTCTAGCTATATGCTTTGATGTAGGACTTGGGAGTTGATTCCAAAATTTATTTTTCTACTTTGACAAGAGTGTCACTATTCTTACCCATGTCTCCTTGCTCCTTTTTTTTAAACTTGGCCCCCTTATTCTTACTTACATAAAAAATATCTGTACTTTTGAGTTTGGCGAAGATACACTTACATAATGAGTTTGCATTCCCTATTCCCATGTCCAATTATAACATGAGATAGACTTTTATTAAAATATCTTCTTTGCTACTATTCACAATATTTTAATTTACAATCACTAATAAATAGGAGTATTCATTATCATTATTGCCTCCTAAGTCATCATTGACATCTACTATAAGAGAATGTATTTATGAAATTGAATTAGTTTTAGAGGAATTGCCTTTTGATTTACATGTTTCTACTAAAGTATTTTGTTTTCCTATTTTAACATTCAATGTTTCATCCTTAATATCATCTTTATTAGTTCTTTCCTTATTTGAATGGTCAAAAAACCAATGGTCTATGATTTTATGGACCTTATAAATCTTAATATCATGTGCATCTAATGGTGTGCTCTTCCTCAAGCTCTTTTAGGTTCTCATAGGTCTTTATAGCCTTCAAGTGTTCAAGGTCAACCATGTGACCCTCCTTGTATCCTTCCATGTCCTAGGTGCTCCCAAGTGTTCCCAATTTGTAGGTAGCCTTCCTATTTATAATGTTCTCTCTTATTCCTAATAGTGTTCTTTACTAATTTATAAGGCTTATTGTGGACTCAAATTTCTCAAATTGATGATGTCATGCTCTTTGTCATTAACTTTGGCCTAGAGAGATTTTTGGTATCATGTTTTGGACACCTCTCAAGCTTCCAATTTTAATTAAACTCAGGTTGTATCATATTCGTTCCTCTTATGTTATTTTTGTTTCTACATTAGGGTATCCCCTATAGCTTGAGGTTACTAAAAAAGAAAAAGAAATAAACGAGCACACCCAAATGCAATAAGGTATTAAATACAAGTTAAATTTATATTTTGAAATTTATTATGAATGAGCATATACATGTACTCATTATCGATGAATATGTGTTGACTTTTTTATTATATACATGCAGAAACAATTGGGTTTTATAAAGTTGGTGAATGCACCTGACACTATTGATGTTCATGACATGGAAGATGTATAGTTTTCATATTTTATTTTAATTAAATTTCATCACTGTATCATAACATGCTATGTTTTTTCATTCATAAAATTGTCAAAGTTGCCTAATCAATGGTGTTGCCTCCTACAAGCATAGGAAAAAAATTGAGGTTATGGTAGGTATTTGTTCTATATACATATTAAACAACTGCATTTACAAATGTGTACATGTATTTTTCAGTTTTATGGTAATTGTCAACAATTTTGGGTTATTAACTTGTGTTGATTATCTTTTTCCTATTACAACTCCCTTAACAAATTTCTACAAATCCCTTGTTATTTAATTTTTATAGGAGTCCATATCATCAAAGATGGGGTCAAACACACCATAGGCCAAATGCATGCATGTATAAATCCCTAACACCTATGTCTACAACTAACATTTTTATCCCTTACCATATAGGTTATGCATCATACTAGCAATGGTTCATCAATAGTTGTGTCTTCTACTAGCGCAAGAGGTCCAACTTAGGCTCCAATATGTATTTATTTTTTACTCCATTTAGAAATCCCTAATATCTATGTGTACAATGCTAAAAAAATTATCACTTACCATATAGGTTGTTCCTCCTACCAACATTGATTCATCATTGTTTGTGCCTCCTACCAACACAAAAGATCCAACTCAAGCTCTAATACTTATTTGTTTTTTATGTTGTGCATTTTTTTGTCTTCTATTGTTTGACTATTATATTTTTGAATTTTACCATGTAGAAAAATATACTAACTAATTTACCATAGGTTGTGGCTCCTACTAGTAGCACATGATATATTGATTCATCGATAGTTGTTTCATCTATTAGCATAAGACATCCATCTAAGGCTTGGATACCCATTCCATTATTACTCCATGCATTTTGGTTTATTAGTATACAAATTTTGTATTCATTTGGTATATTTCCTCTTACAAGAACCTTCAAGACCACCCATCATCTCTCTACCTCATCATTTTGTTAGGAGTCCAATTTTTCCATGAAGGAGCCCATTACTATTATCATTTAGTCAAAGTTTAGAACAAAGATATCAAGTAATCAACAATTCAACTACCAATAAATTACATCCTGATTTTTAGCTATTTTCATATTATTTTTAGTTAAGATATTTGATATAGCACTTTAATTATTCTTATGCAGACACTTGGAGAGCCATGCACTACCTCATAGTGGCTCAATTTTTATAATCCAACAGAGTCATAGATATTGATAGAGATATATAGATGTAGTTGTGGTCATTATATGATATTTATATATATTCAATTTTTGTATTGTATGTATTTGACATTTGTATTTGTATTATATGTATCAACATTGACCTATGAGATGGAATCTTTTGGTAACTACATTGTTAATATGGGACAATATTGTTCATTTTGATAAAGATTAAACTTGAATTTCCATCCAAGTTGTTTGTTGTGTGCATACAAAGTTGTACTTCATTTTACTTTCTTGCATTTAATCAAATACATAGACATACATTATTTAATATAAAAATGTAATTTTTCTCAAAGTCATTGTAGCATGGATGATATAATTGTTATGTCTTGCATACCTGTCCCTACTTTTTGTGAGAAAAACATTGGGTCCCCTCTTTTTCACTTTTTTCCTTACCCTGTTTGAGATAAACCTTTTTTCCTGTTTTAGTTTTTGATGTTTGGGTCCCCATATCCTTTGCCACCATGTTGGAACCTCTTGTGTGGGAGAAGGAAGTAAGGATTCCCTTCCTCATAGTAGGGATCCATGGTCTTCAAGAAAGCAACTTTTGAACTAGAGAGAAGCTTGTTCCCATATGTCTTCAGCAGTCGAAAAAGGTTTATGTGGTGTTAAGTTGGACATGTGGTGATATTCATTAAAGAAGGAAAAAGTACAATTAATGTACCCTTAAATTACCATGATCAATGGGTTATTTAAGATGCCTTAGGGATTAATTGTCACTTTTTTCGATAATCACAATTGTTCTTTATGAGCAAAATTTTTCATTTGTGTTACCACCCTACCTGCAAGTAATCATTCCACAAGTATGTAGGTGTTTCCTTAGGTCAGGATAGCTCTAGTTTGTGTTCAGACAAGGATGGGTCTTAGAACTACTACACCCTTGCATTCTAGTATTTTAGGTTGGTGTTTTACCCTCTGCTTTTTCTTTCTATTTGTAGTGCATGGTTCCTTTGGTTTTTACATGGTCTATCCTTTCTTCTTTCTTTCTTACTTTTTGGGTTGTTTTATTTGCTTCACCACTTTTTGGGCATTATTTTGGTGGTCACTCAACTCTTTCTTTGGTCATATTAGTATTTTTGTTTCTTTTGGTCACTATAGGGAAGAGATACTTCACCTCCACCCTCTTTTTGTGTAGAGTAGGCTAGAATTCTTCCAATAAAATGGACTTGATAGTCTAGGTTTTGGCCACTCATTGGTCATTCAAATTCATGCTGAAAAATACACTCTATCATGTACAAGGTGGGTCTAGTTTTGTCATTTTTTTTGGGTTATTTGGCTTGGTGCTGCAATTTTTATTCTTTCTAATTTTCTTAGGTGTTTGCCCTACTGAAGGAGTGGTTTTCACCATCTGGTTTCCCCCTGGTACCCTCTTTTTTCCTAGTTTTGTGCAAGATAGGATCTCATTGGTTGAGTTGGTTTTGTTCAACGTAACCAAGAGGTTGCAAAAATACCTCCATGGGTGTTTGGTTGGTGTTTATATCCCTAAAAGATAGAAAGTATTGGATATGTTGTCACTATTACATATGCACATGCAACCTTAGGCCTAGTAGGGTAAGTGGTGGCTTGTTGGTATTGAGCAGGCAGTTTCATTGTATTTTTGGGTGATTTTTAGTAGTGATTTTTTGTCTTTGATCATCTACCAAAGGATTCAATATCCCTCCTTAGGTTGTGTTTCTAACATAATTAATAACAAGTTGGCTGGTAATTCAAATTTAAATGGATGTCACATCAAAAATTACTTAGGATTTATTCTTCCCATGTATCACACGAGTGCTATTGAATAATAGTCTTGTTAATCACATAATTAAGGACAACTCAACGCCATAAGTCACATCACCAGAAGTTTTGTCCAAACAACATACTGTTGGTTTCTAGAGAAGAGAAAACAAATGACATTTTATTAAGTTTGAAACTATCTATTTTGCACTCATAATATTTGAAATTATAAGTTCTCATGACTTAGGGATTTCATCCCCTACCACTAGTGAGAGGTAGTTTACATTCTTACAAGGTGCTAATGGGTTTTGGCTTTGGAGGACTAGAAAAATTGTTCAAGTATTGTGGTATGATGAGGATTGGTGTAAATTCCTTGACATTTTTGTTTCCTTGCAAGATAGGCATCTATGAGAAAAGATGGTAAGCTGATTTCCCAAGGGTTCTAAGCCAACTAGGTCATGAGATCCCAACCATAGAATAACCAGTTACTAACATAGGAGACAAGGATTCCCAAGAAGGGAATTTTTGGAAGTAGTGAGGTATTAAAAAAAGGGTTCTTGCATAATCAATATTTTGTGAAAATATGGTCAAAATATTTATCTTCTAGGATCGATGAGACTTCACCTTACATAGTTGACCCTCTTGGCATTGTAACATGGGAAGGTGCATAACAAGGACCCTCCTACATGAAATATTTTCAACATAGAGGGATCCTTTTGGTCAGATTCAATACCTTCTCAGGAGAAGTTTCACTTGCTTTTAGAAGCACCACAACTTTGTGAAGTACAAATCTGGGTATGAGATTCCTTCTTCCCTATGACTTGGTTAGGTGAGCTTGCATTACATGGTAGCCAAAATTCAATTTTCCATTTGTGGGAATCTTGGAACTCAAGTCATTCCAATGTGTAGGTGGATATGTTAGGATTCCTTCAGAACCCATCTTTCTACTGTCTTTGGTTAATAGACTTATTAATTACACAATGGGAGATTAATGATGGAAGATAAAGAATTTATTTTGTCAACTATGTATTTATTTGTAAGATTGTTAGAGAAGTAGAGTTATCTTATCAATCAATGGGATCCTCGAGGAGATAACTTGCAGAGATTTGATGAAAAATGTATGTAAAGATAAACACTTACGGATCACAATTATCTTGGGAAATCCCCTCTTTCATTCCCTATTTCTTTAAATCCCCATTTCATGGTTTTTCAAAGTGTAATTTCCTTTCTCCTAACCATTTCTAGATGAAGATAGTAGTAGATCATGTAGATTTAGGTTATAAAAGTGGTAGGTGACTTAGTTAGGGTAGAAAGTTGGTTTCCTGCCCAAAATTGTAGATCCTCGCCTATAAATAAGAATGATGATTGTTCTAGGGTTGATAAAATTGATGATTTCATCATCCATGTTATTGTAACACCATTATTATGAATGAAATAAATACTATATTTTCTACAATACCTATTGTTTCACCTAGTGCATGTTGGTATTTATAAGTTGTATTTTGAGTAAAAGAATCATAAAGTGCTTGCTATGGGATTCATTTATCTTAAAAAATAGTGAGATCTTTTCTATTTTGTTTCTATTATCTTCCTTGGCTTGGATAAAACTAAATTTTCTTGTTTACTTTTGTACTATTTCATTTGAATCACTTTTTTATGTTAGATTGATTGATCAATTATGTATCTAAGTTATCCTACCATTCAAGCATGTATTGTTGATAATAATATCACAAAAGTAGACTATAGGTAGATTAAATTTCTAACTTAGTAGGATCAATTTTTTTTTCTCTCCTTGTACCCCCTTGGTTCCTTCCTAAGATATTTTCCCAGCCCATTTTAAGTGATCCATTGTTTAACCAAGATGCATAGAGAACCACTGAAGTCTTTGCCCACCTTACTATAAATTCAATCACCTTCTCATCTAAATTTTCCTATCCCTTCATGATGGAGACTATAAGGAGCTTGCAGTAGAGAATTTTTTCTATCCTCTCTTTCAAGAGATATTAGCTGAACATTCTAGTCTAGTGACAGTTGTTATATCTGTCAGTGATACAAAAAACAAAGTCCTATCAATAGATTAAATGGTGCTAGAAGGAGGACTAAAATTTTGGTTAGTTCTTCAATGAATAGTGGTGAGTTCTAGTGTCATTCAACCCCATACAATATAAAAACTAGTATGGGGAGGTTTACATTCACTAACTCAACCGTCCTTTCTTGGGTTCTAAAACATGGGACCCTAACTGGTCCCTACCTTGATAGGGTCATGGTGAATATCTTAGTATCCAACTCTATGTTCACCTGGCTACATGCATATAATATACCCTTTAGGGTCACCCTCATTTGCCAAATCCAAAGAGTCTATTTTGACACGTATAAGAAAATGACCCAAGCCTTCAGGTTCTGACCTATGGCTTTCCTACAAGAACAAAACTCTTCCTATCAGATCATGGAAATTTATGAGGCTAATACCTACCATCTCAATTTGCTAATTGGAGAACCTATTCCATTGCCCATCAATGGAAAATTTCTAAAACATTTATTTGAGTAAGGAGATGGGATAAGAGTGTTCATTCCCCCTTTTTGTTGTACCATATGTATAGTTACTTATAAATATTTCTCTAATGTGCATCCAGGTTCACCCTGTAAATTCTTTCCTTTTTGTCTCTTTTTCTTTTTGATTTGTTGGTCCCTATAAATAGTTTGGTTGGGTCATTGCTTCTCATTTCAATTTTTGATTGTCAGGTCTTTTTCCTTTTCAGGGGATCTTATTTCTTGTTCCTCCAAGTAGGAAGGTATTCTTCACATGAAACTATGTAACTCAATGGAATTTGTCTCATGGTATTCGAGTATTCCTTTATCCAACTTGCAAAACTCTTTTCACCCTTTTTTTATATGTTGAAAAACTACAAGTATGAACTCAATAAATGACCAACCTTCATTGAATCCAAATAACTCTATTGCTATCTCAAGCTAATCAAATGACCAACTAAGTTGGAAAGAAAAGGGGAAGAGAAGAATCATGATAAGAACATAATGAATAGATCTACCTTGATCAAACTTGATAAAAGTTAATGCTACGTGATATCTTGAGAAACATGTATCTTTTTCCTTCCAAAATGAGAAAGCATATAAAGATGGAATGGTGAAAGAATTAGTACCCCCATAATGAACAAATTAAATTTTCCATCTAGGGAAAGTAGTACAAGTAAAAGTGTTTATTTGGCTCACCACCCCACTTGCAAGTAATCATTCTGTAGGTATGCAAGTGTTTCCTTGGGTCAGGCTTGTTAAGAATGTATATTTTGTTGGATTGAATTAACCTAGAGATAATACCTCTATGGCCATTAGTTAATCATAAATAAGACAAGCCATAATATATACTTATATATTTATTATATATATGTTATATTAATATTGTTTAATTAATGGTTAATTTATGAATTATCAAATAGACATGTCCCTTCATGAGACATGTCTCTTTTATGAATATTTATATAACATTCAAATCTGCAATTGGAACATACCAATAAAAATAGAAATGTTATTACATTTGAAGAAAATGATCTTTAGTACCACAACATGGTATCAGAGCTAGACTACAAATGAATAGAAGTCATTGAAAAGAACTAATACAAGTCAACACTATCCAACCAAATAAAATTGATACTAGACCAACATAATTTAGAAAACGATGTTACCAGTAAAATTAGAGAATGTATCAGCACATATTATGAACATGATACCATTAGACGTGCATCAATAATCAATAAATTATTGAAGGATTAGACCAAGAGCTGGGGACTCCAAATTAGAAGGTGGTAAATGTCCAAACAATTCATAGGGTCCATTTAAGAGAAGAAACCTTTAACAAATTTTATATCAATGAGTATGAGAAGAGAAGTCAAGTAGAGAAGAATAAGAACAAAATATATATGGGAAGCCACCATGGTCCTGACATGAACTTGTCATGAAAGATTCTAATACAAAATATCCATGCATATTGATGTTGTCTCAGTTTAGATCCAATATGTGACTCAAGATGGGCATTAGGATTATCAACTTCCATTCAACTAACATCATATTTCCAAGTATGCAATGTAGTGAATTTCTAAAGCAATCTAGTTTAGTTTAGCTAATCAAACAATGAAGAATTTTCTTGGAGCATTTGCATTGGTATTGGGTTGAATTTGAACATTATGGAAGTCAATGCTTATAGGGATTATCAATGGAAATAGAAATTAATTTCAGAAATTAGTTGACTCATCCTATCAATATGAAAGTTGCTCCATTGTTGTGTAGAATATGTCCATTCAAGGGTGACTGTAGGATTTAGTTTGAGGTAATAGATGGATATTTGGTTACTGAACAAAGACCATGATAAATATCTAGAAGAGATACAAAACATGAAGATGAGAAAGAATGGATAGTCATCAAGAGAGCAGAGGAAAATGCAAATACATATAATGAGTATAAATAAGAAATAACATATATATGGTTGCAATAAGTGATAAATAAGAGGTCATCACCTAGTTTGAGAGTATAGAAAAAAAAACAAGAGACATACAATACATTTTTGGTACGTTAGATACAACTATAAAATATGAGTTCCAACTTATCTCACCATATCAAAATTGAGATGTAACTTGAGGCATAGCCTAGATTTTGTATTATGAAGTGCAGACTAAACTTGCTCATCAAAAATTAGAGTACTAGATATCAATCATCAAATATTCCTCATCAACACATCAAATGTAGAAGAGATACTCTAACACCATATCGGCTTGGTGGACTACTTTTCTGACAACCAAAAAGACCCACATTGTATAGATTACTTGCATGTTAAGATAGAATGCAAGTCAATGATTCACTTTACACTGTGCTTCAATCAAGTTGTAACAACTGCGATATTCAGTGCATTTTTGTTGGTGATGATTACCCAACCTATTTTAATTCTTCCTTTCAAAGTTTAGTTTAAACACACAACAATTAGTCTTGTATTTCTTCTTTCTATTAATGTATTTCATGATCCATAATTCTATTATGTTGTAAATATCTCTGATCTAGGACTATAGTGAGTTACTCAGACAATCCATTCATCATTTTCTATTAGGGCCCATTTGGCTATGGGAATAGAAATAGGGGAATAGAAATACTTATTTTGGAATAGAAAGTGGGGGTACATATTCCTATTGTCTATTTGGTTAGGTAGAATTTGATGGGGAATTCACAGACCCAAAATTTTATGTTTTCTAAAATGAATAAAATAGTAATAGGAATACATATTCCAATTCCACCTATTTAGGTGGAATTACAAAACCTCTTTTTTGGGCCAAAATTGGAATACATGTTCCTATTTTATTTCATATTTTGATTCTAATTTGGTGCATCTAAATCAAGAAATCAAAATTTTAAGAATTTACATATGCCTATTGCACTTGTATTACCACTAACAAATTGGCCCTTATTGATCACAATAGTAATACGTGGAAATTTGTTAGTAGATCAATGGATTCCCAAATTCAGAATAGAATATCAAGAGTTGGAAACATTGAGCACTATTTGTCATAGTTTATATTTAGTTATCGACAAATAGTCACAAAGTTTGGAACCATCAAAATAGCCATAATTAGAATGGTTGAAGACATCCACCAAGAATGAACAAAGTGAGAGAAACAAGGGTTTGTTTGGTTACAGGCATAGAAATGGAGAATTAGAATGGAAAATTGGAATGGGAATGGAAAAGAGCAATCCCATTCTTGTTTGGTTTGCCTGGTATTTGATTGGGAATATGTTACTCCCTTGTTTGTACAAAATTGGAATTGGAATATAGTTAAGTTTATATTTTAATATATTTTATTTATTTTAATATATTTTATATATTTCAATTTATTGTAAAGAATTTTTTTTTGAATTCTATTTTATTTAATGAAATTAATTTATTTCAACATTTTTTAAATGAACGGATATAAACATAAAAATGTTATACACAATAATATACTTGTGAAATTAGTAAAATTTACTCATCGTTTATAAACAAAATCATAAAAGATTTAGTCTGCATGATCATAGTATAGCTTTTTACAACAAAATGGTCATTTCATTACAGTTAAGTTTATATTTTAATATATTTTATATATTTCAATTTATTGTAAAGAATTATTATTTTTAATTCTATTTTATTTAATGAAATTAATAAGAAATTAATTTATTTCAACATTTTTTAAATGAATGGATATAAACATAAAAATGTTATACACAATAATATACTCTTGAAATTAGTAAAATTTGCTCAATGTTTATATACAAAATCATAAAATATTTAGTCTTCATGATCATAATTAAGCTCTTTACAACAAAATGGTCATTTCATTACTAAAATTAGAATCACCATCACCAATAGTGTGTTTATAAAAACTAGAACAAAATTAAGTCTACATTGAAACGCGATTTCAACTTTTGTCATGGAACCAATCTCCCTAGCAACTATCTCTTGCACAATATACAAATTGCAATCCTTCCTTTCTTCTTTTGTAGATTTTGATGTGGTTGATGTAGATGAGCCATCTTTGACCCACTCAAAGAAATTTTAGCCATTGTCTGTTGAAATTGATGAAAGATCAACCCCATAGCCCCCAAGAATCACCTGCATGCAAACACCTATCATAGAAGAGAGAAGCAAAAAGCTATGGAGACTAGAAATCCCAAATCCATAGATGAGACATTCTTGATGAGCAAAAAAATAGATTTCTGTTATCAAAATTGAATGAATAAAATTACAAAGAGATCAATCCTTATAAAAGGAGACCAAAACCCTAACAGGGTAAAACCTAGGTTGCATGATAATAATTAATTATTATATGCCTAAAGTTTTGCTTAAGTAAACTAGAGATAATAAGTGAATTAATAATTAAATCAAAATATTTTAATTAATAAGGCAATATCTTATTACTCTAATAGCCCCCCTTAAGATAAACTTAGGGAGTAGCTAAAAACCTAGAAGCTACTATTGAAAGCAAATTGGGTCCCGACAGTAAGGCCTGATGAGGTAATCAAGCACAAACAAATCTTTGTAAAGAGGAGAAATAGAGAAAACCACATGGGAAAAATCCTACTCCAAAAAGATGGAAAGAATGTTCTAGACGATGGAAATAAAAGATGATTATGAAGAACACCACTGAAGCATGAAACTGCAAACACTATCAAACTGTTGATCTAAAGAACCTCCACTATATAGAACATGACCAGGTAGAGAAGACTAAATATGAAGAGCTGTTCAATCAAAGATGGAAGGTATCTTCATGGCCTCAAAAAATATGAATGAACGAATGCCTATATGATAAATGATCCATCTCATCGAAATGCATAGGTATCCAACCACTACAATCGCCTAGTACAAAGGATTGAATACTAAATACATAACTCACTCCATTGAACCAAGAAAGAAATAGAACCAACATAACCCCCCTTATAATGCTAAGAGGTAAGACATGAACAATGAAATTGAATGCAACATCTCCTATAGAAAGAAGAACCTGGAACATCTAGAGTGCCAAAGAAGTACAAACACCTATAATGACATGTGTCATCGACATATCATGAGGCTAATGTCATGAAATGAACACTCACTTGACAAAGGAAGATGGCAAATATGAACAACATAAAACTCCACAAAGCACTTTATAATGTAGTGTGAGTACAAAAAAACACAAAATGTCCAAGATCCAGAAATGCAATAGAGTGGCACTTTATCTCAGTGCATTTGTAAAAATACTACAAAAGGATGTCAACAAAGATCAAAAGAGACATAAGGCTAATACAATAGATAGTACAACCTATGAAAAATCATTTGAAACAAAAAAAGTTGATCCCTAGACCTGAAACAACCAAGATATCCATCAGAATGTAGAAAAGAAAAAAAATGAATGGCATGTGCCTCGAACAGAATCTGGAAAATAGAATGTCTCAAAATATGTTTCTCAAAATACAAAAAAGAAATTCTGACTTTGTCAACAAAAAAAAAAACCAAAAAACATAAAAAAATTCATATAAACTACACAATCATGATGGGCTTAGAATCAGCTTTCTGACGCTTCTTTCAGATTGAAAAATAGAGTTTGGATGAGCAAGTTATGGCCAAAAAACCACATGTAGGTCAAAAAAGTGCCAAAAAAACAAAAAATTAAAATTTACCACCTCGGGATCCATGCCAAAATATCTCAAAAGTGTTCACTAGTACCAAAAATTGTCTCGGGAAGCATTTCAATTCTGTACCAAAACTATCTCAATTTGTGCACCCTAAAATCTCAATTTGCATGTAAAAATTCTTGATTTTTGTGCCAAAAAACCTAAAATTGCTACCTTGGGAAATGTGTCAAAATCATTTAAAAAAATTCTCAATTTGTGTGACCAAAATCTCGATTTGCATGGAAAAAATCTTGATTTTTTGTGACAAAAATTATAAAATCATCGCCTTGGGAAATGTGCTAAAAAAATCAATTTTGAAAAATCTCAATTTATGTGCCAGAAAATCCAAAAATCACTGCATCGAGAAATGTGTCAAAAATTAGAAAATTGTTGCCTCGAGAAATGTGTCCAATCTTAGAGCAAAATTTTTAGCCTCAAATTCCAACTATGTCCAAATTGGACAAATTTTATATGAAAATAGGGGTTTGTGGGCACTCTGAGCTCAACAATGATGTTCGTTTGGGCTCAAAGTGCACCAAAAAATGGTGAACCCCCTAGATTTAATACAAAAAAAAATTTATAAATGAAACCCTATGAACAAAAAGCACAAATCTGAAAGCCAAGACAAACTTCTCATAAACAAAATAAGGGCATGAAGATCTTGAGCTCTAATACTATGCTGAAGTTGATGAAAGATTAACCCCACAACTTCAAAGAATCACTTGCATGCAAACACCTATCATAGAAGAGAGAAGAAAAAAGCTATGGAGTTTGGAAATCTAGATCCATAGATGAGACATTCTTGATGAGCAAAAAAAGAGATTGCAATTATCAAAATTGAATGAATAAAATTACAAAGAGATTAATCCTTATAAAAGGAGATCAAAACCCTAATAGGGTAAAACCTAGGTTGCATGATAATAATTAATTATTATATGCCTAAAGTTTAGCTTAAGTAAACTAGAGAGAATAAGTGAACTAATAATTAAGTCAAAATGATTTAATTAATAAGGCAATATCTTATTACTCTAACATTGTCCTCCTGCATTCCAAAACTACATTAGGACTTACCACAATAATAAAATAAAAAATAAACATATAAAAGATAAATAACAACCTTTCTTTTATCTGGATAACACAAAAACCTATGTCTAGGATTATTCTTTGTACGTGACATCTTCACTATAGGTCCAACACCACATCGACACATTGGAAAAGTTATCAAATCCATCGACCCTATATAAATAATGAACAAATATAATGAGAAATTACTACAAAGAACAACGCCCTAAAATAAGATGGCTTGATAAAGTTAATAAAGCCTTACCATGAAAACCATGCTATCATTGGTAGTAAGTACAACAAAAATGAGTGTACATATAGAAGGCATGAATGAGATTTTTTTGCCATTAGAATTTACCAAAAGTAGGTAAATTTACTTGGGAGCATACAAGTCAGCCATAACAAAAGACAACTGCTAATATTTACAATGTTCATGAAGGTAAGATAAAATCTCAGATACCACACCACTCTTTAATCATTATTTTGCACATATATGTAATTAGGTTAGTCGAGAGTAAACTGTTTCAAGTAGAAAACAATATCATCCTTACAGAAAAAAAATATACAAATGTTGTCCAATATATTTTTATGAATTATATGGTTTCTTGTACAAGAAGTAGCAATATCAAATATGTTAGTACCATTGCACACATTACAAAGTCAGATGTTAAATTCTAGCATCAAAATATGAGAATCAAAGTCTATTGATTATAATTTTTTCTCTATATGATAATACTTGAGTGTAATTTCTCACATCCAATCATCCATTAATAAAATGTGGCTCGCTACAATCCCTAGTTTTCAAATCATAAAAATTTATAACAATCCTCACAAATATTTACAAAAATCAAATCACAAATATAGACTAAAATTAAATAAAATTATAAGTTAGATGTTAAGATGTAAGTCTAGTATACAAGAATCAATGCATTCTAACTTGAAATTGCATCTAAAGTATAAGCAATTTGATAGATGTGGCTTCTTGTTTTGACTTCTTTCTTAAATCATCTTTGTATTAGGCTGAGTGATCCAATTGGATAAAACTATATTTTCTTTTTATAAACTCTATCAGAAAATTTCTACTAGTCATCCATGTTGTGTAATTCCTAACTTTGAACATGTTGAAGTTGCACCCATAAAAGAAAATTGTAGAGCCACCTCATGGAAATTCATTAACGTCCTATTCTAGAAAGAACAAATGCATATCAAAGCACATTCCTTATCAAAACATGATTATTGCAATGTAACCCCTCCATGTTAGTCAAATGTTTCTATTCCAATCTTTCTACTCAGAGATGGAAAAATTATTATCTAAGAAAGTAATCACCCGTGCTTTTTTTTTGAAAAGTGGATATAATTGATTTTTTGGCTTTACATGGATTGGAATTCTTAGCATGTCCTTTGTGTCTAGAAGATACAACACCATAACAAAATCTATCATCTCCAAGCCCTAGCCGTGGGATACTAGAGAAATTTGATTTGTCTGTGAGTTATACCTCTAATCTAGGGTTTAATACAATATTGCATATTATGTGCATACATAAATGCACATTGTGTACATATAGAAGTGCATACAAGGTTTTATATTGTATTATAAAACCGGATGGATTCAACTGACATATATATTTTGACATAAACAAAAATTTACATATCAAAAGCCATTTAAAAGAGTTATTATATACATACAACAGAGTGTGTACAATAGTGCATATTATGTGCATACAACAATGCATATTATGTACATACAAAAATGCAACTATAAACACATACAAACAAGTATTGTAAGTAAGTCATAAAATATAATTATGTTGAAAAAAATGAAGGAAACAACATGTATTGTTCATCCATTTCTTGAAAAATATTGTAAGTTCATACATAGTCTTAAAAAATATTATAAGTTCATAAAGATTTTAGTTTATCACAAAGCTCCTCTGAACTTAAATCTAACGTACTCTTCCCTCTCCTTCGCAAACATCTCTACGAACTCCTAGGCTTTTGTAGGTTCAGAAGTAAAATAGTCATAGGCTATAATCAAAGTTTCCTTATTGATTTTGTGCATGGCCTTTAGGGTACCAAATGCACTTGATATATCTTTCTTGATTTCTCTTTGATCAAAATTTATATTGTGAGCCTTAGTCATACCCTGATCTATGTTTTGGATGCTCTCACATATGACATCCAAACAAGTAGCCATGCTTGGCTTCTTTCTCTTTTGCCTCCTTGTTGTTGGCCTAGAAGGATTTGGTCTTGCATATGTAGTATAATTGTTTGATTGGAGGAACTCTTCTTCAAAATTGGGAGTATTGAAGCCTCCATCCATAGGCGTATTGAAGCCCCCCTCATCGTCAAGATCAATAGCCTCTTCAAAACTATGCTCATCTTTGGTCTCTATAGATGTTGCTGTTGCATTTCCTTCAACTCTGTCATTCCCAAAATGCTTGCTAACTCATTGAAGTAGAAGAACAGTTTCCTCTTGTACACTCAAGAATTTTTGAAGAAAGTGTTGATCTCAGATTGGTTTTGATAAATGAGTTTCTACACACTTAAGTTATTTACTTAGTTCATACTTAACAAGTAGTACATGCCGAGCACAACATATATATTATAGAGCATGTTGAGTCCACAATGAGTGCCAGGCCACTCATGTGCCAAGTCACTCAAGTGCCGAGAAGACAGTGTATGCTGAGTGATTTAGGAGCCAAGTAAGCAGTGCATGTTAAGCGATATAGATGCTGAGTCTCAGTATAGAATTTAGTATATGTTGAGCATCAGAGACTTTAGATGTTGAGTGAGATAGTTTTGTTATAGGTATTTGTAATGGCAAAAAACACTATGTAAACCATTTTTTGAGCAAACTTAAGGATGAATTATGATATTTTGGAGATAAGGATGAATCTTAAGTTGGATTCCCAATGCAATTACATGAAGCCAATCAGAAAAAGGGAAGGTTAAACAAAAAAATGGATGAATCATACCCATTGATTCATACCTAACCTTAAATCACCAAAGTCTTCTTAAGGAGGAAAAACCCTAAACTATCAAGAGTGTTGAAGGAAAGTATAGAGAAGTTTGCATGCACAAATAGAGCATTCATGGTGGCTAAGGAGTTATGAAGTGAGATTGCATTGTAAAATTAGTTAAAGGAGAATAGAGGAAGGGAAGACCATACAATAAAGAGACATCTAATCAAGAAGGATTGAGAATACAATAGTTTAGAGGTGATCTTTCATCAGGCAATCAACTGCTAACCGCAAGACCATTGTTGAATCATTCTAGTAGGTGAATCAATCAAATCTCTTAATAGAGTAGTCCTAACAGGTTGTATTGAAATCCTTTAATAGGGTGCTTACTTAATTGTGAGTTAAAGTCCTTTATCAAGACACACTTCTAATAGGGTGTTGAAATCCTTTAACAAGGTGAGACCTAATAGTCTTTGTAAGCCTTTAATAGGGTGGACCTTTCATAGGGTAGATAATGTCTCATGATCAAAACATTGTAACCTTCATTAGATACACTTTATTACTATAGTAGTGAAGATTTGTGGGTGTCATCCCCACCCCATTTTTACCTTCTCACTCAAAGGGTTTCTAGGTAATCATATCTGGTGTCATATGTGTGTGAATTTTTATATGATTTAGATGTATGTGCTTTACATGTTATTTCAGTTTATCTATTGAATGTATGAGATGGATGTGTGGTGAAATTTTTATGGGTCTTAGTTTAAAATATTGATTCACCCCTCCCTACCCCCCTAGAAGTTTACCTTTCCTATTGTAATTCCAACAATTGGTATCAAAGCCTTGTTCTCTAAAAGATAAGCTTTGCATCTTTGAGGAAAGATCTTGAAATGGAAGGTTACAAGTTGGGAAAGACTATTGAGAATCAAGAGATTGAAATACATCTCATTCTACATTAATTGAATGAAGCAAGAGATGAACTAAAGAAATATTTGAAGAGAAGGAAGGAAATTGCTATTGTGGAGAATGACACACAATACAAAGAGATAGCCACTACTAAGCTATTTTCTGATGGAGATTCCAATAAATTTGATGCAGTAGTTGCAGATCTAATGGAAAAGAATAGAGCTCAATCAGAGGAAATCAGAGATCTCAAGTTAGAGCAAGAATCACAAGCCATATTGCTATGTGAGGTAACTAAATAGAAGAAGAAAGCCATGGTAGACAAAGCCACATGATTGGAGAAGACAAAAGAATTTTAAGCAATAGACTAGAAGAGAAATCATTAGAGCTAACTAAGATTCCCAACATACAATTGGATACACTAAGTCAAATGATGAATGCTAACTATGAGTTGAATGTGAAGGACATTGATATAATAACATTGAAGTTGCAGAATGAATAATTACAAAGTGACCTTAAAAGGGAAAAGGAATTTTCTAAAAGTTTCAACAAGCCAAATGAAGCCACCAAATACTTTGAGCAATTATTGAGATCCCTTAGATCTAATAATGACACATCTGGACTGGGATACAAAAGTACTAAAGAAGGAGAGTCATCCAAAAATGTTGAAGAAAGGAAAAACAAAGATAAGGATTCCAAACCTACTTATCGTAATTGTGGTAAGAAAGGACATACTGCTAATGTGTGCAGGAGAAAAACTACAAATCAAAATGTCAAGCACAAGAGCATGGTTCACTACCATAAGTGCAACAAACAAGGTCATCAGGCACATGAATGTAGAACCAAGACCATGAACACACAAATATTTGAAGGATATTATTATAATTATTAGAAGTATGGACATAGAACTTTTGAGTGTAGATCCAAGCCCATGTGGTCATCAAAGAGGAAAACAAAGGTAAGGAACAATGGCAACTCTTATAACTAGGATTATAATACTAGGTATAGCTATCATTATTGTCAAGAATATGGACATGTTCCTAAGAATTGTATTAGGACACACTTCAGAGGTGACTACAAAAGGTGTTTGAGTCAAACCACATGTTTTAGCTATTTGAAGACTAGTCACATCAATAGGTATTTCCCAACAAGATCAAAGGTACCAAGTTGTGAATTTGACAAAGGAAAAGACAAGGCAGATGTTGAAAATGTTAGAAATGTAATGAAAAAGTCATGGAAGAAGAAATATGATTGCATTACATCAAATGGAGAAGGGATCACTTCACCCAATGGGTTAGGTGATCACACCTCATCAAACTAAGCAATTAAGAGGTATGTGAGATTAATATTTATAGGTTATATCATTCATCAATTCCAAAGATTTAGTACTAAAAAGATTAAATTAGGATGAATAAAGATGCAATATGTCATTAGAAATCCAAGTAAAATATTTAAATTTTTTCATATTGTTGCCAAACATGAAATATTTCCTATACATATCGAGCAAAATGCTAGAAGATGTCAAGCTAATAGACTGGATAGTTGATCTGAGCTTGTAATAAATATTGAGTGAATGGAATGTTAATGGATTCCAAGTGAGCCTAAAATTGGTTGATGCTAAGCTTACAACTATGTAAGCACTCAACATTAATTGTAGAGTTTCAAAGGGTATTTAATTGATTTTAAATTCATTTCACATCATTTCAAAATTAAGAAAGATAAAAGAGAGCAAAAGGTGATCTAGAAATCCACTCAAAGTGATTATAGAAGGTTTGAGCAACAATTCATCACTAGTTTGTTAGATCTTATAAGGTATTTATCAAGAGCTGAGCTACACTGTTCATACTTTTGTAAACCTTAGTTTCACGGAATGACATCTAGTTCAAAGAATGTAGAGGGTAAGGAGGTTTCATGCATTCAATTGGTTGGTAATGAAGTTAAGCAACCTATATTCAAGGCCATACCAAACATTACTTACAAGAGAGACCCCTCTGGTGCATTATCCATGATACCACCAAATGTTTTAATGGTGCAAGATGTTAGGAAATGCTATAACTATAAAATTGGTAGCATTGGTAATAATGAGATCAGGGAATCATATGATAGATTATGAGAGAATGGTGTGTTGAAGGAAGAATTCAAAATTGTAGAAAATAAAGGGTTAACACAAGCCCTAGATTTCCCAAATGTGTTCAAGACTGAATGGATTAAGATAGTGCTTAGCAGGATTCATGATAGTTCATTATGGTTGGATAATGGACCTATCAAAATAACCAAGAGGATAATCCATAGGGTTACTAGTTATCCAACCCTAGATCAAACTAAGACATTGAGGAGTGACTCAAAAGAGGTCATTAAAAATAATACAAGACTGTGTGGAATAAAAGAGGAATGACTATTAACACCATTACTAATCCATTGATAGAGTTTGCAGTAAGGGTTATCTCACACAAGTTTTACCAATCTAGCAGATTGAATAGTGTGCCATGTATAGCAGTGAATGTGGGATAGAAAATTGTTAAGAAAGATCACACATATGATCTAGAAGAACTAAAACTATAGAAAATAGTTGATAATCTTGGAGCAATCAGAAAGACAAAGAGTGCACAATGTAAATTTGGCTCTATTTTGATATGCATATTCTTTTATGTTCAAAACACTTTTCCTACTTTTGGCACAATTGGTTGGAAAAAAAATAGGTTAGTGGCAATGAAGATTAGTGAGTTTATTGAACAATTGGGTGAGAATTTTGAATCTGTGATTACAAGCTATTTTGAAGACTCCAAGCAGTCAATGAAGAAAAGATTGAGAATACCAAAATATCTAGTAGAAAAGCATTATGATGATGTATGTTTTCTAGTAGATGTTGACTATACTTTTGTTCAAGCAACAATGCTGAGGGTGAGATGGTTGAGGCCACTTGGATATGAAATAAATGTGGATGAGGCCTTTGTAGCTATCACATCTTTACTTATAGAAGAAATTGACAAAAAAGCCAAGGCATTTGGAAACTATGAAATGGAAAAATCCAAAATCACCATGGAACTGAAGACTGCCTCATTTATTAAGAAAAAGGATAAGTTGGTGAATAAATTAAAGGCTAAATTTGGAGAGGGTGCCAAGCAAGAAGAAGAAGAAGAAAAAGAGGATGAAGAGGAAGAAGATTCTCAAACACAAGCACCACTTGCACTTACTTAGGGTATGGGTGAAGATCAACTAGAGGAGGAGACTAAAATTGATGAAGGTGTCAAGGGAGAAGAAGCCAAGGAAGCACCTACATCCAAAGAAGAGGAAGGCTAAGGCCCAACTAGTGACAAAAGCCAAAAAGGTAGCCAAGATGAGTCAACCCAAACTGACTGCACCTACTACAAGGGCTAGTGCAAGTGTGACTGCACAAAAGGATAAAGAGAAGATAAAACTAGTAGAGCAAGGAGGTCAAGTGCAGAAAAGACCTAGGAGGAGATATGTTGCACAAGTTGAATCCAATGAGGAGAAAACAAAATTAGATGACAAGTGCCAATTCAAAGTGGTGAGTCACAATCCTCTATCAAATCTAGAGAGTTTATGTGAAAATGTTAAGAATATTAAAAATTTATCATGATTCTCTCATGTAGACTTTGATAATCTTCATACTGTGGAGAAGAATCAGGTGGAGGAGGCTATATATGCCATGATGGCAAAATTCAAGACTACCCCACTAGAGATTTCTGACTCGATGCCCAAAAGCTTATATGATAGAGTTGAGTGGAAATGACACTATTGTTTGAACTTGGAGAGACAGATAAGAGAGATATCCTTGCACAAGTGATGCCTAAACTTGGTAAGTCACAAATTGCTAAGGCTATGAAGAAATATATAGTTAGGTTTACACCTAAATACAGAGCATTTAGCATACTACAAAACAATATTGAAGATGTTGTTAAGAAGTCCACACAGATGTGGAAGCTTACATATAGGTTGAATACAGTCAAGGAAGGTGAGCAAGAACCCATAGAGGTCAAGGATGATGAAGAAGATGATAACAATGAAGACACTATTCAGGGAGGGACTGAAATGCATATAGATTACAAGGCAACAAATGAAGTAGAGCAACAAGAAGAACAGAGGTTACCAGATACACAATTGTCTAGTGTTAGCCCTCCACATGTAACAAGTGTAAATACTAAAATGGTAATAGTTAAGGATGCTTCTGATGTCACAGTTCAAAACATCAATCTCCTTACATAAGAAGATCTCAAGAAGATAATTGATTAGTCCACATTATAGGAAAAACTTTGTGATAACCTTGTATTGCTGAGTGTGGATGAATTGTAGAAGACAATGACTAATATTGAAAGGGAAAAGGTGAATACACAAGAACCACCTACAACCCCTCCTTAAGTCACTTATGTACAACCTTTGGACAAAGTATCTAAAGCTACATCATAAAAGGTTGATAAAATTGCTAAGGTTAATATAATTGAGAAGAGTATAGTGGAAACTCAAGCCACTCTATAAATACAAAGTGGAACAGGTCAGATAATCTTATCTGCACCTACAACACAATAACAAGGTGCATCACAAGTCATTATGGAAGTCAAGGACAAGACCAAAGAGATAGAGATGACACCATAGCTGAAGGATAAAATAACCATTCAAGCCCTAGTAACCTTACCAGTATTTGGTACTCCTTCAAGTCACACTCTTTAGAAGCTGAGATCAAATGCAACACCATTGCAGATCTCAGTGTCGAGCCCGAGTTCATCAATGGCTGAAGAAGTGATCCAATATAGAGATGTTACCCTTGATGAAGAAATTGTTCTACCAAAGTATGATTATGATATAATGATTATAGAATAGATGGACATACTTTAGGAAGCCCTAGCAAGGAAGAAGCATTAGGAAATGCTTAGAAGGGAGCACAGGTAGAAGCAGGCATTGCAGGATATCAAAGACATCTTTTTAGATGCATTCAGTCTACCAACTCTAGATGTGACCAAGCCACTAATTAAACGACTGAAAAACATAGTCGAAAAGGTTAGTGATTAGACCTTGACACTAATGAAAAATTATTAGAGTGGTTAGAAAATAAATGTCAAAGAAAATTAAATGAAAAGATATCAGGTGACATAGAACTGACACAAGTTGCATTGGCAACTAAGGTTCAGGATGTGAAGAAGATACTTGAGAACATATTCTCAATATACACAAAATTGTGTAATCCAACACTCTTCACACAAGAGACTAGAAGTCACATTTTGAGAGCTTGGAAAATCAGATTAATGCATCAGGTGAAAAATTTCCAATGACACCAACGTAGAGTAAAAAGTACTTTAAAACTTTGTTACAAACCCAGAGTTAGTCAGCTCCATTGTCAGCAGATGAGGCCAATATAAGGGCCAAACTAATTAGCATTCAAAAAAAATTAACTCCTCACATAGAAATTTTGTGAAAGGAACTAGGTTATACTAAAACCCTTATGAAGAAAGACCCAAATCTTTCAACATTAGATGGCCTAGTCCACCTTGTTGTCAAGCTAGACATCCAAATGAAGTCTTTAGATGTAGCATGTGAAAAATAGGATGCAACTCTAAAAATTATCCTAGATGTCCATAAATCTTTCTTTGAAAAACACATTATAAGTATATAGCACATTTACATAAGTGTCAAAAAGGGGGGGAGCAAAAAGAGAGAGATTTTGGGGGAGATATAAGGAGAATGAGAAATGGGGGAGTATAAGAAAAAGAGAAAAAGGGGAGAAATAAAGATAAGAGAAATAAGAGGAGATAGAGAAAAGTTAGAATAAGCTAAGGGAGAGCAAGCATAAATAGAGCATGAAGTCAAAGAGTATTAGTTGAGACACATTTACTCAATAGGAGTACAAAATTTTGATACAGAATAGACATATCAACTCAAGGAGAATTATCAGATTTCAAGGTATCTAAGTTGTTACAAAATTTTGAAAATTTGAAGTTTTGTACGTAAGTCAAGTTAGATATATGTTATGCTCATAAGATTAAGGATATTAATGTATAATCAAGTTTTTTTGACACTCATGTCAAAGGGGGAGATTTTTGATCTCAGATTGGTTTTGAAAAATGAGTGTCTACACACTTAAGTTATTTACTTAGTTCATACTAAACAAGTAGTACATGTTGAGGACAACATGTATATTATAGAGCATGTTGAGTCCATAGTGAGTGTTGAGCAACTCATGCGCCAAGTCACTCAAGTGTCGAGCAGATGGTGTATCCCAAGTGATTCAAGAGCTCAGCAAGTAGTGCATGCCAAGTGATATAGATGTTGAGTCTTAGTATAGAATTTAGTATATGCCGAGCATCAGAGACTTTAGATGCCAAGTGAGATAGTTTTTTTATAGTTATTTGTAATGGCACAAACAGCTATGTAAGTTATATTTTGATCTGATTTAAGGATGAATTACGATATTTTGGAGATAACGATGAGTCTTAAGTTGGATTTCGAATGCAATTACATGTAGCCAATCAGAAAAAGGGAAGGTTTAAGTGGCAAAATGGATGAATCATAGCCATTGATTCATACCTAAACCTAAGTCACCAAAGTATTCATAAGGAGGAAAAACCCTAAATTATCAAGAGTGTTGAAGGAGGGTATAGAGAAGTTTGCATGCACAAATAGGGCATTCATGGTGGCTAAGGAGTTATGAAGTGAGATTGCATTGTAGAATCAATGAAAGGAGAATAGAGGAAGGGAAGAGCATACAAAAAAGAGACATATGATCAAGAAGGATCAAGAATACAATAGTTTAGAGGTGATCTATCATTAGGAAATCAAGTGCTAACTGCAGGATCATTGTTGAATCATTGTAGCAAGTGAATCAATCATCTTAACAAAGTAGTCCTAACAGGCTATATTGAAATCTTTTAGGTGCTTACTTAATTGTGAGTTAAAGTCCTTTAGCAATGCACACTTCTAATAGGGTGTTGAAATCCTTTAATAGGGTGAGACCTAATAGTCTTTGTAAGCCTTTAACAAGGCAAACCTTTCACAGGGTAGATCATGTCTCATGATAAAAACATTTTGACCTTCATTGGATACAATTTATTACTACAATAGTGAATATTTGTGGGTGTCATCCCAAACCTAGTTTTACCTTCTCACTTGGAGGATTTCTAGGTAATCATATCTAGTTTCATATGTGTGTGAATTTTTATATGATTTAGATGTATGTGCTTTACATGTTATTTCATTTTATCTATTAAATTTATGAGATGGACATGTGCTTTACATGTTATTTAATTTTATCTATTAAATTTATCTATTAAGTTTTTATGGGTCCTAGTTTAAACTACTGATTCACTTCCCCCCCCCCCCCCAACCCCCTCCTCTTAGAAGTTTACCTTTCTTATTGTAATTCCAATAGAAAGTTCTCTACATGATGAAAAAAATGAAGGAATTAGATATCTTTTATAACAATTGATTGAGACATATTTTACTGACATCAAAATATTACCTTCATCAACTCCTCCCATACACTATCCTTAGCATCCACACATTGAGTTGTCTCATTCCATGTGAAACCACTCATGTTTCACAACTCTTTCATGATTCTAAAACCTTGCTTCCATGTTTTCAATTTGCTTAAAAGTTATCCTTTCCAAGATTCATATGCATATATTCATTGAACTTATTTTGTATTGCTATCTAAGCTTCTTTTTTAAATCCACCGTCTCCTTTTCTTCCTAATTGAATTTTCTCAAAAAGAAAATCTAGCAATTTTTGTTCCATGTCTCTTGTCCACACCACTTTGACATTTTTACTCAAAGTAGCAACCACAGTCACACATACCTCCTCATCTATTCTTGTTAAGAGATTGGTGAATGACATATGTGGTTATCAATGTGTAGCTACAAAACTTCCAAAAAACAATCAACATCTAATATAACTCCTAGCAACTATCACTTAGCATAAAAGCATGTGTGTTTTTTCAACATCATATAGTGTGCATCACTTTTGTCAACACATGAAAATTTGAAATGATTGGTTCATAAAAGAAAATATCTTCTCAATAATATCTCAACAAATCAAAGAAAGAGGAATATCATGTTTTCATCTTCTTGGGTTAAAATTGGGAGAGATGTCATTTCGAGGACTACTTTACCTATCTTCAACTCTACCTATGTTGAAGAGATGTCATTTTGTGGACTGCAATGGTTTTAGGCTATGTACAGGTTGTCAATCATATGCAATTGTCAAGTGTGCATCCTAATTCCACAACCTTTGCTAGCATCCTCCCTGCATGTGGCAAAATGGGATCCCTACAATAGGGTATGGACATCCATACCTACAACTACATTTCCCATGCCATTGATTCTATTGTCTAAAATGTTTATACAAAATCAACTATGTTTAATTATTTTTTCTTTACTATTTCCAGCATTTCCACAAGCATCACAAGTAGAAGACTAGAAATATAGTTGATACCAAATGTTTACATCAAACTCTTTACCTATGAAAATATCAAGGCTTTGGTTATAATATTTACTTCATTCAATTTATCGTAATATGTCTAAGTGGTTCAACACAATAGGTAAGAGTCTAACCATTATGAGGGAAACAAAATTCAAACTCTCAGATGATCTACACATTAAATGAAAAGTTGCATCATTGCAAAGTGCTAAAGAACAACACATAATATGGATGCCAATATATAAAATACAATTTTACAGTGGAAGTGTGAAGAATGTTGAATTTTTCTTTAGATATGAATTGATGCCTACAATTATAGTAAGGTATGTGCCAAATGAACTTTTTGAAAAAGCTTGAAGGACTTCCAAGAAAATCCAATTATGCTTTTATGCTAGTTGCTAGGAGAAATGAAATTATACTGGAGAAAGCATTGCACATTCTATTTACTACCAATAATCCCCTTGAAGACTACTCTACCTATCTTTAACTCTACCCATGTTGGAGAGATGTCATTTCGTGTACTACAATGGTCAAAAGCTATGTGCAAGATGCATTTGGGGGAAAGGCTCTAGAAACTTTCAATCAGATGCAATTCATAGGTGTACAACCTAATTCCACAACCTTTGCTAGCATCCTCCCTACTTGTGGAAAAATGGGAGCCCTGCAAAAGGGTATGGACATCTGTTTTATTTTATTTGTTGATAATTTAGTGTTTTAAAGTTTCTATTTATATATTCTCGATGATTGAATGCAAAATTATAAAACATTGAGACTAGTAGATGCTCTCAGGTTTTTTGAGCAGTGGTTTTTTTAATTATCATGATCCATGATGGAGTAACCATTTTAAGTGTAGTTGGCAATGTCATGTAAAGGAAAAAACTTTAATACATTGACACAAAAATTAATCTAAATACACTCATTTTGAAATCTCTAGAAAGTAGAAACTGATGCATTTAAAGCAATTTTTTTAAAAATAAATTTGTTTCTTTAGTATTTCTAGCATTTCCAAAAACATCACAAGTAGAAGATGCCTAAGTGGTTCCACACAATAGCTAGCTAACAATCTGACCATGATGACAAAAAAGAAATTTAGACTCTCAAATGATCTACAGATTAAATGCAAAGTCACATCATTGCAAAGTGCTGAAGAACAACATAGGATATGGAACAAAGCCTACAAAATATTATATTTCCAAGTTAGAAAATTACCATACTTGAGATGCCTATCTCAATTCATAAGATATTAGTTGATACCGACCAAAAACAAAGAGGCCAGAATAAAAAAAAGACATTCATGAAAAATAATACCCTCAATATATGTTTAGTTATATCTTTGAAAGATATAACTCATAAACAACAATGTGTGGAAATACTTTTCACCCACAACCACAATCTACAGTCAAATTTCACACTCAAATATTTAACTCATAATAAACTAATCAACCTATAGAGAAAGCCATTTGAGTATGATAATTTTGTAGTATAATTTAACTATGTAGGCCACTCTATTTTAATTAGTACATCTATCTAGATGAAGGCATGAGGAAATAATTTTCTTCCAATCACATGAAAAATATGCAACCTAGACACATTTTCCACCAAAAAAATCATGACAAAATGAGTGCTAGTTCAAGCCATAAATCCTATACATAGTCAAACATCAAAATCTAATCAAAAGAGAAAATGCCCACCCCCAAAAAAAGATTTTTAAGTTCATTAATGAGCTTTCTACTCCATCCACAAACTTGGTTGCTTTAACTTGTGCTTCTAGTGATGGGGAGTTGCAATCCAATAAAAATATGTAATCACAAAGGAAGCTATAATGTATCAGATAATTCTACGACATCAAGCCTAGTTCCTAAGGCTTTCATCCCTCCATCATGCATTCAATTGTGGAAGAATACACAAAATCAGTGATGACAGAATATTGTGAAGAAATTGTATGTCATCGAAGGAAATGTACTAATTGCAGCAGGATATCGACAAAATGAATTTTTTTTATAAGGCTTTCACTATTTGTAAAATAAATTCAATTGATTGTTTTATAACCACATTCAAAAACTTTCATAAGTTTTTCCCTTACATATTAAAATAGAAGCCCCCAAATAGAGTATGGGCAACCTGTAATATAATTGGTGATGCTAATGAGACTCTTCTAACCCAAGCTACTCTCTCAAGTCACCCAGCAAATGACTTCCCCAATAATACCCATAACAAAGAGGCCAGAATAATAAAAAAATGATAAAACAAATTTATTTGCCATTAACATGCACATATAGTTATATCTTCAAATTAGTTTCAGTCAAATGCTTTTTTCAAATACAAAGTCTCTTTAAGTTGATTTAGATAAATTGACCTTTATTCAATGCATATTGTGTAACATCTCAATGTGTCCCTCTTGGCTTTACCATGCAATGTACAAGACTACAAAACTATAAAGATGCATATAGTGAAGTTTCCATTGTAATCAACAATCTCAAAATAAATGAGATCAATCGTAACAATTGTTCATAGAAAGTCATATTGTACCAAACATGTACCAAATCCATAAAACCATATTCATAGAAATACCAAGTATATATATTATAAATATGTCATAAGTATTATATAATGAGTTATACATAAATATGTCATTACTACAAAGTGCAAATATATGTTCATGTTTTGCAATACAACTAAGTTCGAGACTTGTATTCTTCCCACATCCTTTAGGATATTTCATCTTGAAATTTCCCCCAGTCATCTCTATCTCTTTGATTCATTTAATAAGTCTCTAGAATGGGCACATTTATCCCAACACAATCATCACCCTCTTCAATGTCCACTTTGGATGGAAGACCATCCTCCATGGTAATGAAGTTGTGTAGTATGTTGCATGCCAAAACAATATTTGTTTGGGTATATATTGTAGGATGTTGCTTGCTTTAGGATAGGAAAATGTTGCTTTAAAATACCAAATGTTTGCTCTATCCATAGAAAATAGTTGAATCCATAGAGCCTAGTTGCACTGATTCTCAAGAAAAAACCCAAAATGTACTTTGAACTTATGGTTTCTTTGGGTTTGTCACTCTTTGCTTGAAAGGAAAGAAAAATAGAGCCAAGGGTGAGCAATATTACAACATTGATTGAGTAAGGGGTGAATTTCTGACGCACCAAGAGAAAAGAAAAGAAGACATTAAAGGTGAGATGAGTGGCATTCAATAAGGAGTATGTGGAGAGAGGAAGGTAAGAGACTGCCCATGCATCCATGTAATCACCCACCCCTATTATCACCCCAATCATAGAACATGCAATGAATTGGTGGAAAGTAATATGTTGAAGATGTGGGTGCCTTTTGTATTTTACAACTGATACAGTTCAACATACGAAGGAGACACAATCTATTTTTGGGAAACTTCCTTTATATGCCATGTGTCTTTGTTGAATAGCTGAAAGCTCAAAATTTAGCTTTCTAGGAGCACCACATGCATGAAAAAAATTAAAGTTAACAATGGAGATATGGGGTGTTAAAAAGAAAAGCGTGACTGGACTTTATTCTTTTCTTAAATTGAGAACAAAATTCCAAAGCTTAATTTAACAATAGAGATATGGAGCACTAAAAGAAAAGCATAACCAAACCTTATTCTTTTCTTAAATTGAGGAAAAAAATTCAATAGTAAAAAGAAATATACTCATATGCAAAATTATCCAAAGTTCTATGAGTGATGCTATATTTTGTAGTGTATTCATTTATCTCTTTCAAAACAAATTGGTGAGTAGCAGTCCAAAGGATAAATGCAAATTTGTTCAAAACATGAAGAAGTGAATAGTATGTAGTTTGGCATTTTCTAGTTTTCCAAGTAAAATGAGTAAAAAAAAAGTTTTGAATTTGGAATTAAAGTTTTTAAAATATTGGGTACATAAATAAAGAATCAATTGATCTTTAACCATATACATATTTACATTTGATGGGTAGCATGTAAAATGGATATCTTCAGTAGCATGTAAAAAGGATACCTTCTACTTTAAATTTTTCCCCTGAATGTAGCCAATTGTATTTCATTGCATGTCTGATTTACTTTACACTTATCTACATACTACACTATAAAGACTTGCTTAATATTAATGCCTTGTTAAGCTTTAAGATTAAAAATAATAATATCATTATCTATATGCTTAATGAATGACAATAATACTAAGGTTGTTATTGGTTGCATTACCCTCTTATTCATCACCATCACCATCTACATGCTGCCAATCATAAACATGGTAAATTGGTAGATCTAGGTGAAAAATAGTTTAGAATATTGAAACATCTATGCAATAAACTAAAACACATGACATACAAATGAGGCACTTGGTCTTTTTTAAAAATTGTCCTTATGTGCTACATGTTTTAGCTGGCTAGATAGTGACAAGTTCATGATCTAGCTTGCTTGAAGCACCACATCCATGAATGTTTTTTGAATTTGACAAAAGGATTTTTATTATTGTTGCATGATCTGTCACTAGCCCAAGAAATGGTTAAGAACCATATGATTGGATACCATAATCCTTCCAAATAGATACTTTGAATTGCATAATCCTTGACTAAGAAACATATGATTAGAGACCATAATCCCTCCAAATGGATTCCAATTAGATACTTTCCAACTAGAAATTAACTCCTTTATAAAAATAATGAACCTTGGTCTGAGTCTATGACTCCAACACTATAAGAATCGTCTGTCAAACATTTTGTACTCTTCAAATCTTATATTTATAAAATTCCATGAATTTTATACATGGTTAATTTTAATAAAAAATAATTGCACAAATAGCTTAGATCTTTATCTATAATGTCTCTCCTACAATTTTTGAATATCGATCATAGAAAATTTGAACTTCACAAAAGGTATTTAGCATAGTGGGAAAATGAAAGTCAAGATTCTATTGAAAAGATTATCCACATTTCATAGAAACGCCCCCCTATAGAGCTTTTGGCAGGCATAATTGAGATTTCCAATTAAAGTAAACAATTTTGAAATAAGCAGGAAAGTGGCAAGAAACCCATATGTGGTAGAAAAAAATTTAAATGTGAAGAATACTTAATACAAAAGAAGTGGCCCAAAAAATTATCATATCAAACCCTGAAAAAATGAAGGCTTTTTCAAATATACAAAAATGCATTGTTTATCAAGATTTAGGGATAGCTAAAGATTTTGATTGAAAACCTTGTTTTAATCTAGGTGGAAAATTTACACTGTTAGAGATGAAAATATTAGAAAAAAACACAATAATCACAAGAGCCAGAATGTATAGGAAAAATTTAAAAACACAAAAATCAAGCAAATATAATTTTGTAATTAAAATAAGGAGTGGATTAAGGATACCTTGTCAAACGAGTTGTGAGAAGGATAATGTGAATCTGATGCCGTAGTTGGACCCACCCACTACTAATGATACTCGCCTTAAATTGATTGAGCCATAGAAAGAAGATGTGAGTCCCTCCTTTACATAAAAAACATGCTCAAACTCCACAACAAGCTCGATCAATTTTAGCCACTACACAAAATATAAACATTTCTTCAAAATACATAGAAAATGAACCAAATAATAATAGACATCAAAACACTCAAAAATTGCACACAATAATTGTTAGTACAGATCAAATATGTAGAAGTGTAGAACAAAAATCTAAAACCATAACCTAAAACATAAATGGTACATTTCATAAACATTTCTAAGGCTATTTAATGATAAAAGGAAACATTATAGACATAAAAAAATAAGGACAAAAGTAGAAAGTTAAATTGCTATGTGGAAAAACCCTAAACATTCGACAACTAGTTTGCCTTAGACAAAACATTAGCATTTGACAATTGGTTTGCCTTTGTGTAGCACTTCTTGGGCAGTAATTTTCATAGCAGAGATTTACACTTGGGAGTTGTACAAGCATACATAGAACCCACAAAAACTACCACGAATCCATTATAACATAGCTTTCAATACAAGCGAAATGCAAGACCTTCCCACTCTATCACTGCTCAACAAAATTGATCTCATGAAATGGCAGAAGTATGAGCAAGAGCTTTTTTGCAGACAAAACAAATTATACATTTTTCTATATGTTGGTGTTGAGTTGTCGTTTTGCATGATGCTTAATGACAAGAATCCTTTCGAACTCCTCTCTTGAAAAGTTGATCTAGGATCAACTCCAAGGTTCTAGGCGATCTTGTGACCTACTAAAATCCGCTCAGTTGAAGATAAATGTATTTATTCACAAAGAGGCATTTTCTAGTTCATACCAATTTTGGTTAAGATGATAAATCTGCTTGTTGTTTCAAAATTAACCACAAAAAAAAGATATGTTTTTTGTATTTTCTATTTTTTAATGAATGCAATCTAACAATGCAACTATATGAATTCCTAATTTAACCAAGGGTTAGCAAAGCAAATAACAAAGATAAGGTAACAAGAGATGGAAAAAATAACATTAAAAGGAAATTCCTAATGGACATAAACTGTAGTAACAACATGTCTGTGAGTTAAATCATCAAAAATATTGGGTAGGAAACCAATGAAAATAGGAGCAATGATTCCTCAAATCCACTAATGAAATTGTTGATGAAAACTTAGTAAAAACTAAAAGATGTTTCACTTCTCATCAAATTGTAAGGCCATGGAAAGTGCACTCATGTGAGACAAGAAGCTATGTAGGAACAATAGGGTGATCTCTTCTCCAACTCAGTACGTCAGTGAAATTTGTCAACACGTGGCAAACACTAGAACTAAAATAATTGCATGATGAAATCAACACAACAAAACCATTGGCTCCATTATTATCATGAACAAGGATTCATAAAAAATAACACACTTTGGCAAGAATAACTACACTTAGAATGAGAGCACCAATAGCATATATTATTGCATCAAAATAATGGGTTGAAATATATATTTAATTCCTCAATTTATAGGCAATCATCTCCTCAATTTGTGTTGAGATTCAAACATTCCTTCATGCAAATATATGCTTAAAAATAATAATAATCTAAATATATACAAATTGACTCTCTAGGAGGTGTTAAGTAGGCCTCCACCCTTGTTTATATCATTTAATGGATGCATGAGCCTTTACATGTATTAAAACAAAGAGAGAAGTAGTAGATAAGGATAAAGAAGCTATTACATGATGTAAGAGTCTTTAGAGATGCCAAAAATAGAAGCTCAACCTTCTCTGGATGTTTGTAGGAGTTAAACTGTCGTCAAAATGCATTTTTGGTGCATGGAAAGCTCCAAATTTGGAATTGGTAGTTAACTATTAGTACACCTCTGACTTATTCAAAAACCTATGGCACATATTTGGAGAAGCACACCTTGCACACTTGCACACCTTTCACACCTTGATTAAATTTGTGCAAGGTGCTCAATTCACCAAAAAATCAAAGTTCTCAATTTTAAAAATGGTTTTCAAGTTTTTCATAGACGAGGCTTGGGAGCACTCTTGTGTACTTATTTTTCCTTGTTTGATGATTTATACCCTCTTTATAGCAAACACTTTCATAGAATTGAACTCATATCTAAAATCCCAAGGCACCTGTGTTGAATCTTGTCATTAATAGTTGCATAAGATGAGGAACCTATTCTAGTTCATGTGTCCAACCTTTGTATCTTTGATCTTTAGTGTAAATTGCTTGATTTTTTCTTCTCTCTATCTGCCTGATCCTTCCTAGTTAGAGACCACGTGATCCAGATTATCCAAAATGATCAAATGTTTGAAACTTTTTTAGGCATTGTTAACTGGTCTTTTCAGAGGTCTTCTGCTCAAAATTTCAAGCTGAGTTTTTTGTTTGTCCCTAAAATTGGGCAGCCAAAGGCTCACTATTTTAGGGACTAAAATTAGATTTTTAATTCTTCTTTCCAACAGTGTAAACAATTTTTAATTTCAAGCTCTAGGTCACAAGTTATGGCCCCAACAAGTTAAGGATGTCAATTTATTTGCACAAAAAAGAAAACATTAGTTATCCCATGTTGGAAGACCCAAAAGAGGACTCCATAAGAATCAGACTATCAAAAAATTGGGTCAATACCAATCAAAACAGATAATACAATGGATTTCCCCCCTAAAGCTAGTTTTGTGCACTAGCTCACCTAGTGCACCTTCAAAGGTGTGCTACTGTGCTAATTTTCTTTGGAAAAGGAAAAGTGCATAGCGATGCACTAGTGCAAATGCACACCTTAATAAGGTGTGCATGTGTGCAACTATGCACCTGCACATTATGGCATTGTACACAAGTGCAAGGGGGATTAGAGTATGCACCTCCATAGGTGTGCACCTTGTGAAGGTGTGCACCTTTGAGGGTGCACACATTATGTATGTGTGCATCCCAAAGTAGGGCTGAAGTGTGCATTTGTACACTTGGCGCACTTGCGCACCTTGTGAAGGTGCGCATGTGCACACTTTAAGAACATGAAAGTCTTAAAATTGGCATATCTTCTCTCTGTCTAATTGCCTAACCCTTCCCAATCAGAGGTTAGGGTTTGACCTAGACCTAGGGGAGGCTCCAAAATGACCGAGGCTATGGACTAGTGGTCTAGGAAACAAAATTTTACTAGGGGGTCCCCATTTCTAGGAGAAATGGAGCATGCATTGTGAAACCATAACAATGAGGAAAGTGAGATTGGGAGTGGGATTGGTGGACCCGACGAATTATACATTTTTCCATATGTTGAGAAAGTGAGATTGGGAATGGGATTGACCCATTCCAATTACAAGTTTTTTTTAGAATGGATAAAAGCCCATTTTGGGCTAAAATAGGAATTTAAAATCCTATTCTTGAATCCCATTCTATGTAGCAAACAAAGAATTAAAAACATATTCTAATTTTCTAATCCTATTCACATCGTATTCTGACAATCAAATGGGCCCTTATGAATATAAAGAAGGGGTAGAAGATAGACATAAAGTAAAGGAGGATTCCAAACACATTAAAGCAAAAAAAGTCCTAGCAATGTCATTGAGAGAGATCTATATGTGATTCCTTAGATTCAATATCATGGATAGACAAATGGAACAATGGATTTCACCCACATAAATATACACAACAATTGACCACAATGTATAGGGATATGGATTATATATATTATGATGTCAAAAAATTCTAAATTAATGGAAATCGATCTATGTAGTCATAGCAATATATTGACTACCAAATAATATGTAACACAATGTTATTAGTTATGGATAGGCATCTGAGTTAACACCATGAAATACTAACATGATACAATCATATCATTGGCCAAGAGGAGCAATAATATGTACGAAGAAACTGTGAGCCATGAATCACATCTTTCATGTGACTTCTCACCCCACACACTGAATGGAAGAGGCATGTAGTTGTGTAAAATATATTAACTTATTTGAAGGTCACTAAATTGATAAGAAATAATAATTTTTATTTAATTATGGAGGAAGGGACACTATTGGAAGGAACTTCCTTGATTACTAGCGACAATCACCAAAGAAAAAGATCAAACTACAAAATTTTCATAAGTGGTGGGAGTTGGATCATTTAGCAATAAAATATAGATATAGAGCCAATAAACAAAATAAATAAGAAAAATCAGTAGTATATGAAATAATGAGAAAAGTTAACCCTATAGAAGTCTATGGAGGGCAAGCATAGATTATAGTTGAAATAACATTTTTTCTTTTCTTTTAGAGAAAGCTCCACATATTAGGAAAAGAAATCAATATATAACATTTGGATATAAATCATAGTGATACTTCATTGGTAGAGATCAATAGTTGTAACCAGAGGAGATACTTAAATTTCACACCAGAGCAACATATTATATCAGAATATCAAGAAGAGATCAAGTACTCATAAATTATCAAAAAAAAAGTTACTATATGTTAGATTGTGGTGACTAATCAGGAAAGTATTGTAGCCGACATATTATAGCCAACATATGGCCAAGATGTTGTAACCCTAAAACAGATAAAATACTTGTATAAAAGGTTTTAGGGTTAGGTATTTTCATAATGTTGTGATGCAAAATTGCTTCTTGTGGCGGTATTGAGCTGTAGGGGATTACGAACTGTAATCAGGTTGTAATCACTAGATTGTAATAAGATCAAACTTGCTGTTTGGTGGACATAGCCCAGGGATTGGGTGAACCACATTAAATCTTGGTGCCTTGTGTTCATTTCTGTGTGATCTATTATTTTTTCTATTGTTGGTTATATTTTTATGTAGTTTTTTATTTCTGTCTGTGGTTTATCCTAACAAGTAGTATCAGAGTGAGGTTGTCTTTCAGTTATCCTTTGCGGGAAAGTCTCACAGTTAAGTGGGAGTCTCACGGTTGAGTGGGAGCAATGGTAGATGAGGGTAAGATGAGGGTTGATAGGTTTAATGGGCAAAACTTCTAGTTATGGAAGATGCAAATGGAAGACTATCTATATCAGACGGATTTATGGAAGCCGTTGGAAGGCAAAGCCAAGAATTAGGGAACTATGTCAGAGGCTGAATGGGATCTTTTGGATAGAAAGGCACTCAGAAGAATTTGGTTATGCTTGGCACCATCGATGGCATTTAATATTACAAAAGCAAAGATGACAGAAGATTTGACGAAAACCCTAGCGACACTATATGAAAAGCTCTCCACTTCAAACAAGGTATTTCTCATGAAGCATTTATTTAATATGAAAATGGTAGAAGGTGGATCTATTGCAGATCATTTAAATGAGTTTAATACTATTATTAGTCAGTTATCTTCTGTGGGTATCAATTTTGATGAAGAAATTAGGGCTCTCTTGATTTTATGTTCTTTACCTGAAAGCTGGAATGGCTTGGTAATGGCAATGAGTAATTTTATTCCTGGATCTAGTACCCTAAAATATGATGATGTGATCGGTGTTGTTTTGAGTGAGGAAACTTGTAGGAAATCCTCAGGTGGATCTACATCAGGAAGTGCTTTGAATGCACAAATCAGGGGCAGAACGACTGAGAGAGGAAGTAACTCTAGTAATCATGGGAAATCAAGAGGAAAGTCAAAGGGGAGTAGGTCTCAATTGAGAGGACCAAATGATTGCTGGTACTGTGGGAAACTAGGGTACAAAAAGAAAGATTGTTGGAATCGAAAGAAAAATGAAGGAGATAAATCTGATGGAGACAAGGAGGCAAATGTGGTAATTAACAAATTCGAAGAGGATGCTTTGCTTCTGTCTTTAGAAAGTTTTGATGACTCATGGATTTTAGATTCTAGTACTTCATTTCATGCTACACCTCATAGAGGTTATTTTATTGATTATGTCCAAGGGGATTTTGGGCTTGTTTATTTGGGGGATAATGAACCCTGTCAAATTGTTGGAAAGGGAAAAATTAAGATTAAGTTGCAGAATGGGAATCATTGGCTACTACATGAGGTAAGACATGTCCCAAGGCTGAGTAGGAATTTAATTTCAGTAGGACAACTTGGTGATGAGGGTTGTGTAGTTAATTTTAATGATAAAAATTGGAAGGTTTCAAAAGGTTCCCTTGTAGTAGCAAAAGGTGTGAAAGTAGGCACCCTATATCTTTGTACAGGTCATATTGTTCCTTCTACTTTAATTGTTTCAGAGAAAAATGAATGTTCAAAAATAATTGTTGTAGTTGAGCACGGAGAACAAATAGCTGTTGTAGATTCTGATACAGTGTTGTGGCACAACAGACTTGGGCACATGAGTAAGAAAGGTATGAAAGTACTTCATTCAAAGAAAGTTTTACCAGGTCTGAAATGTGTTAATATGGATTTTTGTAAAAGTTGTGTATGGAAAACAAAAGAGAGTGAGTTTTGTAAATATGGGGACCAGCTCAGGTATCTTCCCTTGGTGGCTCTCATTATTATGTTACATTTATTGATGATGCAACTAGAAAAGTATGGGTTTATTTCCTTAGACAAAAATTTGATATATTTCAAACTTTTAAGAAATGGAAATGCTTGGATGAAAATGAGACTCGTAAGAAATTAAAATGTCTCAGATTTGATAATGGTGGTGAGTATTGGAGTCATGAATGTGAAGATTATTGCTCCACTAATGGTATTCATAGATAGAAAACTGTTCAAGGACTCCACAGGAAAATGGAGTGGCTGAACGCATGAACATAACTATAATGGAGCACGCAAGGAGCATGAGGTTGCATTTTGGGTTGCCCTTACACGTGGGTGAAGGCTGTCAATACTACAATATATTTGATTAATAGAGGTCCCTCTACTCCTTTGGGATGTCATATTCTAGAGGAGGCATGGACTAGTAAGAAGGTGGGTTATTCTTTTCTAAAGACCTTCAGTTGTGAAGCTTTTGCTCATATAGACTCTGAAAATAGAACCAAGCTAGAAGCTAAATCAAAGAAATGTGTCTTACTTGGATATGGCATTAATGAATTTGGTTATAGGCTTTGGGATTTTGAAAATCATAAAATTGTTAGAAGTTGGGATGTCATATTCAATGAGAAAGTGTTTTACAAAGATCTGTTGCAGCAACATGAGAAGAAAGAAGATGATTATGTAGTGTTGGATGATACTCCAAAAGCTGATGTTCCAACCATTCCTCATGATGTACAACAACTGCAACAACAAATACCAAAAACACTAGTGAATGTTAAACGGTCAACAAGGAAAATTAGACCTCCACAAAGATTTTCTCCCTCTTTGTATTCTATTTTACTTACTAATGCTAGTGAACCTGAAAGTTATGATGAAGCTGTGCAGGTGAATACTAAGATTCAGTGGGAGTCTGCAATGAAAGAAGAAATGGACTCTTTGCTGAAGAATAAGACATGGGATCTATGCAAGTTGCCTATAGGTAAAAAGGCTTTACAGAATAAGTGGGTTTATAGGTTGAAAGGAGAGGAAAGAGGTAAGAAAAGATCTAAGGCCAGGTTAGTTGTAAAAGGATTTGCATAGCAAAAGGGAATTGATTTTGATGAGATATTTTCTCCTATTGTTAAAATGACTTCTATCCGTACTATTTTAAGTCTTGTGGCTACTGAAGATTTTCATTTAGAGCAGTTGGATGTTAAAATAACCTTTCTTCATGGTGATTTGGATGAAAATATATATATGGCTCAGCCATGGGAATTTGAGGTCAAAGGTAAGGAGAACTTAATGTGCAAATTGAAGAAAAGTTTATATGGCTTGAAGCAAGCACCTTGATGATGGTATCTAAAATTTGACAGGTTTATGCATGAGCATGTCTATAACAGGTGTCATTCAGATTATTGTGTTTATTTTAAGAGGTTGGATGATGATAGCTACATTATTTTATGTTTATACATTGATGATATGCTTGTAGCTGGGTCTAACATGGATCATATTAAGGGGCTGAAATGCTAGTTAGCACATGCATTTTCTTTGAAGGATTTGGGGGCAGCAAAACAAATCCTTGGTATGAATATTTGTAGACATAAGCAGAACAGAACATTGACGCTATCTCAGGTTGATTATGTTGAGAAGGTGTTCCAACATTTCTCTATGGAGAATGCTAAAGTTGTCAGCACACCTTTACCTGGTCATTTGAAGTTGACTAAGGAGATGTGTCCTAAGACACAAGAAGAGGAGGATAAGATGTTCAAGGTACCCTATGCTTCAATTGTAGGAAGCTTGATGTATTCTATGGTATGCACTAGGCCAGATATTGCCCATGCAGTGGGAGTCGTTAGCAAGTATATGAGTCATCCAAGATTTGAGCATTGGAATGCTATCAAGTGGATTCTTAGATATTTGAGAGGAACATCCAATAAGTGTTTACACTTTGGGGGCTCTACTACTAATTTATAGGGCTATGTTGATTCAAATTTGGCAGGGGATATTGATACCAGGAGGAGTAGTACAGGTTATGTCTTTACTGTTGGTGGGGCAGCCGTGAGCTGGGTTTCTAGGTTATAGAAGATTAATGCTCTATCCACTACAAAGGCAGAGTATGTTTCTGCTACAGAGGTAGCCAAGGAGATGATATGGCTTCAATTTTTCTTGAAAGACTTGGGACATCCTTAGAAGGATAATTATTTGTTCACAGACAGTCAGATGCCATTCATCTTACAAAGAATTCAGCTCTGCATTCTAAGACCAAACACATACAGTTGTGATACCTTTTCATTCGGTTAGTTTTAGAGGAAGGACAATTAAAGATGGAGAAGATACATACAAATGACAATCTAGTAGATATGTTGACAAAGGTTGTCACAAGGGAGAAGCTGAACTCTTCTTCAACTTTGGTTGGTCTTTTAGACTGAACATGAATAAAAGAATAGCAGAGTCTAGGATGGTTTGATCCAGTGGGAGCCCCATGTAGTAGTGGTATTGCTACCAAATTAGTCTCCAAGTGGGAGATTGTTGTTTAGTGTGGAGCCGAATCAGTCCCCAAGTGGGAGATTGTTAGATTGTGGTGACATGTTGTAACCCTAAAACAGATAAAATAATTGTATAAAAGGTTTTAGGGTTAGGTATTTTCATAATGTTGTGATGTGAAATTGCTTCTTGCGGTGGGATTAAGCTGTAAGGGATTACAGACTGTAATCAGGTTGTAGTCACTGGATTGTAATAAGATCAAACTTGTTGTTTGGTGGACGTAGCCCAGGGATTGGGTGAACCACATTAAATCTTGGTGCCTTGTGTTCATTTCAGTGTGATCTATTATTTTTTCTATTATTGGTTATATTTGCATGTAGTTTTTTATTTCTGTTTGTGGTTTATCCTAACACTATACTCACAAACCAATAGATGAAATCAATGATTCATATACTTTTGTAGACATTGGGAAGAGTGTTAGTTTTTCATATTTGAAGAGATCTAAAATTTTTGAACAATATAGAAGTGGGAAATTTACATTGAGGGGAGGTGAATAATTATCTTATTCAATGTTTCATTCCCCATTGGAGGCATTTTCTGATTTGATGCATATGGACCTTCATTGAAACATTTATATCAAGGATGTTGATGTATGGATGAGTATTTATTTATTATCTTTGAGTATTAAACTCAATTTTTATTTATTATAGTCTCTTTCTTATATATATGAATAGTAAGAGTCATGTGCCTTGTTATAATCTTGTTCCACTATTTGGTCTCTAGGGATGCACTTGCAAGAAGAGAAGAATGGTGCATTAGGTAAGCTACCAAGTGATGCGAGGAGGTTGTGATTAACTAAAGCCAATTGGCACACTCAACTACCCAAACCACTATGCAAGAGTTGACACAATGGAAGCAAACCAAAAAGAGAAAAACACCAAAAATAGAGAGAGACCAATATTATTTATTGATTCATGAAAATATCATCATACATGTCCAGCTGTAAGGCCTTCTGGGTTATGGCCAAATACAAAATACATTCAAACCCAAGATCTAGCTTCAAGTTTGGATTTCCAGACACATGCTTTTCATTTCCTATCCTCCTTCTATCATTTATCTTATCCAATATGGATCAATAATAATTCCTAAAGACTTCAACACAAGCCCTAATTATACCAATCTAATCCACAAGTTAGCCTAGAATGTTAAAAACTAAATAAACCTAACATTAAATACTTGAAGAACCACAAGTTGACCTCTAATAGAAATTAAATGTTCAAAAATTGATACTCAAGAAAAATCATGATATCTCCTAGCCCTGATTGAATTAGAAATTGTGCTTCAAATTAAAGGTATATCTATAGGTCCTCTACAACCCTTTAAGGGTGCAAAGGCTAATTCACCAAGGATAAGTGCACATCCATCCCGAAAGTCACTTACATAAACCTATCACACAAACTATCAAAAATTGATACTCTAGGAGAATTTCCATATCTACCAACTTATAATGAACTAGGACTATAACCTTTGAAAAAAGTGATTACTCTAGGTCCTCTTCAATACCTAAAATATTCAGCCTCTAACTCATTGCATGGAATTAGTTACACAGTCCACAACAGGAACCTAGAAACGAAAAAAACACAACTCCAGCACCAAGGTAAAAATAGCTCAAACCTTAACATGATAACTCCAATCTCTTTGTGCACATAGGACAAGGTTCCCCAGAATGTCTCCAATGCTCAAAAACTACTAAAAGCTCAAAAATGCAAGACATTGCAACTTGGAAAAATTAGAAAAAACTGAAAACATGTAGGATAGCAGTGCAACCTAGGATGCTCCTACATTAGACAACTAGGGTTGGAAGAAATGACTCTCCCGAATCATTGAGATGTAACAACTTGAGTTGAATCCAACACAAATTGAGAGATCTATGAAGCATCTTCCATAGGTCTATTCTTCCACTTCACTAGATATTCATAATAATCTTTTCCCCTTGTTTTCTTACCAACTCTCTGATCCAATATCTATTCAACTTCTTCAATCTACTTCTTAGGATAATCCTCTGATATAATAACTTCATCATCTAACTCATGATGCTTGTATAAATTAGCAATATTGAATATAGGGGATATATCCATGTCATCAGGTAACTCAATTTCATAAGTGTTTCCATTGTCAAACTTCTTCATCTTTAGCTTATTGTATGTTCTAATACGAAATCTTCCTTTCTTCAGATGAACCATCACCTCATCACCAACTTGAAAATCATGATGTTTCCTATACCAAACAGTATTATACTTATACTTTTGATTACTTTTTCCTATCCTCAACTTCACTTCCTTATGTAAAGATTCCATAAAATTAGCAAATTCTTCTCCCAAAACACTTCTCTTTTCTTCACCAGCAATATTCCTCAAATCTGATATACCTCTAGGTTGCATTCTAGTAACAATCTCAAAAGATGTCTTCTCTAAACTCCTATTCCCAAAATTATTATATAAAAATTCAGCTTGTGCCAATACCATCTCCCAATTACTTGGCTTATTCCAAACTAAACATCTCAGCAAATTACCCAAGCTTCTATTCATAACCTCTGTCTATCCATCTATCTATGGATGTAATGTAGAACTAAACTTCAACTCAGTACCCATGTTCTTCCACAAAGTCTTCCAAAAATAACCAAAAAACATACTATCTCTATCAGAAATAATACTTCTTGGTAGTCCATGCAATCTTAGAATCTCTTTAAAGAAAAGTTCAGCAACATGCTCAGCATCTAAAGTCTTCTTACATGGTATGAAATGGGCCACCTTAGAGAATATATCCAATATAAAAAAATATAGAATCATACCCCTTCACTATCTTAGGTAATCCAAGAACAAAATCCATACTGATGTCACTCCAAGGTTTCTTAGGAATAGTAGGTGTATACAAACCAGTATTTTGACTTGCTCCTTTTGCAACTTGAAAAATTTCACAACTCTTTAAAAATTTATAAACATCCTTATACATTTGTGGAAAATAATATTTATCCTTCAACAAAATCAATGTCTTATCAATTCCAAAATGTCCAACCAATCCACCACTATATTTTTCCTTGATCAAATTCAACCTTATAGAATCTTTAGGAATACACAACTGAATACCTTTGAACAACATACCTTCTTAAATGACATACTCATCATACTTACTTATGTGATCTGTTAAATTTGGTGCTCTGCATTCTCTTCACATCTCATAAAAATTAATGTCAGTATCATACAACTCTTTCATTTCATCAAAACCAAGAACTTCAACCTTCAAATTAGGCAATAAAGAATGTCTTCTGCTCAATGCATCAAAAACTCTATTAGTAACTCCACTCTTATGCTTGATCACAAATGTAAAACTCTGCAAGTACTCAACCCACTACATATGTCTCTGATTCAATTTATGTTGACTTACCAAGTATTGTAAAACTTTATGATCAATATAGAACACAAACTCTTTAGGAATCAAATAATGTCTCCACTTTTTCAATGCTTGGACAATAGCATAAAATTCTTGATCATACAGAGAATACTTCCTTTTAGCGTCATTCAACTTTTCACTAAAGAAAGCAATAGGTTTACCTTCTTGACTTAATACAACTCTTATTGCACTACCACTTGCATCACATTTAACTTGAAATACTTTGTTGAAATCAGGAAAAGCCAATACAAGTAACTCAACAACTTTTTGTTTCAATGTCTCAAAAATCTTATCAACTCCATGTGTCCACTTGAATTCCTTTTTATCTCCTCTCATTGTCTCAGTCATAGCATTACAAACAAAACTAAAATTTCTTATGAACTTTCTGTAGAAACTAGCCAAACCATGAAATGATCTTACCTCACCCACATTCTCAGGTGTAGGCCACTCCAAAATTACTTTAACCTTCTCCAGATCCATCTTCAAACCATCAACTTAAATCACAAATCTCAAATACACAATCTCCACTTGCATAAAAGAACACTTTTTCAGATTAATCATCAACTTCTCCTCCTTCAATCTCTACAATACTTGTCTAGTATGCTCAAGATGTTCTTCCTTAGTTTTACTAAATATTAGAATGTCATCCAAATAAACAATCACAAACTTACTCAAAAATATTTTTAGAACTTCATTCATCAACCTCATCATGAAGGTACGAGGTGGATTAGTCAAACCAAAAGGCATAACCAACCATTCATACAAACCACTTTTTGTCTTGAAAGAAGCCTTTCAATCATCACCTTCTCTAATTCTAATCTAATGATAGCCATTATTTAAATCAATCTTGGTAAAGTACTTTGCTCCAGTCAAACAATCCATAATTCCATCCATCCTCGGCATAGGAAACCTATATTTCACTATGATCTTGTTAATAGCTCTGGAATCAGTACAAAATCTCCATTCTCCATTCTTTTTAGGTGCTAATACATCAGATGCAACACATGGACTCAATATTTCTCTGATCAAACCTTTATGCAATAACTCATGCATTTGTTTGTTAGGTTCCTCATTCTCTATAGGTGTCAATCTATATGGTGCTTTGTTAGGTAAACTAGCTCCAGGAATCAGATCCATACAATGATAAATACTTCTCATTGGAGATAAACCATTAGGTATATCCTCTAAAACAATCTCTTTATACTCATTTAGAAATTTTTCAATTTCTTCTGGTACTCAGCTACTACTATCTATTGTCACTTGGTCATTACCAGCTTCTGCTGCTCGATCATTGCTACCAACACTCAACCCTCTAGGAACTATAGCAAAAAAAACTTGATTCTTCTTTACTTCCTTTTAAAATTACTTTCCATTAACCATGCAAACTTTTATTGTAGTACAACTAACCTCAACTGGAATTTCAATCAAAGGTAGCAATATTTGCTTCTTCCCATTTACCCAGAGAGTGTATTGATTCAATCTTCCATCATGTACATCATATATGTCATATTTCCAAGGTCTACCCAACAAAATATGACAACAATCCATAGGCATAATATAACACAACACTTCATCAAAATAATGGCCAATCTTGAACTTCATAATACATTAATTACTTACCAATATCTTATGCTCATCTTTGATCCATGAAACATGATAAGGTTTGGGATGTTTTAGCCTCTATAACTACAACTTTGTAACCAACTCTTCTAATGTCAAATTTGTTGAACTTCCACTATCAATGATTACTTTGTAGCATTTTCTAGCCATCTTATATCTAGTCTTGAAAAGACTTCTTCCTAAAATAGGTTCCTTATCACTTCCCTTATTACATAAGGTTCTTCTCACCATTAGATTTGATCCAGCCTCAGGTCCACTTGGTGAACTCTCATTGTCTCCTTGAATCATAACATTTCTATTATTCTACCCACTTTTAGAAGATTTACATTCAAAATATCTATGCTCTTCTTTACCACATCTAAAATAATTACCACTAAAACTACCTCTAGAATATGAATTACCTCTTCCTAGGTAAGAACCAGTATCTCCTTGGTAAGAACTACCACCTTTCCATTCAGTCTTGTCTTTGTCATCATTCTTCCATTCAGATTTTCCTTTATCATGTATAGAATTGTTAGATCTCCCACCTTTACCATAAGATCTTCCTCTACCTTTTTGGAATCTATCACCTCTACCTCTTTGTCTGTATTCATGCTTCTTTGTCAAGATCTCCTTAGCTTTCAAGGCATATTGGTATGCTTCTTCCACACTTTCCAACTTCACAAAACTTATTTCATCTTGAATTCCATATCTCAATCCATTTATGTACCTTACAATTTTCTCAACATCATCATCCACATGTCCAAATCTAATGTCCAATCTATAGAATTCCTTAGTATACTCTTTCAAAGTCATGTCCTTTTGTCTCAAATTTTGCAGCTTTCTCAACAAGCTAACTTGGTAATCAGTAGGAAAGAATTTGTTCTTTACCTTGTTCATACTCAAAGAACTTCTCCATATCAAAGATCCAATCTAATACAAAATTGGTATCCAATTTTCCATCATAAGGAACTACTTCTACAATAGGCTTTGAATTTTCCCTAGACAACACTCTCAACAGCCTTGCTTCATCTTGATCTTCTTCAAGTTCTAGATTAATGTTAGGTGCTACTACTTCATCATCACTTACATCATCAAGATGTGCTTCTCTTCTCTGGGTTGTCTCCATAGCATCTAATCTAGCTACAATTTTTCTTAATGTATCTAATATTGCATTATCAACACTTCCTCTACCATGAACCATCTTTACAAATTAGGGTCCTACAAGATCGTAAACCTCTGCAAGTTATAGGTCAAATCTGTAGATCTACAACCCTACAACCCAATTTGAATTAGGGTTCTACATGATCCAAATTTTTGGTACAAATTTCCTCACGCTTCAACAATTTTCTTGCGCACTTAGGAACAACTAGGCTCTAATACCACTTGACGCAGGGAGTTGTGAGAAACTAAAGCCAATTGGCACACTCAGCTACCCAAACCACCATGTAAGAGTTAACACAATGGAAGAAAATATAAAAGAGAACAACATCAAAAAGAGAGAGAACAATATTCTTTATTGATTCATTAAAATATCATCATACATGCCCAGTTGTAAGGTCTTTTGGGTTACGACCAAATACAAAATACATTCAAACACATATGCTTTTCATTTCCTATCCTCCTTCTATCATCTATCTTCTCCAAGATGGATCAATAATAATTCCTAAAGACTTCACCACAACCCCTAATTATACCAATTTAAGCCACAAGTCATCCCAAAATGCTAAAAACTAAATAAACCTAATAGTAAATACTTGAAGAGCCACAAGTAGGCCTCCAACAAAAATTAAATGTCCAAAAATTGATACCTAAGAAAATATCTCCTAGCCTCGATTGAATTAGAACTTATGCTTTGAACTAAAGGTATTAGTTTAAGTCCTCTAAAACCCCTTAAGGGTACAAAGGCTGATTTACCAAGGATAAGTGCACATCCATCCTAAAAGTCATTTACAAAAACCCATCGCACAAACTATCAGAAATCAATACTCTTGGAGAATTATCATATCTCCGAACTTATAATGAATTAGGACTTTTGCCTTTGAAAGAAGGGATTAATATAGGTTATCTTCAATACCTAAAATCTTCAGCCTCTAACTCATTGCACAAAATTAGTTACATAGCCCACAATAGGCACCCAAAAACCATAAAAATACAGCTCCAACAGCAAGGTAAAAATGACTCAAACCTTAACATGATAACTCCAATCTCTTTGTGCACATAGGAAAATGTTCCACGATGTGTCTCCAATGCTTGGAAACTACTAAAAGCTTGACAATGCAAGACATTTCAACTTGGAAAAATTGGGAAAAACTAAAAACATGCAGGATAGCAGTGCAACCCAAGATGCTCCTGCATCACCAAGGCATTAGTGCAAGACTCCATCTATATTAAGAGGAAGTTTGACACTTCTTCAAGGAAAAATAGGAGTTTAGAAGATTGATACTCAAAGGGAATCTTAAAATACATGTGTGTGACTGCATAATTTTTTATGGGCATACTCTCGTGTACATCATAAGGAAGTAACAACTTATTAGTAGAAAGTTAGAAAATTGATATCAGATTGAGAGGGAGTACAACATGCATTCTTTGGGGAATAGATCCTCTAAGGGAGTAACTATAAGGCCTAACTTCCCAAGATCATTATTCAAAGGGAGAATTTTGAGGTGCAATCTCTTGTGAATAATATTTTCTCTATTAAATTCCTTGTAAATTTTCCTATGTGAGAGAGAAGTTGAGATGAAACCCTTTATTCCACCATATGACTTGGTTCATGATGGTTGTTATTTTTCATATGTGGACTATGTCATGAAAGGTGATGATCTTTCATTGATATATATATTTTGGAGGGTAGTTATTGAAAGTTGTTGATCTTATCAATAGTTAGACTTGTTATCATGACATACTACATTAAGTTGCTATTGCAGAGTGTTGGATATCATGATAAACTATATTGAGTCATTGTCCCAAACTATG
>CM053789.1:721162963-721272963 GCA_028749045.1 Cupressus sempervirens
CCAAACAAAGATGAGAAGACAATTTCCAAAGGGTTATAGGCCGGCCAAGTCCTAAGATATGAATTGTTGAAGGACCAATTGTTTATTCATGAGACAAGGCTTCTTATGAGGAAACTTCAATAAATAGTGAGGTATCAAACATAAGGGTGCTTTCATGATCAAAACTTTGTGATAATGGGGCCAAAGGATCAATGAGACTTTCCCTTCCATGTTTGACCCACTTGGCATCATGACATTAGATGGTACATAATGATGACCCTCCAACATGCAATATTTTCAACATCAAGGGATCCTTTTGGCTAGATTCAATACCTAATCAGAAGAAGCTTCACTTGCTTTTAGAAGCACCACAACTCTGTGAAGTACAAATCTAGGTCCAGGATTCCTTCTTCCCCTTGAATTGCTTGGGTCAGCTTACATTGCATGGTATCTAACATTTTAGATTCTATGTGTGGGAGTCTCAAGACTCAAGTACTTCCAATGTGTAGGTGGATGTGTTGAGGTTTCTTTTGAACCTAACCTTCTACCACTTTTTTTGGTTGATAAACTTATTAATGATGTGTGAGGCAGTTAATGGTGTTAGATAAAGAAGTTCTTTTTTATGAACTACACATTTCTCTATGTACCCAATGCATTTAAGATTGTTAGAGAAGTGGACTGCTCTTCTCAATCAATGGGTTCCTCAAGGAGATAACTAGCAATGATTTGATAGAAAAAGTATGCAAAGATCAACACTTATAGATTGAATTTTCCTTGGGAAATACCCTCTTCCATTCCCTGCTTCTTTCTATCCACCTTTCATGGCTTTTCAAAGTGTAATTTCCTTTTTCACAATTGTTTCTATGTGAAGATAATAGTTGATCTTGTAGATTTAGGAAATAAAAGTGGTAGGTGAGTTACTTAGGGTAGAAAGTTAGTTTATCACCCAAAATTGTAGATTCTTGATTATAAATAAGAAGAATTTTAAATGTTCTAAGGTCTGTAAAGTTGATGATTTTATCATCCATGTCATTGTAACACCATTGTTATAAATGAAAGCAATACCATATTTTTTGCAATACTTATTTTTTCACCTAGTGCATGCTAGTATTTATAAGTCATGTTTTAGAGTAGAAGAATCCTAAAGTGCTTACTATGGGATTCATTTATCATAAAAAATAGTGATATATTTTCTATTTTGTTTATATTATCTTCCTTGCATTGGATAAACCTTAATGATCTTGCTTACTTTGGTACCATTTCATTTGCAACAATCATCTATGGTAGATTGTTGGATCGAGCATGTACCTAAGTTGTCCTACAATTCAAGCATGTATTATTGATAATAATAGCACAAAAGTACACTATAGGTAGATTTAATTTATAACTCTATAGGCTCTTTTATTGATGTTATTTTCTTTCCTTGTACCCCCTTGATTTCATTCTAAGATATTTTCCCAACCCAATTCAAGTGATTCATTGTTTAACCAAGATGCATAGAGAACCACTGAAGTCTCTACTAGCATTATTATAAATTTAGTCACCTTGTCATCTAATTTTTCCTATCCCTATACAATTTAGACCCAGTCAACAAGGATCTTGGGATTAGAGAGCTTTTTCTTTCTGCTCTTTCAAGCAATATTGGTCGAGCATTCCAATCTAGAGACAATTGTTAGAACTGTCGACAGTATGTGAAATAAAGTCCCATCAATGGTATTCAAACTTATATGTGACTTATTTTTATGTTACAAGACATGAAATTAAAAAATTTAAATGATTTTTTGTATTTGTGTCAAATTATAAAAATTATACAAATAGACCCTTAATGACCCTTAGGGACACTTTCGTCCAATGTGCTCGGGAACATTCAAGGGATCCATTGATAAAAAGAGGTTGGAACTATTGTTTACCTAGCAAACCAAAGATAATAGATAAGATGATTCCATCCTAACATGAATGGTTTGAAAGATATCCAACCTTGCTCATTTGAACTAATCAACACTACAACTTTTGGCATCATGCGAGAAAGGGATGCCAAATCAAAATGAAGTCATATCTACCAAAATTGAGATAAATTATTGTAGGAATCAATAATGGAATCTTGTAGCACCTGGCCATTCACCTATACCTTGCATAAGCTCTGAGATATTTCCACTCAAAGATCACTGCCCAATGTTGCTTAGTGACCCTTAGGGACACATCCATCCAATGTGCTTGAGAACATTTAAGGGACTCCACGTCCAAAATGAGGTTTGCACTAGAATTTACCCATCCAACCAAAGCTAATAGAGAAGAGGATTCTATCCTAGCATGAACAATTTTACAGATATCCAACCTTTCTCATTTGAACTGAGAAACATTGCAACTTTTAGTAATAAGAAAGAAAGCAATGCAAAATCAAAATGAAGCTAGATCCTCCAAAAATGAGATAGATTATTATATGCCTCAACAATGTAATCTTTTAGTACCTAATAGTTCACCTATATATCACATGAGCTCTAAGATACACCCACTCAAATATTGCTTCCTAATGTTGCTTAGTGATCCTTAGGGACACTTCTGTCCAATGTGATTGAGAATGCTTGAGGGAGTTTGCAGCTAAAATGAGATTATTACTAACCTTTACCTACCCAACCCAAGATAACAAAGAAGATAATTCCATCCCATCATGAATGGTTTGAAATATATCCAAAATTTCTCATTTGAATTGAGCAATACTACAACTTTTGGTAGTAAGTGAGAAAGGGATGGAAAATCAAAACAAAGCCGGATCTCCCAAAACTAAGATAGGTTAGTATAGGCCTTGACAAAACAATCCTATAAAACTTGACCATTCACCAATGCCTTGCAAAAGCTCTGAGATATGCCCTCTCAAATATCTACACCGAATATTGCTTAGTGACCCTTACTAAATAGTGACCAACTAGGTCATTTCGCATTTTTGTCATTATAATCATGAGCTGATGCTACCACCATGTTCAATTGGGAAAATTTACCCTAGGAATGGTCCCTCTTTGTGTCCAGCCACCATGAAATGCACCCTAGCATACTCTACTAAAAATGTCCCTTATATTCTCTAAGAGCAAAAAAATGCCAAACTTTGACATACTATTTCTTGCAAACTAGGGCATATGCATAGGATCTATTTGAACCTATGGTGTCATTTTATCCCCCCCTACAATATCCTATCTCAATGTTTGAAGACTAGAAGTCATTTTCATAGGGAAACAACTTTTATGTTAATGCAAAATTCATCCAATGCATTTAGTAAATAGTGATCAAATAAGTCATTTCATGTTCTTCTCATTATGAGCATCAACCAAAACTTCCACCATGTCCAATAAGATAGGTTAATTCTAGGCAAGGTCCCTATTTTTTGACTAGTCACCTTAGAATGATTGCTAACATATCCTACCAACAATTTGGGGCACCTGTACATGATATTGTTGAATCTATGGAAGCACATAGACAATATTTCTTTGCACTATAAGAGAAAATAGGAAGTTGATTAAAGAAATAAAGGATCAGAGCATGAAGAAAGATTTGAAGCCATCGCAAGAGATCAATTGGCACATTTTGTGACCTATAATGGTAAATTATAATAATGTGATGGGAAAATTCCCTAAGGGCCAATAACATCCTAAGAGGCCAAAATTGTGATTTAAGGTCCAAATTGTACTTAATGGGATTTAGGAGACCTAATAGTCACAAGTTAATAGGTTAGAGTCTTTAGAGATTAATAAAACAAAGAGTTTTAAATTTAATTCTTTAAATCCCAGTGGCTGGAAGTGTTTAGGTGGGAAACTTGGTTTAGAAGTATAATTACATTTGTGAAGGTTGTTAACTTCTTTGAATTAGTTAGATTATAATTGACATGTATAATATAACTCTAACATAAAATATGCAAAAGAAAAGTGAATGCAAGTGATTAATAAGTAATATAGAAGAGAGACTCATGAATGGGTTGCATAGTTATTGTAGTAGAAGATCTACCTGAATGACAATATGTTTTTATGTTTGAGCCTATTAAGATATGGTTCATGAATCTGTACAAAGTTTGGTTGGAAGGGAATAAAAAATAAGGTTAGGTGCTTTGTAAATTTGGGCTAATTAGGTCTCTTTTCAACATAGACAACAATTTTTTGAGACTTGATCCAAAACATCAACACTTAAGTTTGGGATATGTTGTTATATGGTGAAATGAGTATCATATGTGATTTAATTTCATAGTGTTTTGGAAAGTTTGAGAGAAAATAATTAGTTTTGATCACTAGAGACCCAATAGCAATATAGGCTCGTAGGTGCCAATAGATATCATAACAACTTTGGAACATTTTAGTGTAATTTTGATATCAAAACCTAAAATCAATAAGAGTTCCCCATTAGCTATGAATTTAGTGAGAATATTTATATACAAAATTTAGCATCTAAATATGCACACATTACATCTCTTAGCTACTTTTTATATAAATATTGGTATCTAAATATGCTCAGGTTACATCTCTTATCGGTTTTTTATATAGAATTTGGTATCTAAATATGCACATGTTACATGTCTTATCTTTTTTATATACAAAATTTGGCATCTAAATATGCACCTCACTTTGAAGTTAGAATATTTTGCTCAAAATATATGCAAAATTCTCAAAATTGTTCTACCATGTGTAGAATGATTATGCTAGATATCCCACAATTAATCAAGTGAACCTTTTGGATCAAATCTAACCCTTATTGTATCAAGTATTGCCTCATGATTAGATTCAAAAATTGTCCACAACTTCTTATTAAGAGGTCTACCACACTACTATATCAATATAATATCTGTTGTAATGATAAGGTTAGAGTAATGAAGAATATGTGTGTTTCTCAAAATCCTCAAATGACCATGTACTAGAATTATCGATAGGGTAATTATCAAAATGATTTAGAATAACTGATGGGGGGGGGGGGGGGGGGGGGGGGGGGGTGAATCAGTTATCCTCAGGTCTAGATGTACCAACTAAATTTTTGAATACTTCAAACCACTTAGATCTATTCATTAAGTATCTTAGTCTCTATAGTAACTTATCAATAACATAAACTTGTAGTCCCAATAATATCTAACTTACACAATGTAAAACATTACAATGGTAAAAATATCAAATAACATTCACACAAGTATAAAACTAGGATTTAAAGTGGAAAGCCAATTTGGGAAAAGTCACTAGTAACATGTCACCAAATTTTACTCTTCTAAAGTGATCTCTACTAGGAGCTAACCCTATTAAAGGTTACAATACACATTGTTAGGTGTGACCCTATTAAAAGATTTAATAACCATATTAGGAGTGGCCTTGTGAGAGGAATTTTGTGTTGATGTTAAGGTCAATTTGGCTATTAGTGACTTAACACTTAGTCAGTTGGTTTCATTGCTATTGAGCTCTACAGTTGCTACCGAGCTTATCATTTATCTAGTATTGTTAACCAAGTATTTTAGTTTCTACCAAGCTAAATAGTCTGATTGTAGTTCATGCCGAGCTTCATAGTATCTACTGAGCATATAGGATAGTTTATAGTATAGCCCAAGCATAGCAAAGTGTACTGAGATTTCTAGTAGAAGTAATGAAGATCATAGTGTTAACCAATATTTATAGTGTTAACCAAGTATATCAGTGTCTACCAAGCTTGCAATGTTAACAAAGAGAATCAAGTGTTGACTGAGTCATGCAATATCGACCAAGTTTCTCAGTGTTCACTGAATCATAGTGCTAACCAAGTTTGTGCTACTCATTCAACTTCAACCAAGTGCCAAAGTTTTTCGAGTGTTGACAATGTTTAATGAGTGTCATAACATTACCAATTTTGTCTTTAGAACCCAAGCTAGAATAATGGGCTGACTTTGTGAATTATGATAAATTTTGTATTGTAGCTGACTTCAACAAGTAATGAATTGGACTGATATATATGTAATGTATTGTATCATATCCAAATGTAATCAAGTAATGAGTATGTGAAGAAGAAAGAAGTAGATGGCTGCAAATTGAATAAGGCTATAAGAAATATATGGTATAGCAGAGACTTATCTATCATAGTTAGGTGATCATTGCAATTCAAGGAATCTCATTTAGAAAATCAAAGTTGCAGATTAGAGATCAGCAACTGATTCATCCTAATAGGTGTATGAGTCAATTACTTTAACTAGGTGGACTTAACAGTCTTTTGCTAAATCTCCTAACAGAGTGCATACTTCACTATATGTTTGTAAATCCTTTAACGAGGTACAACTAATAGTCCTTATTGCTCCTAATAGGGTAGATCACCATAAGTGGTCAATTGTAAGCCTTAACATGCCAACTTTATACTACAATACTAAAGATTGTGTGTATCATCCCCACCCCATTTTTACCTTCTATTTGGAAGGTTCTAGGTCACCATATCTTGTGTCAAAGTGTTATGAATGTTATTGCTTTCATTATTTCATGCATACAATTAGATCAAAATAATTTATGAATGGTTAATTGGTGAATTGAGTTTAAATTTTTATTGGTTCTTAATTCATCCCTCTCCTCTCAGTAATCTAGCCTACCTTATATTTCCAAGAATTGGTATTAGAGTGTTTGGTTCTCACATCAGAAGTTTAACAACTTGAGAAATATCAGAGGCAATGTAGGTATACAAGCTAGAAAAGGCTATTGAGAATGAAAAGTTGGATTTGGAGTTAGCTATTGGAAAACTCAAGAAAGAAAAAGAGAAACTCTCTCAATCCTTGCAAAGAAGGAAGGATTTTGCAACACAAATGGATGAAAATCTCTACATTGAAGAAAGAATTGAAGACTTATGGCCCAAAAAGAAATTTAGATGAAGTTGATGCAATAATCAAAGACCTACTTAAGAGGAATCTCATTCTTCAAGAAGAAGTCAGAAAGTTGAAAAGAGAGCAAGAAATCTAATCAGTCAGAATATGTGAAGTCATGGAACAAAAGGACAAAGCCAATGAAAAGATAGAAGAAAAAGGTAATGAAATCAATCAACTATCTCTTCAACAAACATAGTTTATTGATCAACTCAATGATGCAAATCAAGAGCGTATCAATCTGAGGATAGAGAATGAAAGATTGTAAAATGATCTTAGCATGAAAAACAAACCAATGAGAGAATGATGAAATCTCAAGAAAGCATGAATCAATTGAATGAGAAAAGTCAATATAGACACAAAGGCAAAGTTGGATTAGAATATATAGAAGAAGGTGAATCATCTCAGCAAGGAGCTCAAAAGAATAAAAGACCTACTTGCAATCATTGTGGTAAGATAGGTAATACATAAAATAAGTGTTCGAGCAATGGTAAAGAAAAATTCAATGGAAAGTGTTACAATTGTAATAAGTGTTAGTTTGTGGTAACTAATTAGGAAAGTACTATACACTTCATAAATTCTTTGGGGCTCGGGGCATCGCCCTAAGAATTTATTTTTTTGGTACTATTCATAGATTCACCATTCACAAATTTTCCACAAATGTAATGGCTAATTTATGGCCAACATGTAGTAACCCTAAAGTAGTTTAATACTTGTATAAAAGGGCTTAGGGTTAGGGTTGTTTTAGTGGCGGTGATGCAAAATTGGTTCTCGCGGTGGTATTGAGCTATAAGGGATTATGGATTGTAATCAAGTTGTAATCACTGGATTGTAATAATATCAGACTTTCTATTTGGTGGACATAGCCTAGGGAATAGGTAAACTACGTTAAATATTGGTGCCTTGTGTTCTTTTCTCTGTGATCTATTATTTTTGTTATTGGTTATATTTGCATGTAATTGTTATTTTCTATATGTGGTTTAATCCTAACAAGTGGTATTAGAGCGAGGTTGTTTTTCAGTTATCCTTTGTAGAAAAATCTCATGATTGAGTGGGAGCAATGGAAGACAAGGATAAGCTGAGGGTTGACAGGTTTGATGGGTAGAACTTCCAGTTATGGAAGATGCAAATAGAATACTATATTTATTAGAAGGATTTATGGAAGCTGTTAGAAGGAAAATCCAAGAATCAGGGATCTATGTCTACTGATAAATGGGATCTTTTAGATAGAAAGGCACTTGGAAGCATTCGATTATGCCTAGCACCATCAATGGCATTTAATATTACAAAAGAAAAGACAATAGAAGAGTTGATGAAAACCCTAGTGACACTGTATGAAAAGCCCTCCACTTTAAACAAGGTATTTCTCATGAAGCATTTATTTAATATGAAAATGGCAGAAGGTGGATCTGTTACAGATCATTTAAATGAGTTTAATACTATTACTAGTTAGTTATCTTTTGTGGGTGTCAATTTTGATGAAGAAATTAGGGCTCTCTTGATTTTGTGTTCTTTTCCTAAAAGTTGGAATGGCTTGGTAATGGTTGTGAGTAATTTTGTTCCTGGATCTAGTACCCTAAAATATGATGACGTGATCGGTGTTGTTTTGAGTGAGGGAACTCAAAGGAAATCCTCAAGTGGATCTATATTACAAAGTGCTTTGAATGCACAAAGCACATGAAGAATGACTGAGAGAGGAAGTAATTCTAGAAATCGAGGGAAATCAAGAGGAAAGTCAAAGGGGAGGAGGACTTAATCAAGAGGACCCAATCACTATTGGCACTATGGAAAACTAGGGCATAAAAAGAAAGATTGCTAGAATCGAAAGAAAAATGAAGGAGATAAATTAGATGGAGACAAGGAGGCAAATGTGGTAAGTAACAAATCCAAAGAGGATGCTTTGCTTTTCTCTTTGGAAAGTGTTGATGATTCATGGGTTTTAGATTCTGGTGCTTCATTTCATGCTACAACTCATAGAGGTTATTTCATTGATTATGTCCAAGGGGATTTTGGGCTTGTTTATTTGGGGGATAATGAACACTGTCAGATTGTTGGAAAGGGAAAAGTTAAGATTAACTTGCAGAATGGGAATCATTGGCTACTACATGAGGTGAGACATGTTCCAAGGCTGAGTAGGAATTTAATTTTAGTAGGACAACTCAGTGATGAGGGTTGTGTAGTTACTTTTAATGATAAAAATTGGAAGGTTTCAAAAGGTTCCCTTGTAGTAGAAAAAGGTGTGAAAGTAGGCACCTTATATCTTTGTATAGGTCATATTGTTCCTTCTACTTTAATTGTTTTAGAGAAAAATGAATGTTTAGGAATAATTGCTGCAGTTGAGCAGGGAGAACAAATAGCTACTATAGATTATGATACAGCGTTGTGGCACAATAGCCTTGGGCACATGAGTGAGAAAGGTATGAAAGTAGTTCATTCAAAGAAAGTTATACTAGGTCTAAAATGTGTTAATATGGATTTTTGTGAAATTTGCATGTATGGAAAACAAAAGAGAGTGAGTTTTGTGAAGACTGGGGAGGAAAATAAAAAGGAGAAATTAGAGCTTGTGCATACATATGTATGGGGACCGGCTCAGGCATCTTCCATTGGTGGCTCTCATTATTATGTTACATTTATTGATGATGCAACTAGAAAAGTATGTGTTTATTTCCTTAGATAGAAACCTGATGTATTTCAAACTTTTAAGAAATGGAAATGCTTGGTTGAAAATGAGACTGGTAAGAAATTAAAATGTGTCAAATCTGATAATGGTGGTGAGTATTGCAGTCATGAATTTGAAGATTATTGCTCCACTAATGGTATTCATAGACAAAAAAGTGTTACAAGGACTCCATAGGAAAATGGAGTGGCTGAACGCATGAATAGGACTGTAATGGAACGTGCAAGGAGCATGAGGTTGCATTCTGGGTTGCCCTTACACATGTGGGTGGAGGCTATCAATACTGCTATATATTTGATTAATAGAGGTCCCTCTACTCCTTTGGGCTATGGTATTCCAGAGGAGGCATGGATTGGTAAGAAGGTGAGTTATTCTTTTCTCAAAACCTTTGGCTATGAAGCATTTGCTCATATAGATTTTGAAAATAGAACCAAGTTGGAAACTAAGTCAAAGAAATGTGTATTTGTTGGATATGGAATTAATGAATTTTCTTTTAGGCTTTGGGATTTTGGAAATCAAAAAATTGTAAGAAGCAGGGATGTCATATTCAATGAGAACATGTTGTAAAAAGATCTCTTGTAGAAACATGAGAAGAAAGAAGATGTTTATGTAGTGCTAGATGATACTCCTAAAGTTGATGTTCCAACCATTCCTCATGATGTGCAACAACCACAACAAAAAATACCACACACATTGGTGAATGTTAGATGGTCAACAAAGCAAATTAGACCTCCACAAAGATTTCCTCCCTCTTTGTATTCAATTTTACTTACTGATGCTGGTGAACCTAAAATTTATGATGAAGCTATGCGAGTGGATACTAAGATTTAGTGGGAGTCTACAATGAAAGATGAAATGGACTCTTTGCTAAAGAATAAGACATGGGATTTATGCAAGTTGCCTGCAAGTAAAAAGGATTTATAGAATAAGTGGGTTTATAGGTTGAAAGAAGAGGAAGAAGGTAAGAAAAGATTTAAAGTCGGGTTAGTTGTGAAAGGATTTTCATAGAAAAAGGGCATTGATTTTGATGAGATATTCTCTCATGTTGTTAAGATGACTTCTACCTGTACCGTTTTAAGTCTTATGGCTACTGAAGATTTGCATTTAGAGCAACTTGATGTTAAAATAGCCTTCCTTTATGGTGATTTGGATGAAGAGATATATATGGCTTAGCCATGGGGATTTGAGGTCAAAGGTAAGGAGAACTTAGTGTGCAAATTGAAAAAAAATTTATATGGCTTGAAGTAAGCACCTCAGCAATGGTATCTAAAATTTGACAGTTTTATGCATGAGCATGGTTATAGTAGGTGTCATTTAGATCATTGTGTTTATTTTAAGAAGTTGGATGATGACAACTACATTATTTTATGTTTATATGTTGATGATATGCTTGTAGTTGGGTCTAACATGGATCACATTAAGGGGCTAAAACACCAATTAGCACATGCATTTGCTATGAAGGATTTGAGGGCAGGAAAATAGATCCTTGGTATGAAGATTTGCAAAGATAGGAAGAACAAAACATTGACGCTATCTCAGCCTGATTATGTTGAGAAGGTGTTGCAATGTTTCTCTATGGAGAATGTTAAAGCTGTCGGCACACCTTTACCTGGTCATTTGAAGTTGACTAAGGAGATGTTTCCTAAGACACAAGAAGAGGAGGATAAGATGTCCAAGGTACCCTATGCTTTAGTTGTAGGAAGCTTGATGTATGCTATGGTATGTACTAGGCCAGATATTGCACATGCAGTGGGAGTCGTTAGCAGGTATATGAGTCATTCAGGAATTGAGCATTGGAATGTAGTCAAAAGGATTCCTAGATATTTGAGAGGAACATCCAATAAGTGTTTACACTTTGGGGGCTCTATTACTAATTTACAAGGCTATGTTGACTCAGATTTGGTAGGGGATATTGATACCAAGTAGAGTACTACAGGTTATGTCTTTACTATTGGTGGGGCAGCCGTGAGCTAGGTTTCTAGCTTACAAAAGGTTAATGATTTATCCACTATAGAGGCAAAGTATGTAGCTACTACAAAGGCAGCCAAGGAGATGATATGGCTTTAGTTCTTCTTGGAAGAATTGGGACATCCTCAAAAGGATAATTATTTGTTCACAGATAGTCAGATTGCCATTCATCTTGCAAAGAACTCAGCTCTACATTCAAAGACCAAACACATACAGTTGTGGTACCATTTCATTCAGTCAGTTTTGGAGGATGGACAATTAAAGCTAGAGAAGATACATACAAATGACAATCCAGTAGATATATTGACAAAGGTAGTAACAAGGGAGAAGCTAAACTCCTCATCAGCCTTGGTTGGTCTTCTAGATTGAACATGAATAAAAGAATAGTAAAGTCCAAGGTTGTTTCATCTAGTGAGAGCCTCACGGAGTAGTGGCATAGCTATAGGATTAGTCTCCAAGTGGGAGATTATTTTTTAGTGTGGAGCCTAATCAGTCTCTAAGTGGGAGATTGTTGGTTTGTGGTGACTGATCAGGAAAGTACTGTACATACTTCATAAATTCTTTGGGGCTCGGGGCATCGCCTTGAATTTTTTATTTGGGTACTATTCATAGATTCACCATCCGTAGATTTTCCACTAATGTAATGGCTAATTTATGGCCAACATGTAGTAACCCTAAAGCAGTTTGATACTTGTATAAAAGGGCTTAGGGTTTGGGTTGTTTTAGTGGTGGTGATGTGAAATTGGTTCTTGCAGTGATATTGAGCTGTAAGGGATTACAGATTGTAATTAAGTTATGATCACTAGATTGTAATCATATCAGACTTGCTGTTTGGTGGACGTAGCCCAGGGATTGGGTGAACCACATTAAATCTTGGTGCCTTGTGTTCTTTTCTATGTGATCTATTATTTTTTGTTATTGGTTATATTTGCATGTAGTTGTTATTTTTTGTCTGTGGTTTAATCCTATCAATAAGCACGGACATAGAGAAAGTGAATGCATGGAGAAACCTAAGTTTGAAGGAAAGTGTCACAATTGCAACAAATAAGGACACAAATCTTCAGAGTGTAAGACCAAGAAGTGGAAGAAAGAAATATTTGGATGAGATTACAATGCATGGTGTAGATGTCACTACTATGGTGAGTATTGGCACATCAGAGAAAATTGTGTAAAACATCACATGAGGAAGAGAGACACTACAAAGAGATGTTATGTATGTACAAAACTTGGACATCTTGCCAAGAACTATATGAACAGAGGTAGAGTTTAAGATGAAAAGAAAGAAAAAGATGACAACATCATAAAACAAATAAGGCAACAATGGGTACATAAATCTCTAGAGAATACAATCCAAAGTCATGAAGTTGTTGACACCCAAGTCAATGAGTTGGGTGGCACAATCACTTCGACTTAATTCCTTATGGAGATCACTGGAATTGTGGTTCAAAAGAAGTCATCTAATATTAGTTCCAGTTAGCGAGCAAGAAGATCCATATCAACATTCAAGATACACAAGGATCATTGAGTGATGGTGGAAATTTAAGACCTTACCATGCAAGGTCAGGTTGCATATCTTTTTCTGGATGCAAATTCTGAGTGTTGGTGACCTTACTGAGTTCAAAGTTCTTATTGAGTTGAAGGTGTCTTTTGAGAAATAAAGATAAAACCAAGTAGAGGACAACCTATCATCGAGTGAACATTTTTATGAAGCATTAATAGGATTGTAAAGACAAAATTTTATTAAAAGGAGAAAATTCATCAAATCATTTTACTGTGAATTTTCAGAGCTATTAGTGAAGAGTGATTTCAAAGCCCTCGAGTGATTTGAAGCAATAATTGGTGAAGGTTATTTTTGTGTCCAAGAATTTACTGAGTGAATGTCATCATCAAGCAGAAAAGTGAAAAAGGTTTTGGAGATGTTGATTCATGGAGTGGATTGCAAGGCTCCTGCATTCAAATTAACTCAAGCAATTGAAGATCGACACTTGACCCAATTGGAGCATAGTCTTAAATCCCTTGAAGGTACTTTCTATACATGATATAAGGTCATTTTATCACTATTTTATTAAAGATCTTGGAACCCTAGAAATGAACCGGGCATTCAACGAACTTTGTGTGGATGGTGTTTTGAAATCTGAGCATAAACATTTGGAGAAAAAGGGTTTGACACACATCATGCATATGCCATGAGACTTTCAAGGGAAATGGATTAGATACATCTTAAGTAGAGTTCACGAGATGCATTTGTGGTTGGATCACCCTATCTAGATCATAAAGAAGATGATGCACAGGATTATTGGGTTGCCAATGTTGAAAAAAAAAAAGACTACAAAAACCCTAGGTCAAGTTGAACTAACAAAGAGAACTCTTTCTGAGTGGGATGGTAGAGGAATGAATCTTAACAGTGTGATAGATATGTAAATCAAGTTTGGGATACATGTGATTACTCACAAGTTATATAGCTCGAGTAGACAGAACAATGTTCCCTATGAAGTAGTTGACCTAGTGCTGAAGGTGGTGAAAAATAAATTTTTTTTTGACCTTGTCAAGCTACTATTGAGTCAATGAGGCAAAAACATGGAGAGTATCCATGTCTCCAAGAACAATCCATGTAATTTTGGCTCTCTTTTAACCTGTTTATTCTTCTATGTTCAAAAGTTTTTCCCTTCTAAATGAATTGTGGTATGGAGGAAAGACATACCTGTATTATATCAAATTAATGAGTTCATAGCTGAAATGGGAGAAATCTTTGCAAGTATAATGGATGCCTACTTTGAAACATTCAAAGAGAAGATGCAAAGTAGATATAGGATTCCTAAGAAGTTAGTAGAAGACTATGAGTAGGACATATGTTTTCTAGTAGAATGTGACAAAGTTTACCTCCAAGCAGTTAGGCCAAGAGTGGCATGGGTAAAACCTTTAGGTTATGAGGTGAACATTGATGACACCAAAGATATAATTGAGGCTCTCCTGAATGAGCCTGTAGATCCTAAGGCAACATAATTTGGAATATATGAGGAGGAAAAGGCTAGGATTGAACTTGAAATCAAGTTGCCCCAGGCAGTAAGTAGAGGAAGAAAGAGGATGGAGAAAATCATGAAGAACACCAAATCATCAAGCTCTCCTCTCATGCTTACTAAAGGTAGAGGAGATGACTTAGATGAAGATGAAGAAGACAATAAAGAGGAAGTAGAACCTAAGGAAGAGGATCCTCCCAAGAAGAAAGGGAAGGTTATAATAACAAAACCTATAAAGTCTTCCCCTACTGTGTTCACAAGGAGATCCATCAAATCTAAAGGGAAGCTAAAGTTTGGTGATGAAGAGAATGAAGTTGAACAGATCATATTTTAGAAGATTGCCCCTACTTTTGAAGAGTGGTTTAATAGAGCAAAGAAGAAACAGGTTGAAGATGCCCTAGTGGCACAAATGGAAAAATGGAAGTATTCCCCTGATGAACTGATCAAATGAGTTCTTGATGCAATTCTCAAGGTAGTTGCACCTGTATGGGAAAATGTAGCAAATTTTTCTAGAGACATTAGAGAATGGACCTTGAGACAACTCATGCTGAGTCTTAGTGACAAAGAGGTGAAGAAATCATTAAAGCAGAATGAAACAAAATTGACATCAAAGTTCAATACATTATTGATTCTATCAAAGGACATAGAGTCTGTGGAGAAATACAATACTATTGCATGGAAAAACATCTATGGGTTGCACAAGCCTAGTGAAAATGTTGTGCAAATAGATGATAAGGATGGAGAAGAAGATGTGGCAAAGGATAATGATGATGCATAAATAGAAGATGAGGAAATAGAAAATGTAGATGTTAATGATGCTAATGAGGAAGAAGAACAAGAATCTACAAGAGGAAGTCTTCCAAAAATATAGAGTATTGAGGACATTAATGTAGAGAAGATAGTGTTAGATTGTGGCAACTGATCAAGGAAGTACTGTACATTCTCCATAATTCCTCGGCAAGGTTCAAGGCTATTTTATTGACATTTTATGGCTGACATGTTGTAACTAATTTTAAACCTAAAATGGCAAAAATACTTGTATAAAAGGACTTAGGGTTAGGGGTTGTTTCATTGTGGGTGATTCAAAAATTGCTTCTTGCGGTGATATTGAGCTGTAAGGGATTATATATTGTAATCAAGATGTAATCATTGGATCATAATAATATTGGTCTTTTTATTTGGTGGATGTAGCCTAGGGATTGGGTGAACGACATTAAATCTTAGTGTCTTGTGTTCTCTTCTATGTGATCTATTATTTTTTATTACTATTTATATTTGCATGTAATTGTTATTTCTGTCCATGGTTAAATCCTAGCAATTGTTAGTAGAGTGAGGTTGTTTTTTCAATTATCCTCTACAAGAAAGTCTCATGATTGAGTGGGAGAAATGGAAGACAAGGGTAAGCTAAGGGTTGACCATTTTAATGGGCAAAACTTTCAGTTATGGAAGATGCAAATGAAAAACTATATTTATCAGAAGGATTTATGGAAGTCGTTGGAAGGACAAACCAAGAATCAGGGATCTATGACAAATGATGACTAGGATTTTTTAGACAGAAAGACACTTAGAAGCATTCGATTATGCTTGGCACCATCAGTGGCATTTAATATTACAAGTGAAGATGATGGAAGAGTTGATGGAAACCCTAAAGAAATTGTATAAAAAGCCCTCCACTTCAAACAAGGTATTTCTCATGAAGTGTTTATTTAATATGAAGATGACAAAAGGTGAATCTCTTGCAGATCATTTAAATGTGTTTACTACTCTTACTTCAGTTATCTTCTATGGGTATTAATTTTGATGAAGAAATTAAGGCTCTCTTGATTTTGTGTTATTTGCCTAAAAGTTGCAATGGCTTGGTAATGGCTCTGAGTAATTCTGTTTTTGGATCTAATACTCTAAAATATGATTATATGATCAATGTTATTTTAAGTGAGGAAACTTGTAGGAAAACCTCAGGTAGATCTACATTTAGAAGTGCTCTGAACACACAAAGTTGAGGTAGAACAACTGCGAGAGGAAGTAATTCCAAAAATTGTAGGAAATCAAGAGGAAAGTCAAAAGGGAAGAGGTCTCAATCAAGAGGACCAAATGACTACTGGTACTATGGGAAACCAGGGCATAAAAAGAAAGATTGCTAGACTCAAAAGAAAAATAAAGGGGAAAAGAAAGATGGAGACAAGGAGGCAAATGTGGTATGTAAAAAATCCAAAGAGGATGCTTTGCTTCTATCTTTAGAAAGTGTTGATGATTCATGGGTTTTAGATTCTGGTGCTTCATTTCATGCTACACCTTATAGAGGTTATTTCATTGATTATGTCTAAGGGGATTTTGGGCTTATTTATTTGGGGGATAATGAACCCTATCAAATTGTTGGAAAGAGGAAAGTTAAGATTAAGTTGTAGAATGAGAATCATTGGCTACTACATGAGGTAAGACATGTTCCAAGGCTGAGTAGGAATTTAATTTCAGCAGGGCAACTCGGTGAGGAGGGTTGTGTAATTACTTTTAATGATAAAAATTGGAAGGTTTCAAAAGGTTCCCTTGTAGTAGAAAAAGGTGTGAAAGTAGGCACCTTATATCTTTACATAGGTCATATTGTTCCTTCTACTTTAATTATTTTAGAGAAAAATGAATGTTTAGGAACAATTGTTGTCATTGAGTAGGGAGAACAAATAGTTGTTGTAGATTCAGATGCAGCTTTGTGGCATAATAGACTTGGGAACATGAGTGAGAAAGCTATGAAAGTACTTCATTCAAAGAAAGTTTTACTAGGTTTGAAATGTGTTAATATAGATTTTTGTGAAAGTTGTGTATATGGAAAACAAAAGAGAGTGAGTTTTGTGAAGACTAGGAAGGAAAATAGAAGTGAGAGATTAGAGCTTGTGCATATAGATGTATAGGGACTAGCTCAGGTATCTTCCCTTGGGGTTTCTCATTATTATGTTACATTTATTGATGACACAACTATAAAAATATGGGTTTATTTCCTTATGCATAAATCTAATGTATTTCAATTTTTTAAGAAATGGAAATGCTTGGTTGAAAATGAGACTAGTAGGAAATTAAAATGTCTCAGATCTGATAATGGTGGTGAGTATTGTAGTCATGAATTTGAAGATTATTGCTCCACTAATGGTATTCTTAAATAGAAAATTTTTCCAAGGACTCCACAAGAAAATGGAGTGGTTGAATGCATGAATAGGACAATAATGGAGCATGCAAGGAGCATGAGGTTACATGTTGGGTCACCCTTAAACATGTGGGTAGAGGCTATCAATATTTCTATATATTTGATTAATAGAGGTCCCTCTACTCTTTTGGGCTATGGTGTTCCATAGGAAGCATGGACTAGTAAGAAGGTGAGTTATTCTTTTCTCAAGACCTTTGGTTGTGAAGCATTTTCTCATATAGATTCTAAAACTAGAACCAAGTTCGAAGCTAAGTCAAAGAAATGTGTATTTTTTGGATATGGTATTAACAAATTTCCTTATAGGCTTTGGGATTTTAAAAATCATAAAAAAAGAAGAAGCGGGGATGCCATATTCAATGAGAAAGTGTTGTAAAAAGATTTGTTGCAGCAACATGAGAAGAAAGAAGATGATTATGTAGTGTTGGATGATACTCCACAAGATGATGTTCCAGCAATTCCTCATGATGTGCAACAACTACAACAACAAATACCACACATAGAAGTGAATGTTCGACGATTAAAAAGGCTAAGTAGACCTCTAGAAAAAATTTCTCCCTCTTTGTTTTTTATTTTACTAATTAATGCTAGTGAACCTAAATGTTATGATGAAGCTATGCAGGTGAATACTGAGATTCAGTGGGAGTCTGCAATGAAAGACGAAATGGACTCTTTGCTGAAAAATAAGACATGAGATTTATGCAAGTTTCCTACAAGTAAAAGGACTTTATAAAATAAGTGGGTTTACAGGTTAAAAGAAGAGGATAGAGGTAAGAAAATATTTAAAGCCAAGCTAGTTGTAAAAAGATTTGCATAGAAAAAAGGCATTGATTTTGATGAGATATTCTCTCATGTAGTTAAGATAACTTCTATTCGCACTATTTTAAGTATTGTGGCTACTAAAGATTTGCATTTGGAGAATCTTGATGTTAAAATAGCCTTCCTTCATGATGATTTGGATGGAGCTATATATATGGCTCAGCCACATGGATTTGAGGTCAAAGTTAAGGAGAACTTAGTGTGCAAATTGAAGAAAAATTTATATGGCTTGAAGCAAGCACATCGGCAGTGGCATTTGAAATTTGACAATTTTATTCATGAGCACGGATATAGTAGGTGTCATTCAGATCACTATGTTTACTTTAAAAGGTTGGACAATGAAAACTACATTATTTTATGTTTATATGTTGATGATACGCTTGTAGCTGGGTCTAACACGAATCACATTAAGGAGCTAAAATGCCAGTTAGCACATGCATTTGCTATGAAGGATTTAGGTGCAAAAAAATAAACCCTTGGTTTGAAGACTTGTAGAGATAGGAAGAACAAGAAATTGATGCTATTTTAGGTTGATTATGTTGAGAAGGTGTTGCAACATTTCTCTATGGAGAATGCTAAAGTTGTCAGCACACCTTTACCTAGTCATTTGAAGTTGACTAAGAAGATGTGTCCAAAGACACAAGAAGAGGAGGACAAGATGTCCAAGGTACCTTATGATTCAATTTTAGGAAGCTTGATGTATGCTATGGTATGTACAAGGCTAGATATTGCACATGCAGTGGGAGTCGTTAGTCGATATATGAGTCATCTAGAAATCTAGCATTGGAATGTAGTCAAATGGATTCTCAGATATTTGAGAAGAACATCTAGTAAGTGTTTACACTTTGGGGGCTCTACTACTGATTTATAGGGATATTTTGACTCAAATTTGGCAAGGGATATTGATACTAGGTGGAGTACTACAAGTTATGTATTTACTATTGGTGGGGCATTTGTGTATTGGGTTTCTAGGTTACAAAAGGTTAATGCTTTATCCACTATAGAGGCAGAGTATGTTGCTGCTACAGAGGTAGCCAAGGAGATGATATGGCTTCAGTTCTTCTTGGAAGAATTGGGACACCCTTGGAGGGATAATTATTTGTTTATAGATAGTCAGAGTGTCATTCATCTTGCAAAGAATTCGGCTCTGCATTCAAAGACAAGACACATTCAGTTGTGATACCATTTCATTAGGTTAGTTTTGGATGATGGAAGTTAAAGTTGGAAAAGATACATACATATGATAATCCAGCAAATATGTTTACAAAGGTAGTAACAAGGGAGAAGATGAACTCCTCTTCAGCTTTGGTTGGTCTTCTAGACTAAATAGGAATAAAAGAACAATAGCGTCCAAGGTGGTTTGATCTAGTGGGAGCCTCATGGAGTAGCAACATAGCTCTAGGACCAGTCTCCAAGTGGGAGATTGTTAGATTGTGGCCATTGATCAAGGAAGTATTACACATACTCCATGATTCCTCAATGGATTTTAGGGAAATTTTATCAACATTTTATGGTCGACATGTTGTAACTAATTTTAACCCTAAAGCAAAAAAAATACTTGTATAAAAGGGCTTAGGGTTAGGGATTGTTTCATTGTGGGTGATGTGAAAATTGCTTCTTGCTAGGGTATTGAGTTGTAAGGGATTACATATTGTAATCAAGTTGTAATTATTGGATTGTAGTAGTATTAAACTTGTTGTTTGGTGGGCATAGCCTAGGGATTGGGTGACCATGCTAAATCTTGGTGTCTTGTGTTCTCTTCTGTGTGATCTATTATTTTATGTTATTGTTTATATTTTCATGTAATTATTATTTTTGTCTATGGTTAAATCCTAATAGATAGCAGCAAATATTATGAATTCTCTTCCTCATTCTTTGAGTGAAGCCTTACTGCAATCTAGCTCAGAGAGAGCTTCTACCAAATTTGTTGAGGTTAAAAATGAATTGCCAAGCACACAACAAATATCTGGAATTACTTTATCGAGTACTTCAATGAGTGAAGTGTCTATCACTTAATCTATCAATTGTAAAGGATTACATATTTTAATCAAGTTGTAATCACCAGATTGTAATATTATTGGACTTGTTGTTTGGTGGACATAGCCCAAGGATTGGGTGAACCACGCTAAATCTGGGTGTCTTGTGTTCTCTTCTGTATGATCTATTATTTTATGTTATTGTTTATATTTGCATGTAATTATTGTTTTTGTCTTTAGTTAAATCCTAATAGATAGTAGAAGAGATTATGACTTCCCTTCCTCATTCTCTGAGTGAAGCCTTAGTGCAATCTAGCTTAGAGAGAGCTTCTACCAAGTTTGTTGAGGTTATAAATGAATTTCCAAGCACACAACCAATCTCTGGAATTAATTTATCGAGTACTTCAATGAGTGAAGTGTCTATCACTTCATCTATCGAGCAATAGGCTTAGAACATTCTAGCATTAGGATCGACCAAGAAATAACAAGGTATTCCTATTGTTAGTGTTATTTCTACCAATCCTATAGTTATTTCTACTTCTACTATTTCCAATATTGTTTCCACCATGGCTAGTGCAATAATAGTTGAGGCTCAATCTCAACTGAGCACTGAAGTTTTGAATAAGGGAAAAGAAATTATTTCATATATTATTCATAAGGATACAGGTAAAGAGGAAGAAATTGATTTCGATGAGGAAATTGTTATTCCAAATTGGGATACCTCTAACCTTACTCCTGAAGAGATGGATACCCTTGGAGAAATTTGGAAGAAGAGAGCAAGGCGCCAAAAACTCAGAGAGGAAAGGAAAAAGAAAGACCAAGTCGTTGAAGATATAAAGAGCATGTTTGTTGATCCTCTAAACATTGAGCTTGATGAGAAACAATCTATTTTGGATCAATTGGTTAAAATTGCCCACAAATACAATGAAGAGTTGAATGGACAAGAAAAACTTCTATAGAGGGCAGAGAGAAAATTTGAAAATAAAGTTTTGGGGCAAGTAGGATAGAAGATAGCTATTGATCAAGTAGAATTGTCTACTATTCTTGCTACAATGGAAACATATGTAAATAATGTTGTCTCTTTATTTTTCAAGTTGAATGAAACATCTATATTTGCTGAGGAGATTAAGAATAAATGATCCAAGATAGATGAGGACTTAAAGGCAAGTGCACAACAATTTTCACTTGATCCTAGTTATAGTTCTACACATTTTACAAAGATCACATATTTGATAAATATCTAGGAAGAATTACTAAGGGAAGAAGCCAGGATTAGGGCCACACTTGCAGAAATCCAAGGCATGATTCTTTGAAACATGGATGCACTGCAAAAACAAATTATACATGCAAAGACACTCATCCATGACAATAACTTCTCCATAGCTGATCATGTGATGAAACTTTTAGCAGAGGTATACATAACCTTGCATACATCTAAGGTATTGCAAAAGAATTGGGACAAGACTATGACAATCATTTTGAAGGTACATAGTGATTTCTTGTCATATTTTGGTATTAACTTGTAAATATTTTGCACCATTGGCATTTATGTCAAAAAGGGGGAGAAGATTATTTGTATAGAAAATATTACCATACTATAGATATATGTATGAGGGAGAGATATATTTATGGGGGAGTAGTATTATTAGGCAGATGTACAAATAAGTAGAAACTATGTTTACAAAAGCAATTTTGAGAAAAAATAAAATAGAGAAAAATAGAGTAAGAGGTAATTGAGCTACAATAGAAGACAACAATCAAAACCAAGTTGAAGATCCAGACTATTGATAAGGAAAGTTTTGAGTAATCAAGTTTTTGGTATGATAAGTGTTTTTTTCACTACTACCAAAGGGGGAGATTGTTGACATTAAGGTCAATTTTTCTATTAGTGACTTAACACTTAGTTAGTTGGGTTCATTGCTACCAAGCTCTACAGTTGTTATTGAGCTTATCATTCATCTAGCAATGTTAACCAAGTGTTTTAGTTGCTGCTGAGCTAAATAGTCAAATTGTAGTTCATGACAAACTTCATAGTATCTACCAAGCATCTAAGACAGTTTATAGTATCACCCGAGCACAGTAGAGTCTACTGAGCTTTCCAGTAGAAGTGATGAAGATCTTAGTGTTAACCAAGCTTTGTAGTGTTAACCAAGTATATTAGTGTCTATCAAGCTCACAATGTTAACAAAGAGAATCCAATGTTGATCGAGTCATGCAGTGTTAACTGAGTGATTCAGTATCTATTGAGTTTCTCAGGATTCATTGATTCAGATAGTGCTAACCAAGTTGATGCTACTTGAAGTGATCAGTATGGACCAAGATTCAACTTCAACCGAGTGCTAGAGTTTTTTGAGTGTTGACAATATTTTCCAAGTTTCATAACATCATCGAGTTTGTCTTCAAAACTTGAGTTATGACAATGGGCCAACTTTGTGAATTATGATTAATTTGGTATTGTAGCCAACTTTAGCAAGTAATGAATTGGATTGATATATATGTAATGTATCGTATCATATCCAAATGTAATCAACTAATGAGTATGTGAAGAAGAAAGAAGCATATGAGTGTGAATTGAAGAAGGCTACAAGTAGTATATGGCATAGGAGAGACTTATCTATCACACTCAAGTGATCATTGCAATTCAAGGAATCTCATTCAACAAATCAAATTTGTAGATTAGAGAGCAACTATTGATTCATCCTAGTATGTACATTAGTTAAATCCTTTAACCCCATGGACTTAATAGTCTTTTGTTAAATCTCCTAATAGAGTGCATACTTCATTGTATGTTTGTAAATCCTTTAACAAGGTGGACGTAATAATTCTTATTGCTCCTAATAGGGTAGATCACTAGAAGTGGTCAATTGTAAGCCTTAATAGGCCAACTTTATACTATAGTGTTAAAGCTTGTGGGTATCATCCCCACCCCATTTTTACTTTCTATTTGGAACATTTCTGGGTCAACATATCTTGTGTCAAAGTGTTATCAATGTTATTTCTTTCACTCTTTTATGCATACAATTAGATCAGAATAATATATGATGGATTAATTGGTGAATTGAGTTTGAAGTTTTATTGGTTCTCGATTCACCCTTCCCCTCTCAGTAACCTAGCCTACCTTATATTTCTATTAACATTCCATTAGAATGTCACCTTGATTAAAGGATTTACACATGACTATTAGATCAACCTTTATTAAAAGATTTTAATTGATACAATGGTTAGAAAGTACCAATAGGTTGACCTGATAAAAAAATAACTTTGCAAATATAGATCACAATGTAGCTCATCTGCCAACTCATTGATTGAAATCCATTCACGTCTCCATCTCCAATCTTTGATCTTCTTCAAAAATCCTTCAAACAGTCACTCTTCACCTCTTCTTTGCTCCTTCTTCTCTAGTTCGTTAGCCAAAAAAATTAACATCTAGTAACCTCTCTAGGTTAATCCTTATGCATCCTTAAATAGGTAACTTTGATCTTTTGTTTCTTAAACATCACCATTGATCTTAGGATTAGGTCACATTCATCAAATCCTTCCATATTTTCATTTCCTCCTTCTCCTTCTAGATACTTCTCAAAACTTCTCTTTGAATCCATGTCTAGAAATGCTCAAGCACATTTTCTCAAAATTTAAATGATCCAGCTCATCAAAACCAATCCAAAAATTCAACTATGTTGGCTGGGAATATCAATTCCTTCATAAACTATCAAATGCTAAAACTTAGCCAAAACTATGTTCCTCGACTTCAATCATCATTACATAACTTGGTAAACATTGACTATCTTTCTCAACTTCAACTGTCTTCGCTCAGTCTAACTTTTCTGATACTCAATCTTTACTAGTGCTCGGTCAACACTATATTTTCTCGGCTTGTACTACTCACTCGGTCCACACTAGCAAAACTTGACTTCAACTATAAGTTCCTTAATCTTCTTCTTTTAAGCTTGACTTATCCTATGTATTTGGTCCTTCATTGATCATCTCTTCTAGGCTTCAACACAACTATCTTCTCCACTTAGTGTGTTATGATTAAACAACACATTATCTTGTCAAAGTCCAACTGATCAAGTGCCCATTGTCTACATAACTCAACCTTTCTACTAGGTCCTCTTGTTATCTCTTCTTCTCAAATCCTCTTCATCAATCATCTTGATATGGAACTCTACTCAAGTAGAAACTGTCTCACCAATAAGGTTTGACATCAATGACATCATACCAATTATTTCAATTGTATTTTCCAACAATCTCCCTCTTTGGCATTGATGGCAACACCTCACTTTTAGTTACCAAGCAATCCAAATCTCTTGACTTACTGCAATCAAATCCTGTTGTGTTTAGTAACATATCTTCATTAATATCCTTAGTTTCATTTTGATTCTCATCTATGATCTCATCTTTTAGTTTCATTCTAATTCTTGTCTCAGCTATCATCTTTTAGTTTCATTCTGATTCTCATTTCATATAGGTCTAATATACAACATCTCTATCTTTCTCTTTGCATATACACTCCCTCTTTGATAGATATCTTTTGAACTACTTCACAAACTCCTTCATGTTGTAAGGTAATTGTACACACTTTTACTTATTACTGACATACTCTCCCTCTTTCATGTATGACTCCTCTCATCTTTAGTCAAGCTTCTCATTGTAACTGTATAAACTCTCCCTATTTGACAACAATGCCAAAGACACTTCAACACCCTCAATTAATTTTTTCTCATACATCTCCAGCATATAGATATCTCTTTGTCATTTCTCTGAACTAGATTCTCCCTCTATCATCTTGCTTATGATTGATTCAACATCTTGTGCTTATCTCTTCCCAACTTTAGATAGGTCCTAAAGTGTGACCTTTTGTATCAATTTGTAAGATATTTTAATCAAAACATTTGATGCATAACTCCATCTTAACTTAAGGAGCCTCAGTTAGGGTAATCAACCCCAATTTACCTCTTAGATATTCATGAACATCATTACGTAAAGATTTTGTGAATATATCAGATATTTATTCCTTTGTATTCACAAACTCCAATTTCACTTCTTTGTCTTGTACCAACTCTCTCAAGTAATGATACTTGATAGAAATGTGCTTAGTCTTGGTGTTTATCATAGGATTCTTGGATGTGTTTATAGAACTTGTGTTATCATAGAATATATAAAAAGGTTCAATGATCTCTTCCATCATTCCTTTCAATAATTTCTTGATCCACACTAGTCTCTTTCTTAGAAAGAAAGTCCCATTGGTTGTACTCTTTTTGCCATCAAAATTTCTAGCCCAATCTTCATCAATACACACTCTTAATTCAAACTCATCATTATTTTTGTAATACAATTCATAATCCTTGATTCCTTTTAGATATCTTAGTATTATTTTCACAACCATCATATGATTTTCTTTAGGATTTGTGTAAAATTTAGCAATAATCCCAACTATTATTGCAATATCTGGTCTACTATGAACACCATATTATAGTTTTATAATAATTAATCTATACAATATTTGGTTCACATCAACAAAATCATCATTCTTTGAAATTTTATGTCCAGTAGCAATGGGTGTTCCAATTGGTGTTGAGTCTTCCATTCCAAAAGTTTTCAATATCTCCTTAATATACTTTGATTGTGTAATGTAGATACCTTTCTTCATTTGATGTATTTTCGAACCAACAAAAATTTGATCTCTCCAAACATTGACATCTCAAACACTTGCCTCATTTGATATGCAAATGATTTACACAATGCATCTTTTCCTTCAAATATGATATTATCCACAAATATCTTAGCTAATAGTATCCCTTTTTTAGATTTCATCTTCAAATATATATTTTCATTATCATTTGTCCTTGTAAAACCAATTTTCACCAAATAAGTGTGCAACCTTTCATACCATGCTCTAGGGGCTTGTTTCAATCCATATAGTTCTTTGTGCAACTTATATACCATATCTCTTTTGTTTGGGTCAACAAATCCTTTAGGTTATTTAATATAGACTCCCTCTTCCTGTATTCTATTCAAAAATGCATACTTGACATCCATCTAGTACACTTAGAATCCTTTGTAAGAAGAATATACAAGAAAAGTTGTCTCTTTCTAATCTTTCAATAGGGGAAAATGTCTCCCCATAGTCAATTTCTTCTTTTTATGCATATCCCTTTAAAACTAGTCTTTATTTTTTTCTTGTTACTTCACCTTTCTGATTTATCTTGTTTCTAAATACCCACTTTGTTCCAATAAAATTATTGTCTTTTGGTCTAGGTATTAGTGACTAGGTTTTATTCTTCTCTATCTACTCAATCTCTTCATTTACAGCTTGAATCCAGTATTCATTATCCAAGCCATCCTTTATTGACTTAGGCTCAAATTGACACAGTAGGCCTTTTTTATTCCTCAACTTGTTCCTTTTTGTAACTCCAAAATCTTTGTCTCCAATTTTTGATTGGGTACATGATGTCTTCTCACATAATTTTCTAATGTAGGCTTGGGTCTTCTTATTTATTCTTTAGGTTCATCTTGTAGATTAGCTTTAGTTAGTACTTCATGTATCTTATCTTGTTCTTCTAGTTGTTTGACAGACACTTGTTGATGCTTGATAGCCTATTGTTGTAACTTGACATACACTAGTTGTTCTTGCTTGGCAATTTTCTTCTCAGGTTTAGGTAAGGTGTTGGGCTCTCCTTCATCAATGTATATGAAGCTTTTGTAATCTTCATGTTCCTTCTTTAATTCAATTTCATTCTTTTCAACATATTCATCAACTTTCACATTTGCACTTTTCACAACTTTGTTAGTGTTAGAATTCAAAAACTTATATACTTTTCCCTTAGTGGAATATCCTAAGAATATACCTTCATCACTTTTTCCATCAAGTTTTTCATGTTTTATGTCTTTAAGTATATAGCATTTTCTTCCAAAAACTTTGAAAAAATTCACATTAGGTACATATCCATACCATAACTCAAAGGGTTTGATATTTGTACCTTTCTTGACTTGTACTCTATTCAAGGTATAAACTACTATACTTACAAATTCTCTCTTGTACTTAAGTGCAACATTCTTCTCCATCATCAATCCTATCACAATCCATGATCAATCTATTCCTCCTTTCAATTATACCATTTCGTGAAGGGGTCCTTGGTGCAAACATTTGTCTCTTAATTCCTCTATCATTATAGAATGCGTTGAATTCCTTAAATATGAATTCACCTCCTCTATTAGATCTTAGACACTTCAATGTTTTACCTATATCCTTTTAATGCATCATATTTTTCTTTAAGAAACATCACAGTCATCATCCTAGAGTAGTTATCAACAAATATAATAAAGTATTTGTCACCACAGTAGATTTGCACTCCAATATGTCCACAAAGGTTAGTATGAACCAATTCTAAAATAACATCATAAGTATAGGTCTTGCTCTTGAAACTATACTTTTTCATTTTTCCCAATTGACATTGTTTACACATCACATTATTAGGTTTTTTCAATCTTGGTAAACCTCTTACTTTCTTCATCTTTCTAATGCTTACCAAATTATAAAAATTCACATGACATAGCCTCTTATGCCATAACCATATGTCATCACATTGTACAAACAAGCATGTGTCATCAAATAGGTCTAGATATAACAAGTTACCTCTTGTTCGATCTCCACTTCCAATAAATTCCCTAGAATCATTATAGATCTTAGCCTTCTTGTGCTAAAATTCAACCTTGTAGCATGAAGTATTCAATTGTGCCACACTCAAGAAATTATATTTAATTCCTTCAACCCAATAAGAATTATCACATCTGATCTTATCAGTCAATCTTATTGATTATTTACCTTTCACAAGACATAATGCATCATTACCAAACTTAACACTACCTCCTTTATAATGTTCTAAGGTTTCAAATTTACTTTTATCACCAGTCATGTGATGTGAGAAACCACTATCAATTATACATATATCACCTTTACTCACATATGAAATAAGTGCAGTTTTCTCACCTTCATCATAATCATCTTTGATAGCAATATAAACAAATTCTTCATTATGACTATCAGAATAATCAACCTCTTCTTTAGCAATATAACAATACTTCTTACCTTTTCCCTTGTAGTCTTTGTATCCTATGTTGTCTCTTCCATCTCTTCTTCCTTTAAACCGTTTTTCTTTCTTTTTATCCTTGTCATCCCTGTAAGGACATCTTGCAACAATATGACAACTTTTATTTCATGAAAAACATATTATAGGAAGTTTACCTTTGAATTTTCCTTTTCCTCTTGGTATTCTCCTAACCGTTAATTCTTCAAGATCCTCAAGATCATCATCAAAATATTTAATCTCAATAACCTCATACTTTCCTTTCTTCTTCTTGGACTTATGCAAAACCAATTGTGACTTAAAAGAAAATTCAATAATTGGGGCAATACAATAAGTCTACCAACCAGACTATCTAAAGTTAAATCATTACTAGGAGTACAACTTAGTTCTTGTATTGCAAAAACTCTAGTAGAATAAAGAGGAAGTAAAGTTCTCAATACCTTGTTGATCACAGTCTCATCATTGATCTTTCCATTAGATCCTTTGGTTGCATTTACAACTTCTTTGATTCTTCCAATATATTGAGCAATGTTCTCACCTTCTACCATCTTAATGTCATCAAAATTACTCTCAAGCTTTTTGATTTGGCTCTTAGTACATTTTTGTCTCTTCCATAGATCTTTGCCAACTTTTCCCATATCTTTGCAGTGTTGCAATTCTTTATGCCATCAAATTCTTAGTAGCTTAGGGAAGATGCAATCTCCAACATTGCATGATTGTGCTCTTTTTTCACCTTTATTTGTTGGGTTTTCATAGGTGTAGGTACTACTATGTACTCATGATTTAAGTAGTATATTACCGAGTCTCCAATTCCAACAATATGTAGCTTAATCAAGCTTTGCCATGCAGGGAAATTTTCCTTGTTCAACTTGAGTACCTATTTTTAGTACATCTTAATCTTTAGCTTTAAGTCCCTTCAAACTTTTCTTCACAAGCACACAAGCTCTGATACCAATTGTTAGAATGATTTAGGATAATTGAGAGCGGGGGGGAGGGAATCAATTATTATCAGGTCCAAATGTATGAACTAAACTTACTTCAAACAACTTAGATCTATGCATTAAGTAGCTTGGTCTCTATAGTAACTTATTAGTAACATAAACTTGTAGTCCATTGTCCCAATAATAACTAACTTGCATAATTTAAAACATTAAAATAGAAAAAATCTCAAATAACATTCACACAAGTATAACACTGGGATTTAACGTGGAAACCCAATTTGGAATAAACCACTAGTAACATGTCACCAATTGTCACTCTTATGAAGTGAGTTTTGTTAGGAGCCAACCCTGTTAAAGGTTACAATACACTTTGTTAGGTGTGACCCTGTCAAAGGATTTAATCACCTTGCTAGGAGTGGCTTTGTCAGAGGACTTATGAACATTCCATTAGAATGTCATCTTGATTAAAAGATTTACAAATGATTATTAGGTCAACCTTGATTAAAGAATTTTAACTGATACAATGGTTAGAAAGTAACAAGAAGTTAATCTGATAGATACAACTCACTTAAAAAATATAGATCATGATGTAGCTCATCTTATAATTCATTAACTAAAATCCACTCACATCTTCATCTCCAATCTCTGATCTTCTTAGAAAATCCTTCAAGAAATCAATCTTCACCTCTGCTTTTCTCCTTCTTAGCGTTATGCTCTAGTTTGCCAGTCAAAAAAATTAACAACTGCTAACCTCTCTAGGTTAATCCATATGCCTCCTTAAATAGGTAATTTTGATCTTAGGGTTATGTCAGATTCATTGAATCCTTCCATCTTTTCATTTCCTCCTTCTCCTTATAGATACTTCTCAAAAATTCTCTTTGAATCCATGTCTAGAAATACTCAAACATGGTTTCTTAAAAATTAAATACTCCATCTCATCAATACTTATCCTTCACATGCTTTAACCAATCTAAAAATTCAACTATGTCAGTTGGGAATCTCAATTCCTTCATAAACTATCAAATGTTGAATCTCAAGCAAAAATGTGCTCCTCAGCCTCGGTCAACACTAGCTATCTTGCCTGGATTCAACTGTCTTAGAATCTTCTAACTTTTATGATACTTAGTCTTTACTGGTGCTCAGTTGACACAATATTTTCTTGGCTTCTAGTATTCACTCGGCTGACACTAGCACAACTCAACTTCATTTATAAGGTCCTTAATCCTCTTCTTTGAAGCTCAATTTAGCCTATGCATTTGGTCCTTCATTGATCATCTCTTCTAGGCTTCAACGCAATTATCTTCTCCACTTAGTGTTATGATTAAATAACACATTATCCTATCAAAGTCCAACTGATCAAGTGCCCATTGTAATTCCACTTAACTCAACCTTTCCACTAGGTCCTCTTGTTATCTCTTCTTCTCAAATCATCTTCATCAATCATCTTGATATGGAACTCTACTCAGGTAGCAACTATCTCACCAATAATGTTTGACATCAATGACAACATAAAAATTGTTCCAACTATAGTTTCCAACAATACCTACATTTAATTACAAAAATAATGTAAAGTCAAAATTGATACATTAAACATGATAAATTGACTTAAGAAGGTCTTAATTCCAGTGGACACAAATATACTACCTTATAAGAAATGTTCATATTACAACAATGGGTCCTATTAGGTACTCAATAACCTCAAAATCAATTGTTGTAGCTATTAGTTTCTTTTTGGCCTCAATACAATGACATAAAAAGTAATTGATTCCTTCTTCATTATTCTCATCTGCAATAACTACATATACATGACCTAAATTAAATGGAATGATAAGTTAATGCCAAACCTAAAATGGAGATTGCACTAAAATGACACAAAATTTTATTTTAACCAAGTATTAAATTGATAAAGTATCTAGTTCAACTAGATCAGATACATTCTCAAAATCTATTGATTCTTCAACTTGGTTCAACTATAGTGTTGTAGGGAGTTGATATGAATCAAATGGATGCAAAGGTTTAGAAGATCAATGGTGAACCCACTCTTTTTATTCACATTCATCCCATGAAAGATGCATATAAGAAGAGAAAAAGAATGCAAGCTTTCTAGTATGAATAATTATTGATGTTGCATTTGAATTTATATATGAATGCATGTCACTTGATCCTGTAAGTGTACAACAGTCTTCAATGTTAGGTTCACATATCAACCAAAAATATCTAGCAACCATAGACTTACCTATATTACCAAGGCTCATCATAGAGTTACACCATTGCATAATTGTTTCTACATCTTCTAATGTTGTCTTGGCTTTGTACTTTAATTCTTATCTATTATAAGCTCTTTTCACACATGCTCCAACATCATCATGCTCTCCCTTTCCATGTACCACCTTATTGAAATTCAAAAAATGTTGGACTCCACTTGTCACATGCATCCCACTCAACTAATAGAACTTCCTTTCATTCTTCTATTATGCAGTGCAATTGTCTAATCATATTATATGTTGATTGTATCTTACATCTCTTTCCCTTAAATTTTCATAAAAAACTCTAAAACATCCTTTTCCAAACTCTGATGAATGAGTTTGATCATCACTAATATAGAAGTGATACTCTCTTAAAACATTTTTATCCTCCTATGTGCTATCACGTACATGAATGAATGCTATGTGTACAAAAATTAACACTTGTGTAGCATGCTAATACATTTATTGCACTTCAATTTGAGGTTTTAGTGTATAAATTTCAATGAAGTCAACAACAAACACAATAGTACCTAGAGGAAAAGAATCCATACACAACTTGAATTGCTCATCTAATAATATAGCTCTATGTGTATGACAGATATACTCATAAACTAGTTTCTCTTTAAAAAAATCACAAAATGAACTACACATAGATTATTTTTAACTAACTCACACCTCTTTAATTATTTTCCATCTTTAACACCATATGTAATTGGCTTGTATTTTCAAAGAGAAACTAGTTTCTTACCAATTTTATGTGTGTTATCTAGATGGAGGAATCTATGCAACTATTGTAAACCACCACATTTAAGGAAAAAACCTTTCAAACACATGGTCTTATAATAAATTAACTCATCATCTTGTTTACATAGTACACTTGCAATAAATTCTCTCAATGACTTAGGAGGTACTTGTAGACCATATTCCTGCAATATATCTTGAGTGTACAAAGTACAACATATATAACGATAAACATCATAATGCATGAAAAACTCAGAATGAACCCTACAACAACATGTAGTGTGTTTATGATTTATCTTATCCTAGAATAATTTGGTCATCTCAAAAAACCTTTGGCTTCTTTTAATCTGAGAAAATATTTGAAGAAACATTTCATAAAATTGTGTTTGATTCATATCAAAATAATGTTTTTCATGTGGGTCACGATTTCTAATTCCAATTCACCTTTTGGTTACATCCCTCTTGTTTGGTGAATCCTATGTGTTGTCATGCCAAAAGTTTTCATTCAATGTTCTTAGTGCATCAACAACAACCTTATCCTTATGTGGAGTCTACCCTAGAATGACCAAAAAGAAGTATCATCAATATCCTCAATTTTCTCTCTCCTCTATATGGCTTTGACTAAAGGTGTTCTACTTATCCTTAACAACTTACTTGTTTTTCTTATAATATGAGATGTTGTCATTTCCTTCCCATTATGGTTGATGTGAAGACACGTTGAGTGAAATTAACATCTTTAGTATGTGATTTTGAACCAATGGATTGGTATGCATCAAAGAGATTTCTAATAATGGTTCTTTCACTACTATTTTCAAATGTTCTTAACTCCAAAATTCTCACCATCTCTCTAAATTTCAGACTTTTAAGCATTGCAACTACAATTTGACATCTTTTAATTTGATTTAACTTTTCAAAATAGTTGTTCCAAATATTTTTAATATTTCTTCTATAGTTTCTTTCTAACATTTTATCATGCATTAGATTCAAAATATTTTCATCAATGTCAACTAGACACTTGAGTTTTCTATGAATTATTCTAGGAGATGTTAACATAGGTTCATGCTCAACATTTTCATTACTTGCATTACATGCATTCATCATGTCAAATTGAGATGACATATTAGGTGCATTAAATGAAGTAGGTGTATTTGTCATTATCATTTCGATTGGGGTGTGTTGAACATTTTTGTTTGTCAAATTAGGTGCATGCTCATGATTTTCATTTGCTACATTAGGTGCATTGATCATGTCAATTTGAATTGTTATATTTTCCTCACTTATATCGTGTGCATTTGATGATGTACGTTGATGTAATCTCCTCATGCACTCTCTTGTTTGTGCCTTTGTTGCCTCTCATTATTTTAATTATTCCTCTCTTGTTATTTTCCATTATAGATCCAAATTGCCCTACAAAAATATTAAATTTGCATCATTAATTTATACGTTGAAGTAAAACAACATAGTGAAAAACAAGATGAACTTATGGTAAATGACAAGATACAAACATATTTTTAAACAACATGGAAACAAGAAAATAGACCAAATCAATCATTTCAAAGAAAAAAAGACTAAATATATGTAATTTTTCTGCATAAAAACATTTGATACAACAGTGCAACCTCATGTGACACAATGAAATAGTCTATTAGTGATTGACAAGTTTATCTATTAAAATTTTCCAATAACATGATTGGGGTTATTAACTCCTTAGTACAATGTGCATGTGATCTCATAACCCAATCAGGTTATGTCGAGCTAGTACAAAAAGAGAGATGGAGGGGTTAGTAGAAGGGATAGGGAGAGAGAGAGAGAGAGAGAGAGAGAGAGAGAGAGAGAGAGAGAGAGAGAGAGAGAGAGAGAGAGAGAGAGAGAGACGGAGAGGGAGGTGGGGGGGAGGGGGGGAGAGATATAGAGAGGTGAGGGGTTAATGAGAGAGGGAGGATAGGGTTAGGATTTAGATAGAGAGTGGTAAGTTTGTATCGAATTGATTCAAGTTAGTTAGAGACTATTTTGTAACTTCCTACATGTGTTTATTGAAATATATTTTATAGGGGTTTTCTACTAAGTTTATCTACCAATCTAGTCATTCCATAGTTATTGTGGGAATTAAATAGCCACTTTTTATGGTCACAACAAGTTTTGGTATAGAAATTTCTGCTAGTAATGAAGTGTTGGCTCTCGATGATCATGACTCCTCCAAGAAAAGACCTGAGAGCTTTTTCTCCGAGCTATTTCACAAGGTAAAGCCTCTATCACTCTTGAAGTAATTTTTTATAAAGCTTGTAAATGGATTGAAAAAAATACTTTAATTATTTATTCTATTGGTTGTGTCCCTTCTAAATGTGTGTTGCAAGATTGGGTTACCAAGGCTTGGCTCCAACATGTGGTCCGCCTTAATGGTATCCAAAATTTGTCCAAAGGATTTTTCTACTCCATTTTGGGGAACCCTTTCCATGTTGAGTGTATTCTCAAGATTTTAATATGTTCAAGGTAACCTCTAGGAAAGATATAATTTTCTCATTTTTTAAACATCTAAAGAGCTTGAGGCTTGGTTTTACATGGACAATAAATTGGATGTTTTTTATCCTACTACCAATTGATGCCCTCATATGCAGTTTGAAATTTCTAGAGTAATTTCAAGGTTGGTTTTGAGTTTTTTTTAAAAATTCCTTTATCATGTCATGATCCTATCTCAATCCATTTTTTCTATTGGGGCAGAGAAATCCTTTCTAGTCTTGCAGTTATTTGATGTCACCTTGTTAGGCCACTTTCCCATTGGATCTTCCATAGGATGATGGTGTGTTGCATTACCATATTCCTCCAATTCTATATTTTTCTTATCACTTCATTCCTAACTCATCTACCTACCATAGCCTACATTACAAGAATTTGGAACCTACAACATCAACCCAGATAACCCTTGGGTTGGATTTTGCGGTGGAATAATGTCATTCTTTGAACAGCTAAATTCATATTTATTTTTTATGGCAAACAATTGGTGTATTTCTATTGGCAGTCTTAAACAGAAACCAACAAGAATTTGCATGCAACTATTGAGAAATTCCAGCAACTCACCCTTTTAAAATTAATTTTCAATTTAAGGTGGCAATTATTCATCAATAGAAGTAGGTTGTTGATAGTTACTATTCTAGAGGTGCTCAGATTAAGGTTGCATTGATTAAAAGTGGGAGATCGAGCTAACAAAGTTTTTTTTTTTCCTTTTTGCACCTAATAAATTCCTCTCCAAGTATTAAAATGATCAAGGAGGGTACTTCAATTCTTACTAAACTTCTAGGAATTTTGCAAGCCTTTGTCAATCATTGGTAGGATTTTTTCACAACTCAAGCTCCTACTCTTTCCAATCAACAAGCCTTAGAGGATTATTTAGCATTCATCCCTAATTGTCTATCAGATTCCTAATGGACTTTCTATGACCAAACCTTGTCTATTAAATACCTTAAGGAAGCATATTTCTCCATGAATAATAAAAATCCCTTAATTGTGATGGCTTTCTCCATGAATTTTACAAGGCTCATTGGGATGTGTTGGCTCAAACCTTCACCATGTCTATCTAGAAGCTTTTCAAACTAGCTATTTAGGAATATAAATAAATAAGGGAAGTATAAAGTTCACACCTATATTTGGAAGCCTTGAAGATATATGTAACTAGGTCCCCATTACCTTGCTAAATGTCTCTTACAAGATTATTTCCAAGGCCCTTGCTCAAAAAAATTCTATCTTCTATCTTAGATTATTTATCTTGATAAAACTAGATTTATATAATCTAAATAATATTATTGCTATCTAGGAGGATAAGAAATAGACTTGTTGGTCTCACTAGAATGCTACTTTAATTTATTTATTTTCTAAGGCTTATAACCATATTGAGTGGCATTTTCTTTTAGCCGTGTTAAAATCCCTTGACTTTGGTCTTCACTTTATGATTTTCGTTCACCTCATTTTTGTAGATGCCAATGTTTGTATTACAATTAATGACCTTTAGTCCACAAATCTTGGCTGCATAGGTCCATTCAAAAAGGTTTCCCTTTAGCTCTTGCTTTGTATGTTCTTTCTACTAAAGGATTTAGTTGTTTCTTGCTTCAACTATTTCTTTAGGTCACGTTCATGGTATTTTTCTTTCCAATTTTCCTAGTTAGCTTGTTAATGCCCATTGTGTGGATGAATCTTTTCTTACACTAATTGAGGATAAATAGAAGTTCCATCATTCTCTTCAATTCTTAAACACATTTTGTGTGGATTTTTGTTCAGCCATTTGATGACATAAAACTCTCTGTTATAGAAAACCATTCTTGCTAGCTCCTCAATGGATTCAACAATATGAATGGAAATAGATCCAACATGGCCAAGTTTTTTTCTCTTTTTGGAAATGCCTTTTATCTTTGATGGATCATCTACATGGATTTGGAGTGTGGCAAGGTTTCTAAAATTGAGACCAAGAGTGCCTACTAGTAGACCGAGCCTCTTTCCTTGGAAGACAAGTTTTAAATATATTCTAAGATTCTCATGACCATACATGTATATTATTCCTCTTGTCGGTCTCCCTCTAAAATAACTTATGGTAAGTTTGAGAGGTTGTTGCATGACTTTTATGGGCTTTTGACATAGAGAGACATGGTGTTCATAAAGTGGCTTGAGAGTATTGTCACTTGCCTCGACATTCTAGTGACCTTGGCCTTATTTATACACATAGGCAAGGCTAGGCTCTTTGTGCCAAATTGGTGGTTTGTAGTGTTTCAAGAGATGAGGCATAAAAAATTATCCTCCAATAGTGCATATGTTCTGGGTTTCCCCTACATCGCCTAGCTGAGAGATATATTTGTTTGTAGGCCCTCTAAATCATGAGGTAGCTAGTTCAAATCTAGGGTTCCTTTATTTCTATATGCATTTGGCATACTTGGGAAGCAACAAAACCATGAATCCATTGGCATGGTAATGGTTTAAGAGATGGCATGTCTTTTAATCAACACAACCTTTGGTGAACTTCATGAATTCAAATGTAAGGTCTCCCTCTTGCTTGGGTTCTAGGTATTTATACTCTACACTTTCACAAACATGGCATTTGAACCCCAAAGGACCATTTTTGCAGGTCTACAATGTGTCTCTATAGTTGGGAGGATTCTCAAGTTCAATTTTTCTTGAACCGATAGGGTAGAGACACTTTTACGTTGCTCATTTCTCTCTTGCCAAGAGAACTTTTACATAAAATTGGTATAAGAAGTCTTACACCTTGGTGGAAGGATTAGTGGTTGTACCATAGACTACTTTTCAAAGATATAAGCCTCATCAAAATTATTAATGACTTTCATGCCCCTTGCCAATGGTGGATGTTTTGAACTAGCATTGGCATTTGCAATCCTCTTACTCTACATGGAGATTGTGCTTCATTACCATATGGGTTAGTATCACAAAACCTAAAATTACACAATTCACTTGGTGTATTCATTTTCAAGGCTTTCCTTTCGGTTCTTGTCTTCACCATTTGGGTATCTTGGATCTTCATTGTGCTTCTTGTGGTCAACCAAAGTGCTTCCTTGGCCTCTTTTAGTTATGTCATAGAGCTCAGAATTAGCGGGTTTGGATTCATGATTTTTTTTCACATTTCACCCCAACATGTTTTCACAACATATGGTCCTCATGGGAGATATGTAATGGACACCCCTGGATGTCCCATAAAACTAAACCAATTTGCTGAAATGAATTTTGTCAAACAGTTTGCATGCAACCTCTTAAAACCCCTTATAACTCTGGAAATCAAACGTTTATTTGTTTGTTGTGTTTCGTGGATGGAATTGGTATCATACAACATAAACAAGAGAGAAACTACAACAATATGCAAAGTGGAAATGAACTGCTGCTAATAAAATGTTATTTTCAGAATTCATAAAACCAAATACATGGCAGATTTATCAACTCACTAATTACTTCAGCAATATTGTCATAATACTCCAGCCCATGCTTACGAACTTGCTGCTACAATACTTTGTCCTCCAATCAGTCCACTACCTTCATAATACCATTCCCTCCAAGCGGCATAAGCGTCGGACAAGTAGTGAAGAAGATATGAGCAAAATATCAAATCTGCCTGTAGCCGGAAATGCAACTAAACTGCCTGATACTAAAGCCAATAAGAAAGAATTCCAAAGGCCAAACCCCAAGGGAATGACGTCTAGAATGTTACAAGAGAGGATAGACGTCCTCAAATGCCAAGAACAAAGCTGCAACTCACACACCAATTTCTTCTCATATTCAACCTGCCTAATGAAGCCACAAATGCTTCCTTTTATTCTATTCCCACGGGTCCGCTCAACTCATATGGGCAATGTGGGATAAAAGATGTATAATATAAAACATATATTAAAATACCCCTTATGTCTCCTTTGGGTACACATCACCATAAAATAAATATTAAAGTAACAATTTAATATTTTACAATTAAATTAGACGTTACTTTAATAAAACTTCAGGCATTAAAATGTATTAGCAATCGAACTCCGAATAATGCGAGTGATAGCTCATCGGAAAGCTCTCACCGAGGAGTATCGAATCCAATCACCAAAATTGACCTGCACTGTGTCCTGTCGACTTACTAAAAATAGTAAGTATGCCTGAAACTGAGTAAATCAACTTCATTTTGGCCCAAACTGGAAATGACTAGGCCAAAACACTCCAAGATCCCATTAAACCCTTCGTTAGCCCTCGGGACCATGTAGAACAAGGCTAACGCACACACACTTGGTCAACTGCTAAAAGATGGGATCATTACAAATCCGCCCTCCTTGAAATTGCTTGTCCTCAAGCAATTAAGCAACATAATGAACTCCAACCTCCACCTGGATCCCAATTGAAATAATGTGTGATATCCATATAGACATTAAACAAACTACAAATGAACATCATTAGGACCAACCACATGTCCTGCAAGTTAGCTCCCAAAACTTGTGTTGATGAAGTATAAGTCTGGATGTCACCAGAAGGCGGCTCCATAGAAGATCTATGAAACCTCTTCCTCCCAACTGCTGCAACACAAAATTGAATCTTTGTAGATGATGGAAACTGAGCCCAACTCCACTCAGGTGAATGATCAACATCAGCCTTAAACATCAGATTGTCATAAGACAATGTTGCATCCGTGTTGAACATAGTACTATCCCAAGAGTGAACATTAACACTTTGTTGATCGATAGTATAATATGACTCTGTCACTATATTGCTCACCTCATTAGCAATAACAAGTGTACTATCATCAGAGCACACATCTACAACCGCATGCTTATTACCAAACTCCTCATTGGATGGTTCAACTGACATAGAAGTGGTTGTTGATATGACAGTTCCCTTGGATTCTCCTAATTCCACTATTGCTACATCATCATCCCCTGACAAAGCTTCATATGTGGTCTCCTGACTTTGCACGCATGTCTCTACTGACTCTGTCGAAAAGCCCACATCACCAACATCATAACTGGTTGGCTCTATACGTGTCTCGATCCCACCTGAGAAATCGACTACCTTCTGCTCTGGAGCAACATACAAATCATCAATTTTGATACCCATCTATCTAGCCATAAGCTGCAACATCATATGCATTCGCCTATTTTGCTCCTGTTGCATATGTTGCCCCTTCTCTAATGTACCCAATAACTGTCTGAACATCACATCTTGATCTGGACTAATATACATCTTTATCTAGCTATCAATATGATCTCCACAGGCTGGCAGGACTTATAGCTCTGATACCACTGTAATGGACACCCCTGGATGTCCCATAAAACTAAACCAATTTGCTGAAATGAATTTTGTCAAACAGTTTGCATGCAACCTCTTAAAACCCCTTATAACTCTGGAAATCAAACGTTTATTTGTTTGTTGTGTTTCGTGCATGGAATTGGTATCATACAACATAAACAAGAGAGAAACTACAACAATATGCAAAGTGGAAATGAACTGCTGCTAATAAAATGTTATTTTCAGAATTCATAAAACCAAATACATGGCAGATTTATCAACTCACTAATTACTTTAGCAATATTGTCATAATACTCCAGCCCATGCTTACGAACTTGCTGCTACAATACTTTGTCCTCCAATCAGTCCACTACCTTCATAATACCATTCCCTACAAGCGGCATAAGCGTCGGACAAGTAGTGAAGAAGATATGAGCAAAATATCAAATCTGCCTGTAGCCGGAAATGCAACTAAACTGCCTGATACTAAAGCCAATAAGAAAGAATTCCAAAGGCCAAACCCCAAGGGAATGACGTCTAGAATGTTACAAGAGAGGATAGACGTCCTCAAATGCCAAGAACAAAGCTGCAACTCACACACCAATTTCTTCTCATATTCAACCTGCCTAATGAAGCCACAAATGCTTCCTTTTATTCTATTCCCACGGGTCCGCTCAACTCATATGGGCAATGTGGGATAAAAGATGTATAATATAAAACATATATTAAAATACCCCTTATGTCTCCTTTGGGTAAACATCACCATAAAATAAATATTAAAGTAACAATTTAATATTTTACAATTAAATTAGACGTTACTTTAATAAAACTTCAGGCATTAAAATGTATTAGCAATCGGACTCCGAATAATGCGAGTGATAGCTCATCGGAAAGCTCTCACCGAGGAGTATCGAATCCAATCACCAAAATTGACTTGCACTGTGTCCTGCCGACTTACTAAAAATAGTAAGTATGCCTGAAACTGAGTAAATCAACTTCGTTTTGGCCCAAACTGGAAATGACTAGGCCAAAACACTCCAAGATCCCATTAAACCCTTCGTTAGCCCTCGGGACCATGTAGAACAAGGCTAACGCACACACACTTGGTCAACTGCTAAAAGATGGGATCATTACAAGATAATTGTTCCCTTCCATTTCATTTTCTACAACTTTGGCACACTTTCAAAATGGAAGCTCTCTTTTCACTTTGGAAAGACATAAATGGAATGGTTTTTTCACATGTCTTTATTGATGCTAATGTGTCCATATTTACTAAAACTTTTATGTGTAGTAATGTGGTGTTATAGATGTTGGTCTAGGGTTTATAAGGTCTCCCTTGAGGTGGTTCATTTGCAAGAATTACTACATCATTGGGGGAAAAGTTCCCTACATAGTGGCTAGAGCTCTTCTTGAGGCTTCCATTTCTAGAGGCCGCTCCACTTCTCATGGGCAATAATGAGGATGAAGTTCTTTCGAGAGGAAGACAAATAATTCACATTCCCAACCTCCTTGTCATTGTTCTTTCCAATACTAGTTCTCATTGCGTATTTATGCATCTCGACCCTGCCTCTAAGGATCCTACTTAGGTTGGGCACCTACCACCAACCCTACTTGGGCATTGCCAACTTCTATAGGTTGGTCATCTTAAGCAAATGATTTGGGTTGGCCTTCCTCTTCCAAAGGCTTCCCTAGGTTGGCATTGTCGAACTCTCTACAACATGAGGATAAGGAGGATGAAGCATATAATGTAAATGGTTGGACCATGCTAAACCCCGAACCATCAAAAGAGCCAGTGTGGTGAAAGAAGCATGGACCAAACCCTTCACCTCCTTCAACTACTACCTTGGTTTCTCAAGGTTGTTTCTCTTCTAGGCTTGACCCATTTTTATGTCGATTTCCACTTTTGGGTGTGGCCCATTTGACACTTATTTAATATTGTTAGTTGGTTTTGGGCCTGACCCATTAACTTTGGGGCTAACTCGATGTGACTTGCACGACTTGCAGAAAGTAGTGACTTCTTCCTCCCATTATTATTTTTTGGTTGATGTATTTTTTATATTTAAGTTAATATAATTTGATTCGTAAATACGTTAATTAATTTTTTCTAATTTATCATACAAAATGATTTTTAAGTTATATCTTATTTAAGGATTAGTTGATTTTGAATTCTTTTATTATATATATATATATATATATATATATATATCTGTGTGTGTGGAAAGCTTAAATTTCTTAGTTCTTCAACATTTAAAAGATTAAAGAATAATAATGTACATTATTATTGTTATTAAAATATATTTATTTATTAAATAATTTATTTTGATTTAACTATGGTTAAGATGAAGGTTGAGAGTTCTATTAAGAGTAGGTTTATGAATTACCTTTTATGAAGATTAAGATTACACTAAAATAATTATTAAAAATTAGAGTAAAATAGTTTTTTTTCAAAATGTTCATATTTTAAATTTACATTGATAATATTATTTTAATTAGAAAAAATTAAGATAGTTAAAATATCTATAACTATTAAAATAAGAATAAAAAGTATTAATTTAAAATTAAATATCTTTATTGAACAATATGTAAGTGTCATCTTTAAAGTGATATCTCTCAAGCTTGTTGGACATATTCTTATTAAATTTTAGATATTCTAGTACTTGACCAATAAACTTAGATTCCCCATATTATTCTACGCACATTTCAATATGCCAAGCATCACGCTGCTGCCACTACAAAGTTAAATTTAATTAATTTGATAAAATATCATTATGAAAACTCTTGAGAACTCCAAAAGTTTTTGATGTAATCATTTTTCTCTTACACCAGTGTGACCTTTCCAACTAAAAATACTCTCGTCGTGGGGAACAATACTTTTTCCGCTTTATTTGGGGTATATTATATGTTCATCGCGTGTCACGACAGATACTACAAATTTGAAGCGAATCGTTAACCGCCGTGTGTGGTTTTTAAAATTAAGTTAATACGTTGGCCCAGATTGTGATTGATATTTTCATGCGACCAAAGATTGGGAAATAATAGTTTTTGATAATCGGTGTCATGGAGTAAATGGATTTCTATGTGAAATATCACAGAACCGATTCAATGGATACCTCTGCCCTTTATCGGGATGGTGCTGTCGGAGTTATAGTTTAAGTGGGCAGGCAAAAAATACGTTTCATGAAGTGGGCATGGCTTGAAATTATTTTCGCAGCTTAAGCGATTTGGACAGTATGTGACAAGGTACTGGTATGTATCTGAATACTATAAGAATTGATGGATTTATTCTGTTTTGAGAAGTGGGAGAGTGGAAACTTTGATTCAGTCTGAAATTGTTTATATCTTTTGACAGAACACATAATTAGAGTATTCAAATTCGCCCTGTATTAGTGTCTGCACATTTTTGACCTTCCTACGGCCCTCGTTATGGCGAAAGTTTTCTAAAGCCCTATCTAGGCTTGATAATCCTTGAAATAATCTAGCATGAAAGATCATTGTTCTTTTGCCCTGGTTTTATCTGTGAAAGTAGCGGAGGAGTTTAAACATCCGGGCACCTGGGCCACAGATTAATTGTCCGGCGGAAACCTAATTGGCCCTAGTTTCAATGACCGCAAGAACCCTTCTTCCTTTGGCAGTCATGGATCCCACAAATTATAATTTTTTCGCTGGCAATTGTGTCAACTCCGTTGTGTTCGTTGATTCTTCTCATTCACAAAAATGCTTTCTGAATACCCAAATACCCTATCTGTCTCCAAGTCCTTCGATTCTGAATGGCCAAGTTCCCTGTTTGTCTTCAAGTTCGTCAAGGGAGATCCTGAGGCCATTCCCCTTATACAGTGAACTCGAGTTGATTCCGATTCAATGTTTGCGAAGTAATGAATCGTCGTATTTTGATGTCCAACATTCGTTCTCAGATCTTGAGATGCCCTTGTTCAATGTTAGAGATACAGAGTGTAATCACCCCAATAAAACCAATGTTATACCTAGTGATGGGTTGGTAAGTATTGAGCAATCTGATGATTTAGACCCATTCTCAGATCCAGTGCTGAAGTACATTAATGATATGCTGATGAATGAAGATGTGGAGGAAAAACTGTGCATGTACCAAGAGTGTAGTGCTTTTCAAGCGACTGTGAAACCATTTTATGATATTCTTGGTGAGAATTTCAGCCTTTTTCCTCATGATGATTCGTTGTCATTTTCATCCCCAAGCTGCAGTAACAACTTTTCGCAGTTACCACCTAGCAGTATGTCGAAGATTAGGGAAATTTTTGATGATGTGCTCCTATCTGCAAGCAGAAATGGGAAGAATTTCCAAGAGATACAAGAGTTAGTTTTGAAGAATAAAAGTGAGCAAAAGGAGTCAGATGTTATGTTATCAAGGGGTAAGAAGCGCGGAAAGAGCAAGGAAATTGTGGACTTGAGATCTTTGTTAATACATTGTGCCCAAGCAGTTGCAGCTAATGATAATCAAGGAGCTCAAGAGACTTTGAAGCAGATAACGCGGCATTCTTCTCCCGAGGGAGATGGGAATCAGCGTCTAGCTCATTATTTTACCGAGAGCTTGGTTGCAAGGTTGTCTGGCACAGGTGGATATCTTTATACTATGCTCTCTTCCAATAAGCCATCAGCAGCAGAGATTCTTAAGGCATACCATCTTTATATGGTTGCATCCCCATTCATAAAAGTCTCTCATTATTTCTCTAATCAGACGATTCTAGATGTTGCACATAATGTAAGCTCTCTACACATTGTGGACTTTGGGATTCTTTATGGGTTTCAATGGCCTTCTTTGATACAACAATTGTCTAATCGTCCAAATGGCCCTCCCAGGCTAAAAATCACTGGGATTGATTTTCCTCAACCTGGTTGTGATCCAGCAGAAAGAATTGAAGAGACGGGAAGGAGGCTTGCAGATTATGCAAGGTCTTTTGGGGTACCATTTGTGTATCAAGCAATAGCATGTAAATGGGAGGATGTAGAACCAGAAAGTCTTTCCGTGGAAGATTGTGAGATTTTGATTGTAAACTGCATTTATAGGATGAAAAATCTGATGGATGAAACATTAAATGTAGAGAGCCCGAAAACCATTGTATTGAGCAAGATCAGAAGAATGAAACCTTGCATTTTTATTGAAGGTGTTGTGAATGGTTCATTCGGTGCACCATTTTTTATCACTCGGTTTAAGGAGGCACTTTTTCACTATTCTTCTCTATTTGATATATTGGAAGATACAGTTCCTCGTGATCATCCTGAGAGGATAGTGATAGAGAAGGAAATCTGGGGTAGAGAGGTTTTGAATGTTGTCGCTTGTGAGGGGTTGGAGAGAGTGGAGAGACCAGAAGCTTACAAGCAATGGCAAATCAGAACACAAAGGTCAGGATTTGTCCAGTTGGGTCTTAATCAGATGATATTGTCTAGAGCCAGAAAAAAATCAAAAGCATTTTACGATAAGAATTTCACGGTTGAAGTAGATGGCAAATGGATGTTATTGGGCTGGAAAGGAAGAATAATATTTGGTCTTTCGACATGGAAACCCTCAAGATGAAATGAACAGTGGAGCAGAGCCTAAGTTGTGCCTCAATAGCTTGCCACATAGTATAGTAATTTCAAGTCCACTCAAAATATTGGACTTGATGGATAGCTTGCCACATAGTATAGTAATTTCAAGTCCACTCAAAATATTGGACTTGATGGAATAGCTTTATCTGTATGTGGCTTAAATATCTTGTAGATCTCAAGCTTCCCGTCATTATCTCATCAGTGTATGCATGGAGTAGATGCTTTTCATTGCTTCAGATGGAAATATTTCCTCCCTAAATCTTGGTCCATGTTCCATTAAAGAGTTCAGCAAATGCATTTTTTTTTTCTTAATGAGAAGTAGAACAAAGAATTTTAAAATTCACAGTACTAATGGTCTGACAAATTCGTATTACTAGGGTGTGTCTTGTAGTATTCCAACCAGATTGATGGTTTCTCAGATGCCTTGTTGTTACCTAAGCAAGTCTGCAAATTCCATATAATCATTTTTTTTTTTAAGTTACATGATTATACTTGTGTGGGACATCTGAAAGTCTTGTTTCTGTCATTCTTAGGATATGCCAGCAATGTGAGGAGCGTCAAATATTTGAGACATAATATAGACGTTCATCACATTGCTGGCATACCCAAAGAATGACAGAAGCTACATGGTGATGTAATCCCAGGCTACACATAATACTTTTGACCTTGGAACCTTGCTCTTTTCCATGCAAAATCGACGGAAGCAAGAAAATTACTGTCTGCTGTTTAATCTTCTGCAATGAGTAAATCTTCTATTCCTGTGAAAGGATTATGCTTCAATTGGTAGAACATAATAGGCAAGGTTGATGGTATGTGATACAAAGGTCATCCATCAAAGTTCAAACTCTTGAAGATGCATTGGGTCAGGTTAAACTCCTAGATAGAATTGAATGGTACGTGGCTGTTTAATGAAAAGAAATTTATAGATTAGATGAATACTTAAATTGTTATAATCTACTATATAGAATAGAAATACCCACATATTTTCATTTGAAATCAAGTCTTCTATTCCTTTTTCAAGATCTTAGCAACCCTTTTACTCCAATGGAGCAGATTAGCTTGTCTTGCCCTGAAAAACGTCGGTGAATCAATTCTTTTCTTTAGGCTTGCAGCATCGGCGTAGTTTCAAAAGAGATTGTTTGATACAAGAATCCTGCTAAGTCATTAGCAAATTGAGACCCATATCGTCTAATAAAGGAATAAGAAGTAGTTGCTCTTCAATACTCTTTACAATTTTGTAGAGCAACTTTATTCAGGTCTTGATTATTAGTGTCTGTGAATGAGAATTCTGAATATCAAGCACAGTTTGAATTGGTCTAGCGGTGGAGAACTTGCACACTTGAAAGAGGGGTCACAAGTTCAAACGCACTGGGAGATAGGATATGTACACCTCGTTTGTAGCACAGTTAGGTGCCTCTCGCAAAGAGTACAGGATAGTCCCATATTGCTGTCCCCATATGTAACCCAAAAACACATAGCTGATATCGTTGACTATAAAAGAACCTTTTCTTTCCTTTAATTTTCAAGTATGTGTAATAAGAAGAAAAATTGTTTTCTATTCTCTTGTTGGATTCTGTGACAACTAAATTTTTAATGAAAATTACTTAATCTGCGTGATTTGTTCTAGTGAAAGCATAATCCAGCTCCAGCTATTTCAGAATTAGAATTTACAGCTTGTGTACAAGAGTATCTCAAGATTGAATCAGCAAACAACCAAATAATTGCAGTATGTAAAGATCGGAAGATACTAATATTAGAAGAGGACACCATCTAATCCTCATAGGATGCTGCATATACCTATTCATAGTTTTTCACAAATGTATTCATAATGACCTTTGTTTCAACATGGGTTGCTATCTCTACCAAATTAAAACTTCTACTCTACTTAAACTAGTTCCAAACTTCCAAATTATATCCACGTACTTTAGTGCCAGTGACTCCTATCTCAAACACAATCGTGGCCACTAGCAATGACTGAATTCAAACCTATCTTCAAACGATTGAAGTACACATACTTAGGCCCTTTTTGTATGTGTTACGATCCTTTTCCAGTCATCTATTCAGGAACTTTTTAACCCATTCTAATGATTGGATCGTAACCTCCACTCGAGAGTCCTGAGCTTTCTTCTTCTCATGAATGCACTCCCAAGCTTCTTCGATTCGCAACTCCCTTCCTCTAGAGTGTCTAGAAGCCTTCTACTGGCACCATAATATCACATCTAGAGCATACCCCTAGAGACCTTTCCCTTTCCTTACCCCTTTTGCAATCTTGGTGAAATATCTCCTTGAATTCTTTATACCAAAACACAAGCACACATCATACAAACTTTAAGATTTGTAGCTTTCATTCTTATTCAACACCTTGTACCTATGAGAGCGCACCTAACAATATTATTATGCTTTTTTTTATGGAGGTTCTAACCTACAAGTAGGACTGTCCAGTAGAGGCATGAAGTCCAAATTTGCCTAGGGTGCGATCCTAACCTCATACCTTACGATGTTAGAGTCTTGCATTTAGCAAGACTTGATCCCTGGTGGGCTCATTTGGAGCCATTCAACTTCCCCTGTAGACAAAAGATTCATTGACAATATCATTTTTGGATTGTTCAGGGCTAAATAAAACAAATAGGGGCACGATTGATCTAGGCTCCCAAACATTGAACGACCAATTTTACTATGCTCTCTTCATAACCTTTCACTCCCACGTCTTCTTACAAGTAAAATAGTTTCATAACTTGCAAACATCATTCTAACCAACTTTTGAAGTTTCAATGGGCAAGGGTTGTGATTGCACTCTACATATCTCTACTATTCTAGATGGTTGCTACTATAGAATTGTAATCTCTATTCCAAAAGCTTTGTTTTAACCTATAAACTTCATCAATTCCATATCGAGTCACTACAATGTTGCTAAATTACAACTAGCTATCATTATTATTTATAGTTACATCGTTGTCAGGGACAGGGATGTCGGAACAAGGGACAAGGATTTTGGGGACATGGGATAAGGAACGACAAGGGAGTGTAAATACTATATACTACAAATATGGTTCTTAAAATGCTAGTTATAAAAAAGATAAATAAGATATAAAGATGTAAAATGATAAATTACTAAAGACTCAAACATTGAACAATAAATTACAAATATTAAACATTGAAGTTTTCAATATAGAATTTACAAGTTAGGAATTAGAGTACTCAATACTACAAAACGATAAAAATTTCAAATTGTTGAATTTGCAAATGAAAGATGTCTATTATATCATATGTTATGAAAAGTATCTAATCACAAAGATGATTACACTGGGTAGGATGATATAAAAACAAGTACACATTTAAAATATTAAAATGACAAAATTTAGTGAAGAAAACCTCTAATCATCACTCAGGAAATTTAAAAACTCATCATCATTGGAACTACTAGACTCTTTGTTGGTTCTTCAAATTGTTGGTTAAAAACCTATGAGCCTTGCCTACTAAATGTTGGGTAATTCAACACAACTTGGTCAATGACTAGGATTGATACTAAATGATCAAATCCTCTACTCTTTAGACTCTGCCAACCTAGGCAGGCATACTTTACGCATCAACCATTTTATAGCAAAATTCTTGAATGATACTGTTGAAAACAACTTTCAAGGAGAAATCAAAACTTTTGAAAATTGAACATTAAAGTAATTTCTTAAAGTATTTTATGACTCAGAAAAACAATACACTTGAGTTTATAAAGTACTCCACCAACTTCAATCAGGTACAAACCTTAATGAGTTAATCAAGACTAGTTCCTTATTCCAAATGGGTTAAATAGAGTTCAATTGGCATCAACTTTTAAGATTATCAAACCCTTTAGAGACTACACATGTACATACCATCAATCACCAGATATAGAACTTTTACACAAAACCCTAGCTCAATTGTGTATAACTTCAACACAAGAAGACCAATTGAACAAAAAACACAAAGTTTGTGATTTTTGATGATCATGAGATTGCATTAAATTTCAATCTATCAATGACAATATTAATCCGAGAGGACAACCTATTGAATACAAATGAAGATCACTTTGCACAATTTCTGGAAAAGAAAACAGAGTATTTGTATTAATTTCAAAAAAGTGATTACAATTGAGTCGTGACTAGTTGTAATATCTACTAAAAATTCTACACATATCATTCACTTTTGTGTTGTGCCCTGTTCTTTAATTTGCATATGTATTTCGCTGAAATCTATCTATATCTATTCTCGGGTCTTGGTACCTCTTCATGTAGAAAATGAAGAGGTGCAACATTAGCTTCAGACCCTTCAAAAAATAACTAGTTGTAACCAGACACAAAATATTTGCAATAAACACAAAATTTTGTTCTTCTTAATCATCGCGACGAAAGACCACAAAACATGTCCAACATCTCGTTTAGGTAGGCTTGCTCACCTAGTTGGTTCCCTTGTTCAGCTAGCATCTGTTCAGTCTCAACATTGTCTTCTTCCAACTCGAGTTCGTGACAATCACTCACATAACTAGCATAATTTTGTCTTAGGTCCCATGCGACCATATACATGATGTTGATGATGTCAAACTAATCCTCTTCTTCCGGAGAAAGATTTGTTTGTGACAATGGCTTCGGCTCATGTCCTGCTGGATGCTCCTACTTTGCCAAACCCATCTGTGCACCTGCAATTGTAGTGAAACTCTGCAATTGGAAAGAATGGTAGGAGAATGTACTTTGAAATCTTGTTGCAAAACTAAGTCGCACCAATGCCTTAATAAAACAATGACACTTGATGAGCCATTAATTCCAAAATCTTATCGTAAACATTCCACACATGCTTGGCTTTCATTTTGTACACCATTAATGTCTTTTCCAATTAAAACTTGCAAAATTCACAATGTACTTTTCAAGATATCTTGACAATGGTCAAATCACCTTTTGCATGCTTATCTGGCTACTAGCTCTAAAATTGCGATGAGTATTAATGCCAATTAAGTGTTTTCATCACTTTGAGGCATATCTTAGACACTACCTGTGATTTGGTGAAGTGTCGCTATTTCACAGAATACCTTGATCATGCTCCTTGAAATCTTGAAAATCACAACATCGTGACCACATGGCAGTAGCACATGCGAAGTTTTGAAATTTTGTCATTTCGCAAGCTATGTTCTTTCTTCCTTTTGAAATCGTGACTATGCACTATTTGTGAGAAACCCCTTAAGAAATAGCGAAAATCGCCTTTTCATGCCACTTCCTGACTCTCCTTTGCAATTTGGCAAAATTGTATTGTTTCGTGCCACCCTTCATATAGTGCCTACAAAGTAGCAAACTTTTCATGTTTCGTTGACCTCCCACATCTGCTCTTCCGAAATGGCAAAAAACTTTGGATGATGAACTTTTGGAGCCAAATTTTGAAGGAAATTTCAAGGTTCCACCAGTTGCTCTTTCTGGGGATGCATATTACTTAGAAATATGGCAAGAATCCAACTATCTCTTTTTCTAGGCCTTTAACATTACATTTTAGCACCCAATCTCCAATTTTAAATGATCTCTCATTTGATCTCTTGTCATGAACGAATTTGACCCATTTTTGCTTTTTAATGTTATGCTCTAGTGTTGATCTCGAGTTCCACAATTAATTTATCCTTTCTTCCATAAAGTCAATGTTCTCAAGTTGTTCCTCTATCATAAACTTGTATACTAGCAATCAATTATTTAAAGGAAGTTTGGCTTCTTTACCATATACTAGATTAAAAGGAGAAAAACCTATGGATTTCTTCATTGTGATTCGGTCAGCCCATACTACCAGAATCAACTTAGTATCCCAAGCCTTTTTGTTGTCATCAAGCACTCTCTTGGTGATTTTTAATAAATTCTTATTACTTGATTATGCTTGACCATTTCCTTGAGGGTGATACGAAGAAGAGTATGATATGACTATACCATACTTATTGCAAAATTAAGAAAATTTATTTGATCTAAAATGCATACCATTATCCATAATAAGCTTGTGAGAAATTCTGAACCTGGTTATATGTTTTCCATTAAAAACTTGATCACAACTTTGCTAGTAGATTGCTTTGTAGTTATAGCATCTACCTATCTAGTAAAGTAATTAGTAGCTAGAAGAATTCAACTGTGTCCTCCACTTGACTTATTACTAATGTATCCTATAAAGTCAATACCCCACATCAGAAAAGGGTTTTCAACCTGCAAAGTCCTCAAATGAAGGACTCCATTGTATTTTAATTTTCCAAAGATTTTTTGACGTGCTTCACATTTCCTTGCATAGGCATGACAATCTTTGAATATGTATGGCCAATAATATCTTGCACGCAAAATTTTTGGGGTTGTGGTTTTACCTGAAAAGTGACCTCCACAAAGTCCTTCATGGAACTCTTTCAAGGTAACCTCTGCTTGATATTGTCTAAACAGGAAAAATATATATACCATCTTTATTTCTCCAATAAAGATCACCTTGAATTAAAACGTACTTTGATGCTTGAAGTTTTACAAATCTTTTTTAAATTTTCATCCAAATTGTCATGACATTTCATGTGTCTTGAGTAATATACAACTTCCTTATATCAAAAAAGGGTTTTCAACCCGCAAAGTCCTCAAACAAAGGACTCCATTGTATTTTAATTTTCCAGAGATTTTTTGACATGCTTCACATTTTCTTGCATAGGCATGACAATCTTTGAATATGTATGGCCAATAATATCTTGCACGCAAAATTTTTGGGGTTGTGGTTTTACCTGAAAAGTGACCTCCACAAAGTCCTTCATGGAACTCTTTCAAGGTAACCTTTGCTTGATATTGTCTAAACAGAAAAAAAAAAATATTTACCATCCTTATTTCTCCAATAAAGATCACCTTGAATTAAAACGTACTTTGATGCTTGAAGTTTTACAAATCTTTTTTAATTTTTCATCCAGATTGTCATGACATTTCATGTGTCTTGAGTAATATACAACTTCCTTATACCAGGGACAATGTTCAATACTAACAACTGTATCTTCAAGGTTCACTTGATTCACTTGCACTACTTCTAAGTTAGCATCAACCATGATTTTCGCTAATCCTTGGCATCTCACCAATTATGTGATTTGGATATTTATGTTAAATTCTTGAATCTAGTTGATCCATCTACACCTTCTTCATGTGGTTTTTGTTTGTCTAAATATATCTTTAACATCAACATTTGGCACATATGCAATCACCTCTCCACCAACCAAATAGGGTGTAAAAGATTTCATAGCTTGTACTAATTCATAGTTCTGCTTCTCATATATGTCATAATTCAACTCAGAACTTTGAAAACTTTTGCTAAAGAATGCAATTGGTTGTTCATGTTCTGCTTCATTCTTTTGCAACATTACAACATCAATAGTATGATGAGAGGCAAAATAAAATATTTGAAAAAGTTTCTTAAAAAATAAGTTTTTAGTTTTGCTGCCTCCTTAATTGCCCTTTTTATATCAAAGAAATCTTGCAATGCTTCATCATCCCACGCAACCTTTGCTCCCTTTAACATTTTAGAAATCTCTGCAAAATTTGAAACAAATATTCTCACAAAGTTAGTTTGCCCAAAAAATGTTTGAATAGCCTTAACTATCTTGGGGACCCTTGTATTATCAATTGTTTCTACTCTTTCAGGGTCAATTCCAACTACATCCTTAGATACAATATGTCCAAGGAGTTTCCCTTCCGTGACTCCAAATTGACACTTCTTTGGGTTTAAAGATACTCCTCACTCAAGGGTTCTTCTGCAAATTATCTCTAAATGATTGCAGTGACCCTCTACCCTTTTTGAATAAGAAATGAGATATTCCTGGTACACCACAAGAATGAAGTCAATTAAACCTTCAAAATCAACATTTATAGCCCTTTGAAAAGTGGCTCTTGCATTAGTTAAACCAAAGGCCATCCTTGCATATACATATGTTCCCCATGGAGTGGTAAATACAATCTTATATTTCTCTGAACCTTCACTTTTACTTGATTATAACCTAAGAAACTATCCATCATAGAAATAAGCTCATTTCATGTTACCTTTTGTAATAGTGCCTCCATATTGGGCATAGCATAATTATCCTTTAATGATGATATGTTGAAATTTCTGAAATTGACACATAACCTAATGTCCCCATTCTTTTTCCTTACATGAACTAAATTTGAACCCACATCGAAATTTTGATAGGTTTAATGATCGCAACATCTCTCATCTTAATAAACTCCTCTTTCATTTTTGGGGCTAACATTGGGTTAATAGACCTTTGCTCTATCTGAAAGGTTTGGTATCTGGCTTCAAAGGTATTTCATATTGGAACAAATCATCTTTGCATGCTTTTAATTCATCATAAGACTATGCAAATACATATCTATATTTGTCAGTAAAGCAATGAGGTCTGATCTAATCCTAGGAGTTAGCCTTTTACCAATGAAGATTTCCTTTGGAGAATTTTCATTTCCAAGATTAACCTTTTTCAATTTCTTTATGTATAGCAGCAGGCTTATGAGTCTTGAGGTTCTCATGCTCATCAAAGATTCTTTCCAATGCCACTAATCCCTTTGGTATCTTATTGATTTTGAGTTTTACAATTTCCTCTCCAAACAAGGTCTCCATTCCATCTTGATTTTCTACAAATCCATTCCAATTAATGCTTTCATCCTTGTATTATCCTTCACATGTTAGAAAATCAAGAAAATCCCTATCATCGTCAAACACTTTCCAGTTGTGCCATTATATGGTATAGATGGCCTATTTTTTATCTTAACCTACACAATTTCTTGTTATGGAATGTCAAATTGCTTGATAGCTAGATTAGCCATCATGACAGCTAAAAGATTATCATTTCTATCAATCCATTTTATTGAAAATGCATCAAAAATTTCAATCAGATCTCATACATAGTTTCTATATTGCTTCAATCTTGAACTTTTAGCGGTAAACTAACTCCAAATCTAAGACACTACTAATTCTGAATCTCCCAATACTGAAAGAATTTTAATTTTATGCATTTTTTCCCATATTAATCCTACTATCAATGCTTCATATTCAACAATGTGATTAGTGCATTCACAATTCAACAAGAAATAATCTGAAGATCTTACTAGAGGGAGATGTAAGAATAACTCTAACACCATTACCTTCCCTATTACAAGCTCTATTAAAGTGCATTTACCATATCCCATTACTTTCTTCTTGTAGACAAACTCCATTAGGCTCATCAATACACGAAATTGGTTTATTTAGGCTTACCTTGTGAGGAGAAACCTTTCAAGTTCAGAAATACACTGACGTTGTCTATATCCGTTTGATAGAAATTGACTCCATAACCATGATTGAATTTTTCCAGAAGCTATGTAAATCTTGGTTGCCTATCAATTCTAACATATCTTTCATTTACATGGATATTTGCATAAGACAAGTCTAACTGAATGTGTCCTCCAACCATATTGGACCATTTCCTTGAAAACAACACACCATAATAGAGTGTTATTTCCACCACAATAATATCCATCTTGTAAGACACACTTCAGGACATGTGGGAAATTTGAACTCAACACCCTTCATGATATCTAGTATGGGAACTGACCGGTTATCCATTGCGTAGAACTTTCCATGAGGTGTTTCTATTGCTAAATCCAATTCTTTCATGACATCTGCATTCATAATGTTCACTGTAATACTTGAGTCTATCATGCAATTTCTCAACAGTCTATTGTTAATTAACAAAGTTAGATTGAAAGGATCTACATGTTGTGAATTTTCACTAATATTTGTTCCAAGATACATTATTGGTGCATCATTAATATTTTTTGCTCTTAAATGATCTTCTGTTCACTCTAGACAAAAGGTTTAGAACTTCTTTCCCATACTCAAGTATCTTAACAATCGCAAAGAAATGAATTGGAATTTTTATCTAAGATAAAGCATTAGAAATAAATGAGTTAGTACTTATTATCTTCTTACTTGTTGGTTGTTTATTAGGAGGGTTTATTTTTTACCTTTATTTGTTTCTAATTATTTAGCACTGTCTTCTCATTATCTTTCTTGTGCAGATCTAATTGTTGTATGTTTATAGTTTCTCATGTTGTGACCTTTATTTGTTTCTGTTTCGTAACCTATAACTACTCGTCACTTGTTATGTTGTTGCAATTGTGTAAGCTCTTCTCTCCTCCTTAGTTGATTGCCTTACTCTTGGGTTGTCTTCTTCATCAAAAAGGGCATGTTTTGAACATTCTTGTCACATCCTCATTATGTCAACATCAGGAGTGTGTTCATCTTCTGAGGAATTGTCATCTCCACTAGTGGTTTTGATGATAGTGTTAATATTTGGTTACTCTCCTTGTCATCCTTCCTCTTCCAGTACACTATGTGAAATCAAACATTGATCATGAGCATGTGGTAGTTTACAAATCTCACACCATGGACCACTTTACACAATTATTATTTCTCTTTAGAGGATCAAGAGTTTCATTGTTTCTCATAGGTTTGTCATCCTTCCAATTAGTATTGTATGACATGTCCTACAATCTAAACTTGTAAGGTTTGTCATTTCTTTTAGATATGAAAATTTAATTTTTGTTATGTTTAACCTCTAAATCTTTGATCATATTTAGTAGTTTAGCAATCTTATTGTCATCCTTATTTTTTTGAGGGGGCTAAACAATCTAGGGTTTTCTCTCTTCCCAATCTTACTAGCAACCTTCCTATCATTCTCAATAATTATGGCTACGTTGAAATTTTATTGTAATGTCTTGGGCCTATGAGACCTTATCTCATGGTGAATTTTTGCATCAAAGGCACTTAGGTAAAAAATTATTAGGACAGAATCTACTGGTCGAATATCTCTTGGTATTCTATTCAATACTTTATTACATGTCGTATTGAACTTAGTAATCAATTCATTGGAATTCTTTTTTATGCTAGTTAATTCATGTGAAGTAAAGGACGTATCGCTATGGTCCCCAAATTGTTTAATGAACAAATACACAAATTCATGCCAACTGGAGTCATCTATACCACTCTACAACATCATTAACCAGAGAATGAACAAATAATTTCATGAAACATTTTCATGGTTTTCTTCCAACTCTTCAATAATATTATTTAAATAAATAACAAGTGCCTCTGTAGATTGGGTTGCTTCTCCAGAGAATTGAGGGTTAGTAGTCTTAACTCAACTGTTATAGTATTAGGATATCCTACAATCCCTATGAAGTCAAGTTGTATGTATCTTTCGATCACCTTAGGAGCTCTGACTCTTTTTCCTATATTTAATTGACGTGGATTTTGCCATCTTTGATTGTTTAAAACATTTTTCTAATTACTTTGCAAATTATTATTTAAATTGTTTTCACTCTTGTTTATCCCATTTTGATTTTTATTATTCTGACAATCATTTCCCATATTTTGATCTTGACTCAAATTTCCATTTGTTTAATCATTTCCCATATCTTGATCTTGCCTTGAATGTCCATTTGTTTCTTGTCTTTTATTTCTTTCATACAAAAGATTTTTATGTGAATTACTAAAAATGAACTCTTTATTTTTATGAGGGTTATATTTAGATGACTTAAAGGCATCCTAGTTCTTGTTTTCCTCAGTCTTTTTAGAAGTAACGATCGCATCTCATTTTATGCCAATTCTTTCCAACATTTCTCTAGGGACTTGTCTCTACATTATGGTTTCTTTCCTGGGCGAAATGCTACATAGTATTTGAAAGAATGCATCCAATTTATAAGTATCTTCTTCATTCTCTTCATCATCATTCTCTCTCACTTCATCTTCAACTTGGTGGGTCTTGTTGTGACTCAAAATTGCGAAAGGATTTTGAGTACTATATTTGAAAAACTTTGCTAAAATGATCCCCTATAAATGCTTTGCATGCATATGTACCTAGATGTTATTTTGAGGCCTATGATGTGTTTCAAGTGTTCCATGTATTCAATTTGGTATATACATGCATCTCAGTTTGTTAGTTTGAAATTTCGAGTCATTTGGTGAGGTCTCATTGTGAGCACTTGTCAAATCAACATTTTTGTCTAAGTGTCAAACAATGTTCAAAAGCCTAGTTTGCAATCAAATATCTTGTACCTAGTTTAATGTCATGACTCATCACTTTGGGAGTGTTTAAATGCATATTAAAGAGTGCTTATATTTCATATTTAAAATCATTTTGATAAGTTTTGATAGTTTTTGAGCTCCCTCGACAAATTTATTAATTGTATGTCATGCTAATGCATTTTGCACTTAAATTTTGGAAGCCATGTTTGACAATGAATATTTTGTGACTGACTGAGCATTTTCAAGAAATGGTCATACCACTATATTGCAATCATAAATGGCATCCACCATGTGCAATTTGAATCCCTAGTGAATCTATTTGATAAATTTTCCAATACAATTCCATTTGCGAAAATTAAAATCTACCTAGTTGTCAATTTTAGTAGTTACCCAATAGCCTAGTTTGACTGATACTAACTTTGACCTAGTTGACCCTATTGCAGAAATTCCTTTTTCTTTGCATTATAGGGATTAGAGACATGTTATGTTCTATATTTGAGCTTATGATGAATCCATTTTAGTTTTCAAAAGTGGTTACAAATGCAATTTCTAAGGTTTCAATGGTAATCATATTTGCAAATTGATTGGGAGGCTTGTTCGGGATGTTATAACTTTGTAACTATGATAGATGAGCCTAAATGAATCATACAACTATATTCTACTATGAAAATACTCCTATCTTTTCGATTTGTAAGTTTTGTCCAACCCATTTGCACACTTTTCAAAGCTCATTCTATTTGCAAAAAAACCTTAGTTTTACTAGTAAACCAATTCTACAAGTTTTGGAAGCCGACTTTAAAGGCTTGCCAAATGTGACCTATTATTTGTCATGAGCCCAAATTAAAGATTCGTACTCTCCATATGAAAGTGTACCTATGTCCAAAGTCTCAATTACCCAATTGACCGTTTGACTATTTTTCAAAATCAAAACTGAATGCAACTTTTTATGTCTAACATGTTGTTTGCAGGACATATTTCAAGGAGGTAACTTTAGATATTGATATCTTTTGATTGGAAAATCTTCATGAGCTGAAATTTCATAGAATGGATCTTTGTGTAATAGAGAACAAGAGTGCCAAGTATCATGGCTTTATTGTTTATTTTGGTCAGTTTTTAAAGTAGGTTTTGAGACCTTTCAACATGAAAGTGACAACTATAGGGAAGGTGAAAAATGAGTTTTCAATGATCAACCAATGATCCAAATTGATTCCAATCAATACATGAAGGCTAATCAAAGTAGTTTCCAAGGCCAGTTGAATATGTTTGAAATTTGTTTTAGCTGGGTCCACTTGGGACCTGATTGGTTACCTAAAAGATGATTTCAACTCATTATTATAAGTTGAAAATTTTGATAAGAAATAAATGGATCATGTCATCATTGAGTATGCACATATCATTTTTGAGATCAAATGGGTGTGTGGGATTATGCACACAAAGAAATATAAAAGAAGGAATTAAATGTACTAGAGAAGTCTCATTGATTACACTTGTGTTAGGGTCCACTTCAGTAGTGGTATGCCTATGAAATTGTTGGCTAAAACATTTCTAATAAGTCATATTTTATGAGCTCTTCATATGTGGGATAAAGCTCCATCCAAAAGGGTATTTTTACCCTAATAAGAGTCTCCATTATTGAATTCTTTTCCCAAGCTGCTCATAAGAATGCAAGAAAATGATTGCATTGTTTTAAGTGTCATCTACTATGTTAAGTATGCAGTCCATCGAAGTTTTCCAAAAAGTATACTTTTGTTTTGAAAGTTTTTTCCTCCACATAAGCTCACAGTTTGTCAAGGAAGAGCATTGTTTACTTTGGAGCCACTAATATTGGGAGATGGCAAGAGTATGGCCACAATGGAGAATGGGTGTGTTGAGAGGGATAATATCAAAGTTGAATTCTTCTCCTAATCTACCTATGATCACACATGAAGAAAAAATAATTAATGCAATAGTCCTCCATTTTAGCATTAACACAACCCTTCATAATTTGCTAGGTGCCCACCAATCTCTCTGCAAGATCAGACATAATGATGTCATTTGAACTAGGGAGAAAGGTTTTTAAAAATAATGAGATTGAGCACTGTCAAAGTGAGAGGAACTCACTGTTAGTGGGAAGACATTATTTTGTTTTCCAACAAAGATGACATTGTCAAGTGAGAAATCAATAAAAAAGGGAGATTCTCAAAGGCCAATAATGCCATCCTGGCAGATAAAATAAATTTGGGACTCGTCATTCTTAAAAAGATAAGGACATTTGGGTGATAGTTATAAAAGTTGAGAGAATTAAAGACAAGGTTTTAAGAAAATCTTAACATCTTATTTGGTCATTGTTGTGGCCTCACAATGTATGCCCCATTTTGAGTCACAAAATGGGGACCCCCTAGTTTCAAAATTTCTTATAAGGCATCTAGTTCGAAGCCTTAGTCATTTAGGACCCTCTCTGGGGTCTAGGTCAAACCATGGTCTCTGGCCGAGAAGGATCAGGAAGTTAGAGAGAAGCAAAAAAAATCAAGGATAGAATTCGCAGTGCATGAAGTGTGCATATGCGCACATGTACATGTGCGCCAAGTGCGCACAAGCACACTTCACCCTGCATCAAGGATGTGCACATGCACACCCTTAGAGGTGCACACAAGGCTTGCCCCCAATATTTGCACAACGCGTTGATGTGCATGTCCACAATGGAGCACATGTGCACCATGCACACCCATTCAAGGTGTGCATGTGCATTAGTGCACTACTGTGCACTTAGCCACTTAAGAGGCAAACAAGGTGTGCACTAGCACATCTTGCGCAAGTGCACTAGTGTGCAAAACTAGCTATTGGGGGGAAATTTCACTTTTTGGGCAATCTGACTACTTTTGACACAATTTTTTGTTAGTCTAAGTCTTGTGGAGTCCTCTTTTGGGTCTTTCAACATAAGATGGCTAATGTTTTCTTCTTTGTGTAGATAAAATGACATCCTCATCATCCATTTAACAAAAAATATCCATGGTATTGTATGTGCATTTTCAAAACAAGTGACTTGGGAATTCATATAGAAGAAGTAGGAGTTCAATTCCATGACAAATTTGGGCTATAAAGAGGGTATAAATCATCAAAAATGACAAAATAAGTACACTAGAGTGCCCCCAAACCTCATTTGAGAAAAACCCAGAAACCATTTTCAAAACTAAGAACTTCAAATTTTTGGTGAATTGAGCACCTTGCACAATTCCATGAAGGTGTGCATGTGTGCAGGTGTGCAATTTGAAGATTTGGTGAATTAATTGCCTCTAAGAGGTTCCCAAGTGCACAAGGTGTATAGGTGTGCATTGTAATTTTGAGATATGCATAAGTTGAAGGACTCTAGATGGTGTGCATGTGTGAAGGTGCATAGTTGCAAAATTTTACAAGTTTTGAAGAGCAAAGTACATAGGTGCCCAAATAGGCCTAAATCATCAATAAGATCAAAATAAGTAAACAAGAGTGATCTAAAACCCCATTTGAGAAAAACCCAAAAACCGTTTTCAAAACTAAGAACTTTGATCCTTTAGTGAATTGAGCACCTTGCACAATACCTTGAAGGTGCACAGGTGCAAAGGTGTGCAAGTGTGCAATTTGATGATTTGGTGAATGAATTTTCTCTAAAGGTGTGTAGGTGTGCATATCTAAAATATCTAGAGGCCCCCCAAAGTCCTAAGCATTACCATGGACTCCTTGTCTTTTGCAATAACTAAGATCAAACTCAAACCCATGACTTTCAAGTTCTAGGGAATTCCCAAGAAGTCACACTTCATGATTTCCATAGGAAAGTGAGGGAAAAGTATGAAACTTTGAACTTATTACCTCCTCAATAAATCACCTCTTCTATCCAAAAAGTTCAAAGGGAAACATCCACACATCATTTTGGTATAAAGGGGAAGAAAACCCAGATGCTAGAAATCAAGTTTTGACACTTAGAATATTTTTTTGATTTTTGGGTACTATCACCAAGGTGCGTAGGTGCACTGGTGTGAAGGGGTGTAGGCACACAAGTGTGAAGGTGTGATTTTCTTAGAGGTAAGATGACATTTTTGAAGAAGAAGCAGTGCACTTACAATTAACTACCAGTTACTATTTCAGAGCATTCCATGCATCAAAAATGCATTTTGCAAAAAATTCAACTCTTAGAGACACCTAAAGAAGGCTAAGATTCCATTTTTAGAGCTTCCAAAGACTCCCAAATCATCTTATAATTGCATTCTTCTAATCTTCTCATTCTTTTATTGTTTGAAGTCATGTAAAGGCTCATACACCCATTAATTGATATAAAGAAGGGTGGAGAACTACTTAGTACCATTTAGAGAGTCATGTTGTACATAATTAGATTTGTTTTATTATTTTTTAGCATGAGTTACATTTTAAGAATGTTCTCTCCTAACACAAAGGGAGGAGATGATTTCTTATAAATACATGGATGTAATATGTACTCTAGGTCATTATTTTGATGCAATAATATATGCTATTGGTGCTCTCACTCTGAGTGTAGTTATTATTGTCGAAGTGTGTTATTTTTGTGAATACATGTTCATGAATAATAATGGAGCCAATGGTTATATTGTGTTGTTATGATTGTGCAACCTTTTAGTTCTGGTGTTTGCCTCATGTTAACGAATTCTGTTGATGTAACAAATTGGAGAAAAGATCACATATTGTTCTTATATAGTATCTTGTCTCACATGAGTGCACTTTTTGTGGCCTTGTGATTTGATGAAATAGGAAACATCTTTCAATTATTATTGAGTTCCCATTGGTGATTACATCAGTAGAGTTGAGGAAACGTTACTCCTAATTTCATTGGTTTCCTACCCAATCATTTTGATGATTTAATTCGCAGACATGTTGTTATTGTGGTTTATGTTCATTAGGAATTTCCTTTTCAAGTTATTTTATTTCATCTGTTGTTACTCTATCTTTTTTTTTTACTTTTCTAACACTTTGTAGATACCCATGGTGGAGGGAACTTTGTGTCTTCCTTTACTTTGAATAATACAGTAGCCATACCACTATTTCTAGCAAGAGCATCTACCTTTGTGTCTTCCTTTACTTTGAGTCTCCTAAAATTTCATCAAAAGAGGAATGCAAGAGTTATCAATTGAAGTAGAGATATGGAAAACAACACCAATGCCTTGGCCACACAGTCTAAGTATGGTTAGGATAGAAAAGAAAGAAAAAAAGAATCACAAAGGTGTTACATCTAAAGATTCTAGACCATTGTAAAAGGTAATCAAATATATAGGGATATGCACTCCAAAATGGCTATCCTATTCTATGAAAATTCTCCAAGGAAGAATCAAGTGGAAACAAGAAAGTTTTGAAAAGAAAGTTAAAGAAGATTACAAAATACTCAAAACGAAAGAACTGATGACTCATTAAGAGCCCTCAACACGAATCCTCTCATCTAGTTAGATAGTGATGCATAAATTTTTTTTATGAGGATTCCTGATGAATTGATTGGTTGAGCTAAAGATTTTCTCCATGTTGCTAGATACTCATGATAGACTACACCTAGGGATGTCAAAGGAAATTTATACACTAAACACAAACTGAGCGAGAAAATTTGAGATTCTGAGGTTTCAACTTCTAAAGGACTTGAAAATTACTTGAAATATTTGAAATCTAGTTGTCACTTGACAATGTTAGAAGAATATTTGTTGATGAAGAAATGTCTTTGTCATTTCTTCCCTTTTGTTGGGCCTATTTTTTGTGGCCTCATAATGCATGCCCCATTTTGAGTCACAAAATGGGGATCCCCTAGTTTCAAAATTTTCTATGAGGCATCTAGTTCGAAGCCTCATTCATTTTGGACCTTCCCTAGGTTCTAGGTCAAACCTCAATCTCTAAGTGGGAAGGATTAGGCAGTCAGAGAGAAGCAAAAAAATTAAGGATAGACTTCACAGTACATAAAGTGTGCATATGTACACATGTGCATGTGCACTAAGTGTGCACAAGCACACTTCACCCACTCTAGGGATGTGCACCCCCAAAGGTGCGTACCTGCGGATGTGCACATAAGGCTTGCCCCCCCACCCCCCTCTTTGCACAAATGTGTTGATGCACATGTGTAGTGGTGCACATGTGCACCATGCACACCTATTCAAGTTGTGCATGTGCACTAGTGTGTGACTGCACATTGAGCCATTTAAGAGGCAAACAAGGTGTACACTATCACACCCTACACAAGTGCGCTAGTGTGCAAAACTAGCTATTGGGGGGAAATTTCACTTTTTGGGAAGTCTGACTAGTTTTGACATAATTTTTCATCAGTACGAGTCTTGTGGAGTCCTCTTTTGGGTCTTTCAAAATAAGATGACTAATATTTTCTTCTTTGTGCAGATAAAATGGCATCCTCATTATCCATAGCACAAAATATCAATGGTATTGCATGTGCATTTTCAAAACAAGCACCTTGGAATTTCAGATAGAAGAAGGAGTTCAATTCCATGATAGTGTTGGGATATAAAGAGGGTATAAATTATCAAAAATGGCAAAATAACTACACTAGAGTGCTCCCAGACCTTGTTTGAGAAAAACCCAAAAACCATTTTCAAAATTCAGAGCTTTGATTTCTTGGTGAATTGAGCACCTTGCACAATACCCTGAAGGTGCGCAGGTGCACAATTTGAAGATTTTGTGAATAAATTATCTCTAGAAGGTTCCTAGGTGTGCAAGGTGTGTGGGTGCACATTGTAATTTTGAGATATGCATAAGTTGAAGGACTCTAGAAGGTGTGCATGTGTGAAGGTGCACAAGTGCACAATTTTACAAGTTTTGAAGAACAAAGTACATAAGTACTCAAATAGGCCTAAATAATCAATAAGATCAAAATAAGTACACAAGAGTGATCTAAGGGTCAGTGCAAGAAGTTGGGTCTCACTTTTGGCCAAAAAGTGGAAGAGTTTTTCCTATTTTTGAAATTTCTTGTCAATTGATGTCAAAATTTGATGCATTTAGAGATTGAATATAAAAAAACTTTAGAAATAGAAATTTTAGTGTTTTGAATCTATTTTTTGAATATGTAATTTATTTGTGTACCCATATGATAGATTTTGTTTTTGGTATGCATATTTTAAAACCACTTTTCCAAAATGCTTGTTTCAAGACCATACCACACTCGTGTACGGACACCATAATTTGACACAAATAAATGAATTTTCATAAATCCTTTTAAAAGGAGTTACCTAATACACCTAAGATTGATGACAATATTTTTTCTAAATTTTTAATTGAATAAATTTTTTTTGTTAATTATTAATTGGCTATAAAGGTAAATTTTAAAGCCTCTCATGTATGGACACCATAATTTGATCAAATTTTTACTTTTTTCAAAAAAAAAAAAAAATTAAACTCAAAAGAATTGTATGTAGATTGATGACATATAAATTAATTTAAGAAAAATTATAAAATAAAAAAGGTATTAAAGTTTTAGTGAACTTCACTATTTTACATTTAGGTACCACCTTTCATTAAAAAATAATGCAAAAATAGTAAATAAAATCATAGCACTATAAAATTTATATTTTTGAAATTAGGATGGTGAGAGCTCTAATGGGTTTTTGTTTCATAAAAAAATTTGATCGGGAAGACCCTCTAAAAATTATGACAAGGCGTGAATTTGTCAATTTAATGCCTTAGCCAAATCTTGAAAGGTCAAGGCATAGGCTTGGTCTCACCAAGCCTATCCCAAACCAAACTCTGAGGTAGGAGGAAAAAATCCTGCCCAATGTTCTAAGAAATAGGCACCCGTTATTTAAATTCAAAAAATGGGTACCCATTTTGAAAATGTCAAATCGGCACATAAAATTCCCCCCCAATTTTTTTTTTGAATTTTTAAAAACGGGTACCTATTTTTTAGAAGTAAAAACTGGGTACCCATTTCTAAAAAATAAAAATGTTTTATGTTTTCAAAAATGAGTATTTTTTAAAAATCGGGTGCCCGTTTTTTAAATTTCAGATTGGGCGCCCAAACCAAAAATAAGTACCCATTTTTTAAAAATGGGTACCCATTTCTAGAAGAGCACAATCACAATCTGTGGACTTCTGCGGAATTGTGACCCAACTTTGTGCTCTTACCCCTAAACCCCCATCTGAGCAAAACCTAAAAACCATTTTTAAAACTGAGAACTTTGATTTTTTGGTGAATTGAATACCTTGCACAATTCCATGAAGGTGTGTAGGTGTGCAATTTGAAGATTTGGTGAATGAATTATCTCTAAAGGTGCATAGGTGTGCATATCTAAAACATCTAGAGACCCCCTGAGGTCCTAAACATTACCATGGCTTCCTTGTCTTCTACAACATCTAAGATCACACTCAAACCCATGACTTTCAAGTTTTAGGGAATTCCCAAGAAGTCACACTTAATGATTTCCATAGGGAGGTGAGGGAAAAGTGTGAATCTTTAGACGCATTATCCTCAATAAATCACCTCTTCTATCTAAAAATTTCAAAGGGAAACATCCACTCATCATTTTGGTATAAAGAGGAAGAAAACCCAAATGCTAGAAATCAAGTTTTGACACTTAGAAGAATTTTTTTAATTTTTGGGTCCTGTCACCAAGGTGCATAGGTGCACTTTTCTTAGAGAAGCACCAATAGTTTTCAAGAAGCAGTACACTAATAGTTAACTACAAGTTGCTATTTTAGAGCATTGCATACATCAGAAACACATTTTGACAGCAGTTCAACTCCCAGAGGCACCTAAAGAAGGTTGACCTTCCATCTTTAGAGCTTCCAGAGACTCCCAGACCATCTTACAACTTCTTTCTTCTTATCTTCTCATTCTTTTATTGATTGAAGTCATGTAAAGGCTCATGCACCCATTAATTGATATAAACAAGGGCGGAGAACTACTTAGCACCATTTAGAGAGTCAGTTTGTACATAATTAGATTTGTTTTATTAGTTTTTAGCATGAGTTACATTTTAAGAATGTTCTCTCCTAACACAAAGGGAGGAAATGGTTTCTTATAAATACATGGATGTAATATGTACTCTAGGCCATTATTTTGAGGCAATAATATATGCCATTGGTGCTCTCACTCTGAGTGTAGTCATTCTTGCCAGAGTGTGTTATTTGTGTGAATGCATGTTCATGAACAATAATGGAACCAATGGTTATATTGTGTTGCTATGATTGTGCAACCTTTTAGTTCTGGTGTTTGTCTCATGTTAAACAAATTTTATTGATGTAACAAATTGGAGAAAGGATCACCTATTGTTCTTACATAGCGTCTTGTCTTGCATGAGTGCACTTTTCGTGGCCTTGTAATTTGATGAAATGTGAAACATCTTTCAATTATTATCAAGTTCCCATCGGTGATTGCATCAGCAGAGTTGAGGAAGCATTGCTCCTAATTTCATTGGTTTCCTACCTGATCATTTTGATGATTTAATTTGTAGACGTGTTGTTATCATGGTTTATGTCCATTAGGAATTTCTCTTTCAAGTTATTTTCTTTCATCTCTCATTACTCTATCTTTGTTTTTCCTTTTCTAACCATTGGTTAAAATAGGAATTCATATAGTTGCATCAATAACTTGCATTCATCATAAAATATAAAATACCAAAATATATCTCTATTGCGGTTACTTTTTCAAATAGCAACAGATCAAATAGATTATCTGAAATTGGTTTGAACCAGGAAAGGCCTCCTCATGAACATACACATCTGTCTTCAATTGAGCAGATTTTAGTAGGTCGCAAGATCACCCGAAACCTTGGAGTTGATCCTCGATTAGCTTTTCAAAAGAGGAGTTTGAAAAGATTCACGTCATTCAACATCATGCAAAACAACAACTCAATAGTCATCAACCATCTTGCTCTATTTTATCTATTGCTATTTTCCAACAAGTGCTAAATCATATTAAAGTGTTGTTATACAAGGTACATGCAAAGATTTCCATTTGTTTGCAAAGGTCATTCATGTTTTTGCAAGGAACATAAATGAGTTAAGGGTTTCATATATAGGTTGTAGAAGCAAGTTTGTGTCTTGGAGGCTCAAATTGATCTAAGAGTGTTGTTCCAATCAATCCAGGCTTGTAGGAAAAAAGATGGGAGACTTGCCACATTGCAAAACATCCCAAATTGTAAAGTGGGAAGAGATAATATTAAATAGTGAAGATGTGAGTTTTGTAATGTGTAGAATGGATGTGGTTTGAACAATTGGTAGAGGATTCCATTTTTATATTTTTTGATTGTTGATCAATCTCAATTTGAATAGAATCTCTAAAAGGATCATTGCTAATTTTTGTGTGAAATGATTTTCTATGTTCAAATTTGTGTGTTCAAGAGGTGCAAATGTAATTACCCAAAAATGGTCTAGTAAATTATAAGACCTCTTTTTCCCTTTTAAATTATTCCAATGCTAGACCATAAATCACTTTTCTTGATCAAATATTTTTATTTGACTATAACCTATGGTTTGACCACTTTATCCTAACCCTCTTATTTAATTAAAAGAACTTGCTTCCTTTTTAATTAAATAAAATCCCCACTTCCCACTTATCCTAAGTGTGCACACATAAAGCATTATTCCTATTTTAAAAATAAGAGGAAAAGACATTTTTGTCTACACATGAATGCACAACTTTCTATGTGAGAGGAATCTCCTATTTTAAAAATAACTATAATTGTCGTCCACACATGTTTTTCCTCTTAAAGTCAATTGTTAATCTTGACTAGGTGATATTCTTGAGTACATGGATCACTCAAGATGCATTCTCCACCCTTAATTATGTCTCTTTTTCCTCTTAATCTCATCCATCCATTTTTCTTTAAAAGGAGGTTCTCTCCCATTAATTCTTGCATAAGGCGAAGGAGTTGGAGCTATCGTCATGCTGCCAGTTTGAAGCCTTGGTACCTTGGAGTCTCATTGCATTCTTGGTGTCTTGGAATACTTAGAGAGTTCCCTCATCTTGCATCTTGGACCTCCTTCATCATGGCTAGGCTAGCATCTATCCATCTTGCATTTTAATTTTTAGATTAGCTTTTTATCTTCATTGCATTGTATTATACTTTTATTCTCACCACAGATAGGTCCTATATCTCATTTAGTTCATGTCGTGCATTTCATTTGAATCTTCCGTTCTATGGTGCACCTTGCAAGGGTTTCTTAATTGGGTTCATTTGAGAGCCATTATCATATTGTTAGTTGCCTACTTTAGCCTTGCACATCATAGAAAGGAAGTTATAAGATGCCTCTTGATATGCTCTTCATCATGGGTATTCTCAAGTATATGGTTTATAGAAGTGTGTCCACATTATTCACACACATTTTTGCCACCTATTGTGGGGCTAGAACCAAGTTTTTAGCTCCATTTTCTTGCTTGCATTTTAGTTGCATTCTCATTTCTGGTTTTTTTTACAAAAATTCATTGGATCTAATCAAGTGGTTTTGCAAGGTTTTAACTTTGGTTTTAAGGCTTACCCTTGGCTAGATTGAGTTGAAGGCCAAAATCCTAGGTTTTGAAAGATCAATCCTACCTCCCAAACTACTTAGTGGTTGGGTCTAAAATGTTTTGTATAGGTTTGCGATAGATCGAAGGTGTCTCAGTCTGAAATTTAAATTTGTTTTGCATTATTTTTTATTTTTTCATTATTTTTCATGAAAAAATATTTCTGGTTGCAAATCAGAGAATATTTTAACAAAATTTACATTTTTGGAAAGGTCTCTAAATTCTACTATGGGTTACTTCTTTTTATTTTAGATTTAGATACCAAATAATGACTCCATAGGTTGATTGATCAAAACTGATCTATTTTAGTAAAATAGGTCCCTAGAGCACAAATTTTGAGATATTGCTAAAATTCTTGCATTTTTGGAAACTTTACTCATTTTTAGGGCTGAAATCATAGCATACAAACCCAAACTTGTTGACTAGGTCAAAAAGCGAGAAATAAAAAGGAGGCAATTTAGTGATTAGCTTGCACTTTATTTTCACAAAGTTCAATGTATGAAATGAGTTGTAATTTTGTATGGAATATCCTATTTCAATGTATTTTCATATGATTTTTCTTATTTCTTCATGATTTCATGCACTTGATTGAAGTTTGTGAAGGCAACTTGGAGGTTAAAGGAGCAAAAAATGGAAAAATGTGGGAAGTGTGAAATCAAGGTGTACACACTCTAATCCTTCTCATTTGAATTGTTAAAAGTGATCATTGTCTTCTTTTTCATTATAAAATAATTTCCTTCTTTTGTCAAATTGTTTGGCGTGTCTTCCTAACATTGAAAAAAGGGCCTAAAATGAATCATTCACATTTAGATTTGGGCTTAAAATAAACCTCTTTGTCTTTTAATCCCCAAGGTTTCCTTAGTGATGTTTTCTTCTTGCATTCATGTTAAGGATTTTGAGGGGAACATAAATAAGTGATCTTGATTTTTTTTAAGGGGGCCTTCCTAGAGAAGTGATCACTCTAGGGGACAACCTCAAATCTCATGTCCCAACAAAGAATAAATAGCGTGGCTTGAATCTATAGACAGACCTCTTTTAAGTAGCAATATTGTCAATCTTGGCTAAGCCCCAAACAAATTTATATCTTTTTGAAGTGAAGGTGGAGATTGGGTTATTGTTTCCTCCAAACTATTTGGTAATTTTCTCTTTCATCTATGAATTTGGGCCTCACATACCTTGCATATATCAAGGACATCCCCTAGTTGAGCTTGTGCATCCTTGTAGAAACTTTAAGAGGTTTTTGGTGTGTTTGATGTGCTTGAATGTTTAGAACCTTTGCCACTTGGAACAAAAGGGCACACATCCATCAAATTCAGCCTTAGGACTCATTCCTTTTTGCATGCTTTCATTTTTGTTTTTATTGAACAACACCTATCCCAACCCCCCCCCCCCCCCAAAAAAAAGAAAAAAAGAAAAAAAAAAAAAACTCAAAAATCCAAAAAAAAATTCTCCAAGTGCATTTCTAAACATTTTGCTTGTATTTTTTTTCTAGGGGGAGTTCCATTATTTGACTTTTCTTTTCTATGTCTCTAGTGCTTGAACTTTCTTAAAATGTCTCTTTGTCTTACCACTGTTGGTCTTTTCTACCTTCTTGGTCTATGTTAGCTTGCTAGGACCCTCTTTTTCTAAATGGTTACCTTGATCTCTTGACTACACTCTTTGATTGGGAAATTTGTTCACATTTCATCTTGCTTTCTCTATCTACTTGGATATTTGGCTATTGGGCTTCTTTTCTAGTTCTTGACTTGAGTCATGAGTGTCGTAAGTTTCTTGGACACTTTTTTTGACAAGTCACTCTTTCATTGCTACCTCTCCTTGATAGGAGAACACTCTACCTCTCTAGTTTGGATATCAAGTTATTTGTGTCACCTTCATGCTTGATTTATTATCCACCACTATGGGGTCTGAGTCTTTTTCTTCCAAACTTCAACTAAGTCTAGATGATCATAAGCTCCTCCATACTGCTAACAAAATTCAAAATGTATATGCTCAATACAAAGAACTAGAAAGGATAGATGATCTTTCTTACCTTTGTATCACTAGGCACATAATATAAGTTAAGTTCAAACTTGAGAAAGGGTTAGAGGAAATAATACAATACTCACATGATTTTTCCTATGACCTTTACATAAATGTGAGTCATATTCTTCAAGGTCTACATATTCTACTCCAAGACATCAATTGTCTTTGTCTTATATATCCAAAGATCCCTTGAGAGAGAAAGTGGATAATAAACCCTTTGAGCATATGCCAATATTTCATGATGGACCTATCTTTCACCAAGACAAGAATGACAAAAATGGTCCTAGACATACTCTTGAGAGAACTTTTACTCCCTTGGAAGATTCTTGTGATGCCATCTTGAAAACACTTCTTAATAAAAATTTCATCACATTACCAGACAACTCTAGACCTTATGAACATAAAATTTAACCTCCTTGGTGGAGATATGATCACTTTTGTAATTACCATAGAAAAAAAGGTCATAAGAATAAAGATTGCATTGACTTGAAACACAAAATTCAAGACCTTATTGATGATGAGATTGTTGATAGTGGAATCCCTAATGACTCATGTGATGAGGACATTTCTCTTGAGAAAGATCATTTTGATGAACCTATGTCTAGTGATGGTCTCCTTAACACCTCCACTTCTTCTAACACTCATAAGCCTCCTAAAATGTCAAAGCTTTCCAACATGCTTCCACCAAACAAAGAGCCTAATGCTTTTTGCATTTACTATGTGTATCCTCAAGTGATGCCTCTAAAAGAAACTCAAGCTAATTTATACTTGGATGCAAATATTTTCCATGCTACTAAGATTAAAGATACTCAACCTTCATTTGATGCTATGCCTACTATTCCCACTTCTAGTGTTCCTTCATTACCTCTTCAAGATCCTATCATGAAAACATCATATTCTCCCTTGTCCTTAAAAGTGGCTCCATGTCAAGAGGACTTTCAAAAAGATGAAGATATAAATGTTAAGAAATATCAAGATCAAGAACCCTTTCATCTCCTTCAAGATTTTTCTCTTCCATATCCTAATGTCATATCCACCTCCTAGGTATGATGAAGACACTACTTCCACTATTTTCCTTGAGCTTACTAGAAATTATGGAAAAAGTTCTCTTCCTATGCTATCCAAAGCTGCTTGTCAAGATCAAAGCATCCCATCTTGTTCTACTTCTCCATATCGATTTCATGAGTCTATTTATAGCCTTTGTCACATTTCTCACTCTAAAAATGTTGATATCCTTATCCATTATCCCTTTGAATATTCTAAATGTATCCTTGGTCCTTATCCATCTAAGCTAAAGTCTTCCAACCTTCCATCCATATCGGGACCATATGTTCCTCCATCTCCTATTTTCACTCCTATCTCATCCCCTAGCTCTCCTATCATACCTCAAGATTGACAAAAACACTCATCCTTGATGAATCTTCATTCATCTATCCATATGAACCATTTGTATCAGCCTTATTCATCCACAAATCCCAAGTCTTTTGGAAGCAATTTGGATGATCAACTTGAGAAAAACTAAAAGAATCTATTTAAAATGAAGATCACTATGTCCTATCTAACCTAAATGTGAAGAATTAATGTATGACTATGTGAATTTTTTTGGGAAAGATGGAGGTACCCTAGCTTGGTTGTAGTTTTGCATGTAGGGGTTTTGTGGAAGTGTTTTAGCAGCAGAGGAATCTTTTGTTTATTGCAGTGGGTTTTGTTTCTATTTGGTGTCTATGGGGACTTTTTCAATTTGATGGTAGTTTTTCTAGATTTTGTTTTTTTTTTTGGCTTCCATCTTTGCATGGTAGAGATTTCTATGGCATTAGTTGTGGATCTTTCTTTCATGGACAAGGCTCATAATGGGTCCTCTTCAAGCATGCATTCACATCAAGAAAATACATTTTATACAAGTTCTGGCCGTAATATGAAGAAGGTTAATGGGTGTCTTCCTAGAACCTAGGATCACCCAGTTTTGGTCATTTCTCATGATTTGATGGAAGAAGATGTCTCATATTGGAGTAGACATGCTCTAATCTATAAGTTTCTTAGTATTTTCATTCCTTTTTCCACTCTCGAGGCTTGGATTTGACATCGCTAGCAGATTGAAGGAGATATGGACATTATGCTTGCAACAAATAGCTATTTTATGGTTATTTTCTCAAATATGGCATATCACAATAGAGCTTTTGAAGGTGGCCCATATTTTTATAATCAAGTTGGATTATTTATTAAATCATGGCATGCAGGTTTTAATTTAGCTAAAGAGATGCCTTCTTGAGTTCCTATTTGGGTTCATCTACCTCGCCTCCCCCTAGAGTTTTGGCGAGAAGACATTTTACATAAAATTGCTAGTCTCTTGGGAAAACCTGTGGCAATTGCTACACAAACCCTTGATAAAAAGGTGATTTCTTTTGCTTGGATTTGTATTGAGATAGATCTAAATAATCCCTTGCCAAATTTGATGGAAATTTTTTTGGGATCTTCATCATGGATTGAGCAGTTAGATTATGAATCTCTACCTTTTCAATGTCAATTATGTCATGAGTATGGCCATCTCCTATGACATTTCCCTAAAGTTTGTAAGGAAGCTCATTCCCCTCTTCGACACCTCCTCCTATGGGTAAAGAGGACAAAGGGAAAGCTCCCATGATGGTTGAACCTCAGGGAAAGGACATGGAAGGGTTTGTACCTATTAAAACTAAGGGTAAAGGACAAGGTCAGAAGAGGTCATTCAAGGATAGACAGATAGATGGAAGCTTTAACAGGTTTGAGGTGTTGGATAATTTAGCTTTGGAAGAAGGGGTCCCACATGTGGTCACTTATAATAGTGTTGGGGTTAGTATGGAGGTTGTACTAGCTCTTGAACTAGAACCAATTCAAGCTATTCAGGGACAACAAGTGGCTCAAGTGACTTTAAATAATTCCATAGAGGATGAACTTGTTTTGGAAAATTTAGCTAGAGAAGTTTTAGTTTCTTCTCAAAATAAGGGTTCATCTCATCTAGATTGGGAGTGCAAAAGTGACCTCTTGAGAAAAGTCATGCTGATAGCTCCTCAAAAGGGTGGAGGAAAAACCTTTAAAAGATAAAATGACTGGAGATCTATTGGTGGAATCTAAGTTTGTTAAACCTATTGATGCTCACTTTTCTCAAACCCCTTAATGATCATTCTATCTTGGAATGTGAGGGGTTTGAATAAAACCTGTCGTCAAAAATCTATTCATGATTTGATTGCAATTTATTCTCTGGATGTCTTTTGTGTTCAAGAGACTAAGGTTTCTATTGAGGTTATGCATTAGCATGCTCCATGCATTTGGTATGCTCATCACTGTCAAAGTATTGGTTCACAAGGGAATCCTAGAGCTTTGGCTCTATTCTAGTACCCTCAAAAGATTTCTCCCCTTTGGTGGATTTATAGTCATTACTCAATCTCTATGGTGGCTACTGCCTTGGACTCTAGTGAGACTATTCTTGTGACAAATTTTTATGCCCCTATTGACATTCGTGGGAAGATTCATCTCTGGGATCACATTAGGTATGTGCATTCTTGTGTTCCTTATTTTCCTTGGATTTTAGGAGGCAATTTTAATTCTATTTTAAGTCTTGAGGAGAAAAGAGGAGGTTGACCTAGACTTGGCCTTGCTTCTGATCTTTTTCAAGCCTAGGTGGATGTTCTTTCTGTTATTGATGTTAAGCCTTCAAATGGGGTTTTCACTTGGAACAATAGACAAAGTGGTCAAGAAACTATCTCAAAACATCTAGATAGGTTTCTTGTATCATGTTATTGGGTTAGCAATAGCCTAATTATGAGTTCTGAAATTCTTGATTGGAGCAGTTATGATCATTGGCTAATTAAGTTCTCTTCTTCTTGTGTTGCACTCCCTAAGAACCCTTCTTTTAGATTCTAGCTTATGTAGCTCCGAGACTCATCCCTTTATGATTTGGTGGCTAAGTGGCAGAGAGAGGGTGGCCTAGCTTATGGCATGACTATATTTGTCTTTAAGAAGAAACTTAAATATGTCAAATATCATCTTAAGAGATGGAATACTTCTTGCTTTGGGAACCTTTAGTCTAGAAAGAGGAATGCTCTAGATCATCTTGTAGTGATTACTCACCAAATTAGGGACTCTGGGCTTACAAAGGCTCTTGGCAGGGCTAAATCCTAGGCTATGTAGGATGTGGAAGAATGGGAACTTTGGGAAGAGATTTACTATAAATAAAAGGCTCACATTGATTGGCTACAGGAAGGGGATAGAAATACTTCTTTTTTCATCATTCTATTTAGGCTCATCGTAATAAAGGGTATATTTCTTCTCTAGTTACTACTGAAGGACTTTAGATTTTTCTCAATCTGCTATGACCAAGGAAACCCTTCAATTTTATTCTAACATTTTTATTAAGAATTCTCAGCCTCCAACTGAGGAGGAGAACTTAATTCTTTCATGCATTCCTTCTCTTATCACCAATGCTATGAATGACTCTCTTCTTCATCCAATTTTGATATCTAAACTTGAAGAGGTTGTGTTTGGGATGTATAAAGGTAAAGCTCCAGGCCCATATGGCTTCCTTGTGGAATTCTTTTAGGAATTTTGGGAAGTTATTGATATGGATCTCTTGGAGGTGGTTAAGGAATCCCTTCAAAATAAGAAAATACTATGTGCATTGAACTGTACTTCACTAACTCTTATCCCTAAGAAAGAAGGTACTAAAAATCTTGACTCCTTTTGTTCCATTTCTCTTTGTAATGTTGTGTACAAAATTATCACCAAATTTATTGTTGGAAGACTCAAGAAATGCTTTCCAGTTGTGATTTTAGAGGAACATAGTGGTTTTGTGACTGGTAAGAAAATTCTTGATGGAATTGTTATTGCTTCTGAAGTTATTCATTCTATGCATACATCAAAAGAATTAGCGATGTTCATCAAGTTGGATATGGCTAAGACTTATGATAGAGTCAAATGAAGTTTTCTCCAAAAGATCCTCTTAGCCATTGGTTTCTACCAATAGTGGGTGAACTGGATTATGAGTTGTGTTACTGAACAACTTCTTTTTCTATTTTGGTGAATGGTGTTCCTTCAGAGCCCTTTGGTGCCTCTATAGGACTCCACCAAGGGGATCCTATTTAATCTTATTTCTTTATCATTCTAGCTAAGGGTTTGGGCCACTTTCTTAAGCTTCATGCTCACCAGGGTTTGATTCATGGGTGGAGATGGGGTGTTGGCTTGCCTCCTATTTCACATCTTTAGTTTGTGGATGATACTTCATTTATAGGACATGCCTATCTTCAGGAAGCTACTTCTTTTAGGCATTCTTTGGGTATCTATCTTGCAAAATCAAGATAGAAAGTTAATGAGAACAAATCCTCCATTTTTTTCTTCAATACTCCCCAGGCTATTCAAAGGTGTATTGTTGCTATTTTGAGGATTTAGATTGGGTCTCTTCCCTTTGTTTATTTGGGTATTCCTCTTACTATTGGTAGACACCCTAGATCTTCTTGGCAAGTTTTTCTTGATAAACTATGACAAAAGGTTAATCATTAGACTCATCGATGGATATCAATTGCTACTCATCTGACTCTATTAAAATCTGTTATTCAAGCCCTTCCTATTTATAGGTGTTTTATTCAAGTTGCTCCTATGTATTTTCTTCAAGAATTTGATGCTCTATCCTATCAATTCCTTTGCCTTTCAACTTCTAAATGGAGTCTGGTTAAATGGGAAATAGTGTGTAGACCTTAGAAGAAGGGTGGCCTTGGCTTACGATCAACTATTTTAAATGGTTAGGTTCTCACTGCAAAACTTTATTAGCATTCGTGTACTAACCAACATCAACTTTAGGTTGATATTCTCACCCATAAGTATTTTCTAGATATTGATTTGGCTGAAGTTCATTGCTTTCCTCTAGAAGGGAGAGGATCAATGATTTGGAATATGCTAAAATTTGGAGCTCAGTTGGTTAAAGATGGTCCCTTTTGGATTTTTCATTTGGGATCGCAAGCTTTATTTTGGCTTGACTCTTGTGATGGGAACCCTCCTATTCTTACCACTCATCCTCAGTTACATGCCCTCTCTCAAACTTTTAGTGTTGCTGGTTGGGACACAGTTGATTTTTATAAGATAGCATGTGTTAGAGGTTTGGATCCTTCCTTGCACTAGAAACACCCTTCTAAATGGCCTCCAGGAGGATCTAAGGAGGATAGGAAGAATTTGTTTCAAATTTTGCAGTCTCATGAGTGTACTACTTTGGTTGGTAATGATATTCTTGCTTGGGACAGCGAAGATTTGTCTGGAAAATTTTTTAGTGTTTGCAAGATATGTTGAGCTTCTTCGATAGACATTGGGGAACATTCAAATGCCTTGGTGGAAGCAAGTCTGGTACAAGTTTTCTTGGCCCAAATGTAATTTTTTTATGTGGTTGGTGGTCCATGTCTTCATGGGATAATTTATGCAAGCGTGGCTTCCAAGGACCCTCAATGTGTGTTCTATGCCGGACTAGTGAAGAAAATATCTCTCATCTCTTTTTCCAATGCTCTTTCACTAGAAGTTTTTGGCACTCTTGGTGGAACGTGTGGAACCAATCCTGTTGGCATGTTTCCTCACTGGCAGAATTCTTTGCTCATTGGGGTAAGGCTCCTATCAAGACTTCATTTCTTCAATTTTTTTGGACTCTTGGACCCTCCTTTATTATTTTGCATATCTATTTGGAAAGGAACCATCATATCTTAAGGATGAGTTTTTAGAGGTTCCTCACTTATGGTGGAAAATTCTCCATTCCTTGTGGGAAATTGATTCTGCAAAATGTGACACTTCGGAAGCCATGAAACAAGGGGAGGATATTTTTAATAATCATCTGAATATTCCCCCCTCATATGGAAAACTGCTAAGAAGGATGTGTAGACATCCCTTGTGAAAGATAAATAGGGTGGGAAAGTGGAGTGCCCCTCTGTAGGGTATTCTTAAAATCAAAACAGATGGATCTTCAAAGGGAAATCCAAGCCCTGCTGGCATTAGTGGTGTTGGTAGAGATAGTAAGGGGGATGTCCAATTTGTGTTTTCTATTTATAAAGGTCATCACACTAACAACCTGAAGAGGCTATAACTATTTTATATTATGTGAAGAATGTTTGTGACCTTGGTTGGAGAAGGCTTATCTATGAATCTAATTCACAAGTGGTGATATGTCTATTAAATCAACAACATTCTAAAGTTGTTAGTTGGAAGTTAGCTTTGATTGCGGACCAGATTCATAATTTTTGTACTTTGGAATCTATTACTTTCACTCATATTCCCAAGGAATGGAATAGTGTTGCTAATTGTTTGGCAAAGTAGGCTTTTGACCATATGTGTAATTAGAACATTGTTGATAAGACTAAACTTTCGATGGGCTTGTCCCATAAACTTGATCACTTGGTTGATCTTGACAAGGCTGTCTAATGCCCTTTCTCTGTCCCTCCTTTATTTAAAAAAATCTACATGTGAATGGACAGAAAGAACAATCACTCAAAAGATCACAAAGGTCTGCTATTCAAATATCTAAATCAAAGAAAATATGGGTTCCTAAATCCATCATTGAAGAAATGCACTCTAAAGAATCTAAAGAAAAAGAAAAATCAAAAGCTATATGGATTCCCAAATCTCTCTTGGAAGACTTGACTATTGAAAACAAATCAAAGTTGGCATTCAAGCTTCCAAAGGCTTCCATTCCATCTTCCTAAAAATCTTCCAAACCCTTCCGCTCCACCTTTTTCCAAATCTCTTCTGCCACCTCATGCATCTAAACCTCAAGATATTTCTTCCATGATTACTCTATCATTTCACAACCCTTCAAGGTGAGTGTCGATGTTGATCTTGCCCACTTTTTCACCTACCCTTATGCAATCTTTTCAAAGCTAAACTTACCTACTATCCATACTCCTACATTCCTTTCAAGGCATGAACTCTTATCCTCCATATACTCTTCCTACTATCATCTCCCTTCCACACCCTATCAACATATTTGAGCATACTTAGCTATGGTCTTGGCTTATCATGACTTATTTTCCTATAGGAGTACTATCTAACTTGAAAAAGCTTGTTGACCTATTTTTAAAACTCCAAAAAGAAAAATGAAAAAAATGTGCCTTGTTGAAAACCTAGTAAATAGGCACCTTGGTAGAAAAAGTAAAGAGAAATAAATTCATCCTATGGTGAAAACCACTTCTTGCGGTGCCTTGGATAAGTACCATGATGAAAACCTAGTAAATAGGCATCATGCATAATTCTTCCATCAACCTATTAGAAATAGATAATAATGAGAGAGAGGGGGGGGGGGGGGGGGGTGAATTAGTATTTTGAAAACTTTTTCCCATAGCTAGATATTATTAATTACTTTTCCACATGCATAAGAAATCAAACCAATAATGTTGAACAATATAAATAACCAGACACAAAGAGATCTCATAACACCATATTTTGTTAACTAGGGAAACCTTGGCCAAGGGAAAACCCTAGTGGGGATAGAACCCACAAGATGATTCACTATATAAAGAATCTAGTTAAGGATATTGACCCTGTTAGGAGTCTATGAAGAATGTATCATGTCTTGAGTCCCTGTGAAGAGACTAGGCCTTGTTAAAAGCCTTAACCCTGTTAGGAGTTGGTAGATCATATACAAAAGTGTGCAAGAAGAGCCCACTACCTTAACATGCAACTATATAATTAAGTTCTTCAAAAGAATAGATATACATACAATACTAGATCACTTGTTGTGCTTTGCAGTTCTTCTAATTAGATATATTATATTTTTCTTCATACAAGCCTTTAGTAGCCTTTAGATAATCTTCCCTCTAGTTCGCTCAATGTCATAAACAAGGAGTAACTACGCATTTATCAACTTGCATCATATCTCCCATTATCATATCACATCACATATATCTCTTCTAACTTCACAAATGAATTTCTTTACTTATATCAAACATATTGATAAATCCTTCCTCAGTCAACTCTCATATCATCCTTAGAGTTAGCTCATCAAGACTTAATAATCAAAATAATTCTTTAAGTTGTAAAACTCAATTTGCTGACATGCTCTATTCTATATTGTGAAGTATCTGCATCAATATTTCCTTCATAATTTGAACTTGGTTATTCATACATGCACGCACATTGGTTATTCGTACATGCATGCACACTGGTATGCAAATCTAGAACCACTTAGTTAAATACATGTTCTATACAGACTTTGAAAACCACAAGTGGACAAGAATTATTTTGAGCAGAGTTCATCATGACCTTCTATGGTTAGGAGATTCACTTATATGCATTGATAATGACTTAATTCACAAGTTCATTGGTTTAAGCAACGAAGGATGCAATCCCGTGAACATAAAGAATGTGCATAGAACGGTTGAAACAAACCTCAACACAAGATTTGATGGTAGAAACATGAAGGTTAACACCATTCAAGTTGGAGTAAGAATTCTCAGAAAAAGTTTGAGTTATAAATTCAACCATGGATCTAGGTTAGATTCAGTCTCAGCCAGTTTTCTTCATGTGGCTTATGTGATGGTAGTAAAGGGTGAAAAAGTTAACCTATGTGATATTATCTGAACTTAGTTGTTGGATAACTTATCAAAGACCAAGAAGTCTAAGAGCACAGTCTTTAGGTTTGAATCCCTATTGACACATATATTCTTCTACGCAACAAAGAAATTTCCTGGCATTTCAAATTGGAATGGAAGTGAATGCACAATGTAAATTGTTTCCCGAGTTTACAGATCTAAGTTGGAAACAATCAGAGATAATGATATTGATATAATGATGAAATCATTCGAGGCTCAAATAAAGTAGAGGTATAGGATACCTCCTACACTGATAGAGAAATACAAGGACGAACTGTGTTTTATGGTAGAAAGAGATCTCACATGCATGGAGGTAGTAGTTCCTCAAGTAAAGTTCAATGAACTTATGGGTTGTGAAATGAGCACTGAACTAATTGAAGGTTTTAATGATAAATCATTGTTGCACATTTTCTCCTATTCTTTATGGATCTCAATATATCCTATGCTTCTATCTTGTAGTGAATGTAACTTCTTATGTCCTCGACATGAAGAATATTTTTTGGCACTTGCAAAAATTCTCCAATGGGATCATCAAGTAGAGAAAAAAATGGTTGTTTCTTGAAAGTATATCTAGGTCTATCACTGATATCAAACACTTCTTTTGTTGCCAGAGTTGGTTCTACTGAAATATGCTCAACAAATTCAGAGAAATACCTCAATTTTGCATTTAGGGCTTTCAGCGGTCATGCGTATCTACAAACTTCTTCAACACTCCAAATAGATTTCAAATCACTCTTCAATATTGCATTTAAGATTTTGCACAAGGAAGTGATGCTCGTAAATCAAATTTCATCCTTTAAATCTTTTACAATCTGTACTTCGCATTGAATGTTTATCTACCATAAATTCAAAATACTATGTCTGTGTAATAGAGAGGTCATTTTCTACATAACCTCATACTACAATCATATTAAACAATGTGCACTTTACTGTAGACTTCTCTCCATGTCTAGTATATACTTCTAACTGCACAACTTCTAGTGTTCTTCTCTAACATCAGCTTTCATTTAATTGACGTGTTGTCTCACTGAGAATGCTTAATTCAAGTAGGATGAGTCACAAACAATAAGTGACTTTACTATCTTATCAAGTGCATTAAGATGTACTTCTTCTAGAATTGTATGAGAACTTCCAGGTTCTTTTTCCTTAATAAATGTTTCCTTGAAACCTTCTATAAATTCCTTTATTTCTTCCTTTAGACTATCATCATTTCTTCTATTGTTCCTTCTATAATTTTGATTCATGTTCAAGTTCTTTCTATCCATTATGCAGAATCATGTTGTGTGTCCAAATTTATTACATAAATGACATATAGGTACATTCCTTCTTTGTTCACTATGTTGGTTATTAGGGGCTCTACAATTTCTTGCAATGTGTCCAAGATTATTACATCTGTAACAAACAATTTGTCTTCTTTCTCCACTTTCATTGTTGTGAGATATTCTTCTATTTCCTATAGGGTTAGTATTCCTAAACATTCTACTATTTGCATTATCATTATCAAATTTAGGTTTTTTACAATCTACTGCATTATGTCCATGTCCATGACAATTATGACAATAAAAATTTGAAATAGGTTTAAAAGACTTACCTTTGGAATTGTCTTCAATATGCTCAAGTTCATCACATGTAAGGCATCTAACATGAGATTCCTTTCTTGTTTCTCTATTTTTCTCATTTTGATCAGATTCTTTAGATTTCTCAGAATGAATAATTTTGTCTTTAGATGTATCATCAAATTTACTCATGTTTAGATCTTTCTTAGCTTCAAGAGGATTAGGTTCTTTTCTCTCAATAGGTTTCTTGGCAAATTGTCTAAGAAAGAATCCAAGTCTAGTCTTATCATAACTAGGTCTTTGTATAGATATTTGTTCTTCAGTCTTTTCACTACTGGTATACAATTTCTCAAGTTGCTGTTTAGTTTGTACCAATTCACTTTTCACAATAGTGTTGTATTTTTCTAATTTTGCAAGTTCTAACTTGATACATTCTAACTCAGATGTTACTTTGCTTAACTAGGATCTTAGATCTGCATTTTTAGCTTTTATTTCAGAATCATTCTTACCTCCATTTTTCTTAAGACTTAGTTTGAGTTCTACTATTTTTAACTCATGTTTCAAAATCTCATTTTCTTTCTTTAGATCTTCAATATCATCATCACTAGTCTGCCCACTAGGTCCTTTTTGTTTTAGATCATCTATCTTGTCTTTTAGTTTACCAATATAAGCTTTTGCATCTTCATATCTATCCTTTAGGCTATCTCTTTCATCAGTAAGGAGATCAATTTTCTCAAGAGCTTCTTCAATATTTTTCTTCAACTATTCCATATCCACAGGGATCTTATTCAAGCTATTAAGCCTCTTCTGAATAACTGTTCTCTAATACCAATTGTTAGAAATAGATAATATTGAGAGCGGGGGGGGGTGAATTAGTATTTTCAAAACTTTTTCCCACAATTGGATATTATTAATTACTTTGCCACATGCATAAGAAAGTAAACCAATAATGTTGAATAGTATAAATAACCATAGACAAAGAGAGCTCATAACACCATTTTTTTTAATTAGGGAAACCCTAGCCAAAGGAAAACCCTAGTGGGGATAGAACCCACAAGATGATTCACTATATAAAGAATTCACTATATAATGAATCTGGTTAAGGATATTGACCCTGTTAGGAGTCTATGAAGATTGTATACTATCTCGAGTCCTTGATAGGAGATTAGGCCTTGTTAGAAGCCTCAACCTATTAGGAGTTGGTAGACTATATACAAAAGTGTGGAAGAAGAGCTCACTACCCTAACATGCAGCTATGTAATTAAGTTCTTCAAAAGAATAGATACACATACAATACTGGATCGCTTGTTGTGCTTCACAGTTATTCTAATTAGATATATCAGATTTTTCTTCATACAAGCCTTCAGTAGACTATAGATAATCTTCCCTCTAGTTCACTCAATGTCATAAACAAGGAGTAACTACACATATATCAACTTGCATCATATCACATCACATATATCTCTTCTAACTTCACAAATGAATTTCTTTACTTATAAAAAACATATTGATAAATCCATCCTCAGTCAGCTCTCATATCATCCTTAGAGTTGGCTCATCAAGACTTAATAATCAGAATAATTCTTTAATTCATACAACTTAATTTGTTGGCATACTCTATTCTGTACTGTGAAGTATCTACATCAATATTTCCTTCATAATTTGAACTTGGTTATCCGTACATGCATGTGCACTGGTATACATCATCAAGACGATGTCATGCATCACTAGTCAACTATGCAAGAGAATATTCTTAAGGAATATTTTGCTATCAATAGAACTCATTGTGCTATTGTATCATTGTCCAATACTTAGACAATTTTCCATCACAAATAATCATAACTGAACTGTAAACCCTATGTTGCCATAAGTGACAACCACATATCTTATCTTACTTGACTGATTGGCCATATTGCCAACACAACCATCTATTCCCTCTTCCTCTTTGATCTCAATAATGTTGATCTATCCTTGTGTATTGGCTATCTTATCCATCAACTTCCCTATTGTTCTTTCTCATTCATTCATAGCCTTCATATCTAGCTTCATTCTTATTGCTCTATCCCATCGCCATCCTATCTAGTTGACACCATGGTCTTCATCACAATAAAGAAGAACATGGTCCTTAAGCCTCTTGACATGTCTACTCTTTTGGATTACATGCTTTCATGCAATATTTCTTATTGGCTTCCACTTCTCATCCTAAATGATATTTTTCTTATTGGCTTCAACTGGTTATCCTGCATGATATCTCTTTTCATGGATTTTTTTGCTGGTCAAAAAAGTACTTCATATGGCTATTTCACCTCTTTCCCTAGCTTGGGTACTCTTGAGGAGTCAATCCTTGAGGATCATTTTCACTTGCTTCATTATTGTTTACTTATCTATCTTATCCACTTGGTTTCTAATCCATATTCTACAGCTTGCTAGACATTGGGAGAAATGATGTGATATTTCTTAAGAACTAGTAATATCTAAATCATTCTAAAAATCCCAAAAAATTGATATATGGCCCTGAAAAAATCCTTTAAAACATATAATACCCTAAAAAAAATGACCATCATAGTGAAAACCTCACAATAGGAACTTTGATGTATCACCAAAAAAATCAAATATCTCAAAAATACAAAAGCATTATAAAAGTCCTGAAAAAAAAATCTTGCCAAGTGGCAAAAACCTAGAAACGAGTGCTACTTGAGACCCTTGTACTTATGTCTATCAGCATATCACTTTGTGCTCTAATCTTAATCTATTTCACTTCATATGTCCTTTTGGTATTCCTTGTTTGGAGTTTATCCTAGTCTAGGAGTGGGGGGCATATGTAGTTTTTTTTTTTATACCTATAGTCTCTTTTTTATGTTGGTGTTTCTTTGGAAACTCTTGCAAATAGTGTTTCTCAACACTTTATTTCTTAACATTTATCAAATACCTTTGTTATAGTCTAGAATGTCGTGATGTTTCTCACTGGCAGGTTTGATGTCCAAGGAAGATGTCTTTGTGACACTCACAGACACACGTAAACAAAATTGATTGAGACTTGCTTGAACTTATTTTCTTTGTGTATTGTTAAAGATGATTTCTTTGTATTCCTTCCCTAAGAGTCTTTTGAGAATGTCACGGACTAGAGATTGGGAGCATGGGGCATTTTTTCCTTTGATTTTTGTTTGTGGGTGTTCTCTTTGATTTTATCTAAGGTGCCTTAAACATTTTTCTTGGTCCCATGGACACTTAGGATCAATTCAAAGGCCTAATCCTTGTATATTTTAAGAGTCTATACTCATGTTCATCTTGACATTCTTATGTCTCGATGTAAGCACAATCTTGCTACATTAAAACTAGGGGATCTAATTGTGTAGTCACCTTGACCTATATGTCTTTAATTGCATTGGTTGGGTCCCCACATTTCAATCTAATGTAGATCATTTTTCATATCTTCATAGGTCATCCTAGTGATGGTTTTATGATCTTCCAATGTCCCCAATAAGGCTCAACGATAAGAAAATACCAATAAAGAGGACCTACTTTTGCAACCCTTGCATCATGTAGCTTGCATTTTAGGGTTCACTCTTAGGAGTAGTCTTGCATTTTGAGTGTTGATAGAACCTCCTTCATCTTTTATGGACTTATAGTTGACTTCATTCATCTTCACTTTCTTCTCAATCATATATCTCTATCATATCTTTTCATTTTCTTGATCTTTCATGTCGCCTCTTTGCTATCTTGTCATCACAAGAGATTACTCTTAAACTCACATCTATATATCCTTTTGACCTAATTTCAACATTCTAGATTCATTTTTGGGTTCAAAATCAAAATATGAGTTCATCTTTCTTGTCAAATTGGCCTTTTAAAATTTTATCTTCCTCTACCCAATTGACTATTATTTTGAGGCATTATCTCATCTTTTTCTATGTGTTTGACCTAATTTTTATGCTCTATCATTCTTGGTCAACTTAATTACACTCAAGCATGTTCTTTCATTCTAGTGGTCACTTATCTTCATTACTTAATCTACTATCTTCAACTTAATTATTTATCAATTTGATCAAATCCATTTGTTTGGGTTTCTACATCTCCTCTATTATCATTTCAATTTTGATCACGAGTGTGTACCTGTTTCTATTGCTTGATCCTTGATCTCATTCTAGGGTGAGATCTTTTCTCACTTTCTTAGTTTTCTTAGTCCCTGATTGGCCTTGCTCAGTCTTTGATATGCTTTGTTCAGTCTTGCTTAGTCTTTGATCATTTTTTATCTTTTCTCAATCTTTGCCCAGTCTACTCAGTTCTTGCACAATTTGCTCAGTCCTTGATTTGTCTTTTCTTAGACTCCTTTCCTCAACCACTTGTTTTGTTTTGGGGCAAGATCTTTCTCTTTTTCTTTGACATCATCATTCTTTGATGTAATCTGTTCCTAGATTGATCACACATTAGTCAAAGAGAGGCAAATGTAAGCACCCAAAAATGGTCTAGTAAATTATAAGACCCCTTTTGCCCTTTTAAATTATTCCAATGCTAGACCATAAATAATTTATCCTAATCAAATCTATTTATTCGATTATAATCTATAGTTTGACCACTTAATCCTAAGTCTCTTATTTAGCTAGAATAACTTGTTCCCTTTTAATTAAATAAAAGTCCCCACTTCCCACTTATCCTAAGTGTGCACATATAAAGCGTTATTCCTATTTTAAAAGTAAAAGAAAATGCTTTTTTGTATACACATGAATGCACAATTTTCTATGTGAGAGGAATCTTTTATTTTTAAAATAACTTTAGTTCTCCTCCACAAATTTCTTTCCCTCTCAAAAGTCAATTGTTGATTGTAATTGGTTGATATTCTTGTGCACATGGATCTCTCAAGATGCATCCTCCTCCCTTGAGTATGCCTCTTAATTGCTATTGTCCATTTTTTTTTAAAGGAGGTTCTCTCCCCATTCTTGCATAAGGTGAAGGAGTTGGAGCTATCGTCACACTACAGGTTTGAAGCTTTGGTACCTTGGAGTCTCATTGCATTCTTGGTATCTTGGAATACTTGGAGCTTTTCCTCATCTTTCATCTTGGACCATGTTCATCATGGCTAGGCTAGCATCTATCCATCTTGCATTTTAATTGCTAGATTATCTTCTTGTCTTCATTCCACTTTTACTTTCACCATAGTCAGGTATTGCACCTCATTTAGCTTAGATCTTGCATTTCATTTGAATCTTTTGTTTTATGGTGCACCTTGCAAGGGTTGCTTAATTGGGTTCATCTGAGAGTCATTATCATATTATTATTTTCCTACTTCAACCTTACACATCATATATAGGAAGTTATAGGTTGATTCTTGAGGAGCTTATCATCATGGGTATTCTCAAATATAATGATTTATAGAAGTGTGCCCACATTTTTTACACACACTACTTACAGAAATAGAGATAAGATGGAGATTGGTCACCGTAGCCTAGAATTTATGTATGAAAGCATAGCGATATCATTAAAAAAAAGGGCCTAATCTCTCTCATGGCAAAAATATGGAGCCCGATAGTTATTTTGTGAAGTAGAAGGATAGGAAGTGTTGTTAGGGGTAGGTACCAATAAATTTATAGTCAAAAGGGGTAAGGGGTAAGTTAATGGAGGAGTAATGAATGTTTGTAGAGATATTAGTATGGTGCTATCATTGCACACACAATCACTATGTAAAAGACCTCATTCCTCAAATTTTGAAAGCACAAAGCCATGATGGCATAAAGGGGCATGTAGAATGAATGTAGGCCCCTATGATTAATCACATAGGTCAAGCCATTTTGCACAAGAGACACCAACACTAAAAGTGGAAATGCTACATGAGAAGAGGCACAGATCAAGCAAGGTATACAAATGAATTTTATTTACTTTCCTCCATTCAACCACTTATAGATCTGATATGTGTGTTGTGGAGAGATGCAAATCATTACAGGGTCTATTTTGAAGGTGCTAGCCATTTGGAAGTTTTGTCCCACATTAGCCATGTGAGATTTATGTCAACTCTTTTTAATAAGTTACGCTTAAGACCATAATGTCTAAATCTTTGTTGTTATGAAAAAAAGTAAACTGGTCACTGGTGGCACGTAAGGATAGTCAAAATTCATAGAGGAATATTTTGGATGATGCCAATGTTGAAATGGAGATTATTGTCTAGATGATGTGGACTTTAGAGAGTGAATAGAATGATGGCACCTACCACTAGTTCCAAGGTGACCCAACAAGGCTAGAAGGGACACACAATGGAAAATCATGTTTTCAAGAGAGGTAGGAGTCTAAACATGAAAATTTGACAAGTGGCAACCTAGTCTCAATGGGGTGGTTGACAAGGAGGTGATGTGGACTATTGACGAGTGAATCGACAGCTGACACATGTCATATAGGACTAGGATGATGACTAGATGGAGAAAACTTGTGGCCCAATCTCACATTATCATGAGATTTGTGTCGAGCCTCCCAAAAACATGAGAACTAACACATAGCATGTGGGGCCCAATGGGTACTCATATGGATGCGAAGAGGTGGAAACAAGGTGGTAGTGTCGGTGTGTTAGGAAGTGACACATGACACCTAGGCTCAAAGATGATGATGTTAGTAGGTGACACATGTCATCATCTTGCATTTTTAGAAGGGTCTACAAAATTCACCCAAAAACACAAGATTGTGACATGTGGCAAGGACACCCAGGTGGCTTGTGATGAGGTAGCAAGTTGAGGTGGGTTCATGAACCAATCAAAGACTAACACATGATGATGACATGGAAGAGGACAACAAAGCTTGTTGAGTTAGTGATGACAAGGAAGTTTTGACCAACCACATTGTGACATGTGTTAGATGTTAGGTTGACCAAGTTTGACCAATTGAAAAATTTGGAGGAAAATTTGCTAAGGGTTTTGAAAATTGATTAAATTTTGTATGAGTGCATGCGCTAGATCTTAATAAGCTTAATGAATTTAAATATTAATCCCAAAGGTAGTCACTCAAATTGGAGAAGAAAAGGTAAGTGATGCCCACCATTTGAAGTCTTGGACCATTTGGATTTCTCTTCAAATTTTAAATAAAATGTGTTTTATTACAAAGTTCAAACTTTATAGTAATTTTTTTTTTTAAATCATGAGGAAATAGCCTACACATTTTCTTAGACTTATGTCTCTTAGAGAGGGGTTTTGGGCTCAAATCTTCATCAAATATAGGAGTATCATATATCAATGGAAAGGTCTCAAAAAAAACTTTCTGATTTTGGAGAAGAAATGAGTGCATGTGTTAATGGTAAAAAGGTATGCCAAAGTTTGTTTAGTGTCCAAATTATTTTTCTTAGATGTTTGTGGTTCTCTTATGGTAGTTAGAGGCATCATTTGGTAGATCTGTCATCTGGGTATAGGCCAAACTTGGTGAAGGTTATCCTAGCATCATTATTTTTGTTGCATCTATTTGGAGAGACTTTTGACAATGGTTTTAGAGGTAGGTCTGATTTTCTTCTAGCAATATTTTCTCATCATCATTTGGAGAGATATTTCTCAAGTTTTTTGCAACAATGATGAGATTTGATCTAGGTTTTTAGTTGAGGAGAGAGGAGAGAGACTTTTCTTTAGTATATGATGAAGAAAGAGGAGGACACATGACATCAAAGGATCAGATCCAACCCTTTCTTATTCTTCTACATATTCTTATTCTCTCTCATTTTGTAGTGTTGGTTCTAGATTATTGAGCAAGTCTCACAACTTGTGATTCCACCTTCTTTCAACATTTTTCTTGGTTTGAGCAAAAAATGTCTCTTTCCTCGAGAAAATAATGAAGCAATAGTTATAGTCTCAATCTATTATGTGTTGTTTTGAGTTATCTTGTGCACCTTAATGTATTTAGTTTCAAAAAAATGAATACAAAGAAACTATCATAGTATTTTAATTTGAATCTTGTCTCCTATCTTTGAGTTATACACTTTTCTATGATATGTGGGCAAATAACCAAGATCTCAGTTGCAACTTGTTTTGAGTTGTATGCTATGGTGTATTTTTTTGTTAATTCAAAGAGTTATGTAAATTCTTGACATACTTTGATAGAATTCCAGATCTCATGGAAGGATTTTGGTGAGTAGAAGGTTCATAGTGAAAGATGATGTCTCATTTATAAAGTAAATGGATAGATCATAAGGGTCATGGTGTATGTTTTGGCTTATGTAACACCCAATGGATAGGACACTAACCATTTCCCTTTTTTGTTTCTAGAGCTAAAAAGAAGACCCCCACTTAGCTTGTGAGTTTCTAGCTTGTGTGATAAGCTATTGCACATCTATTTTGTTACATAAGTGTATAATATTAAAGGGTTTCATCTACTTTGTACCGATTCTAGGACATGTTTAAGCATTGGTTATGTTTGTGCAAATCTAAGGTCTACCTGATTAGGTTTTGCAGAGCCTGAAGAGTAGGAGGAATTGTTGCCTTGTTAGTTGGCCTACGATCTATTCAAATGCACCCATCATAGGAATTAGCTACCCTTAGATGTATTTTGTTTCATCTTCTTGGTTATTTAATCATTGTTAAATCAGGAGCCAACAAGTCTCTATCTAGTTGTCATCATCCTGGGTTCTTATGTTGAAAGATGGATTTGTTTCTCTCTTTGAAATCTTTTCACCCATTTGGTCATCATCCTCAATGTAAGGCCCCTTCTCTTTATCAAAAAACTATATGTATCATGTAAATGACATATCAGAGGACTAGTTCTTCTTGTTTCTAGTTCTCTTCTTAGGACTCCACTCCAAATACTCTTCCTCTATGTGAATAGATCTCCTACCCCACAAATACTTCACAGATAAATTCCTATAACTTTTCTTTCTTTCAATATGAAAGTTTTAGTTATTCATAAATTTTTACATAGATTTGACCTCTATCTTGAGGAAATAATAATTCACTAGATCTTTTGGGCTTCTTTCTCCCACAGAGACACTTTAAAACAAGAACTTTTCACTTCTTTTGGTTTAAAAAATTGAAACTCTGGGTGACTTCACAATGGAAATTGTGAGCAAATCTCCCCAAAAGAGTCGCCAATCTATTGGTTCCTCAAATTGTTGGTTGAAAACCTATAAGTCTTTCCTACTAATTGCTGGGTGATTCAACACAATTTGACTAACAACTAGGATTACTACTAAATGATCAAAACCTCTACTCTTTAGGCTCTACCAATCTAACAAAGTGTACCTTATGCATCGACCATTTTATAGCACAATTCTTGAGTCATACTCTTGAAAATAAAAAGTAACTCTCAAGGAGAAATTAAAACTTTTGAAAATTGAATATTAAAGTGCTTTATCAAAATATTTTATGACTACAAAAATAGTACACTTGAGTACGATAATGAATCCACCAACTTCAATTAGGCACAAACCTTAATGAATTAATCAAGACTAGTTCCTTATTCCAAATGGGTAAAATAGAGTTGAATTGGTATATGTTAGTGTAGTTTTTTATTTCCTAGTAGGTTATTTGTTTTTCCCTATATTGCTAGGTTTTTCCTACACTTTTAATAATCCTACTTAGGTTAATAAAGCATGTCTTATTAGGTGAATGGTTGCGACGTGTCACCTTCCTACATGTGAGCATCCATTAGCTATCTTGGAAAGATACTTTTCTATCTTTAGTCCGATAGATGGTTGCTCCTCATTAGTCGGTATTACCACCTCCTCCCTCTTCCTAGCCTATATAAGCATGCTACCTGGCTTGTATTTGCATCTCTTGTTTTTGCATCCTCTTAATGTTATTTTGCTTCTAGCATTTGCATTACTGTCTTGGAGACTAACTTTGTGTTGCTATTTTGATTTTGTATCATTTGCATTCATAGTTTAGATATCTATTCTTTGCACTAGTTTTCTAGGTTATTAATCTTTTTAGATTCTAACAGTATTAACTTTTAAGATTATCAAACCCTTTAGAGACAACACACGCATACCATCAATTACCAAACATAGGACTTTTACACAAAACTCTAGTTTAGTTGTTTTTAACTTCAACACATGAAGACCAACTGAACAAGAAACACAAAGTTTGTGATTTGTTATGATCAAGAGATTGCATTAAATTTCAATCTATCAATGGCAATATTAATCCAATAGGATAACCTACTAAATACAAATGAAGATTAGTTGCACAATTTTTGTAAAAGAAAATAGAGTATTTGTATTAATTTCAAAAAAGTGTGTACAATTGAGTCGTGACTGGTTGCAATATCTACTAAAAAAATAATAATTATATGTAATAGACATTAAATTAATGTTTTTTAAAAATCAAATTTAATATTATTAAGTTATAACTAAAATTTAATTACACTAAATTTGAATTTAATTATATTTCAAACTAGATTAATTTTAAATAAAACTAAATTTCCTTTTAAATAAATATCAAATATTATAAATTTTCAAATTAAATTTAAATCTAATAATAAATACCTTTATTAAAAAAAAAAAATTTAAAAAAACTTTATTATTTTTTTAAAAAAATAACCCCCGTAGGGGAAAAAAGTTGTCGTGATAGCCTTGCTACCACAGCAGTACTTGCTGCTAGGGCAACAAGTTGTCGTGCATAGGCTTCCAAAGCTATAGTCAAGGAGAGTGGGGGTGGTGGGGTGATGGCCCCACCAATTATTATTTTCTTTATAAAAAATTTAAAATAAAACAAAAATAATTCACCCACAATATATGATTTGCCAAAAGTTATCACAATAATATTTTATTACTACAATAACAAATATATGTATTTTTGAATCTATTTTAATTATAGATCTGATAGAAAATCAACTAGCAACCAAACAAATCTTTTAAGAAATAATATTTTCTCAGTTTTCAAACCCTACCCACAAATTTCTTCCTTGAATAAGTTTTCTAATGAGAGCTTCAATTTCATTTTCACATATGTATAAGAAATGAAGAACAATCAATTTTCAAACAAGGGTTCAATTCAGGATATGGTTTTTGAATAAACAAAATCGATAAAATAGGCACAAAGAAGATGGAGGATTTTCAAGAGATTCCTACAATGAATTCTACGAGATTCCTACCTCAATCTGATACTACAATTTCACAATAGCACAACGATTGCAAAAATTCACGTCTCCCAGATCCTTCAAAAATTTCTTGTCTTTTAATCTCAAAAGAACTACTCCAAAACTTGTGTGTGTAGAAATGAGCTTTAATCTCTTAATAAAGAGTTTAAACCTGCCTAGGGTTTTTGGTTTACGAATATGCAAATGACTCTCCTTAAAATAAACTTGTATTATTTTAATTTATTTAATTCCCTTGTGCACACCTTTTTTTCCTTTAATTAGAATAAACTTTATTTAAATTATTTTCACTTAATTTATTTTAAAAAGTAAGATGTTTTTAGAAAATATTTTTATTAATTTAACTAATAATAATATTTAAAGTCTATTATTTAAATGTAACTTCTAAATTTATTATTGTTAAATTAAATAAATATAATTACACCAAATTTAGTCTTTTAAATTAAATCTTTAATTTTAACTCTTTTTATTTAATTAATTTCTCAATTAACTAATTTTTTTTATTTTTTTTAAATTATAAAAAAATGTTTAATTAAATCATTTAATATTCTCTTTGGCTGATTTAATTATACTTGAAAATCACAACATATACACAAACTCAATAAGATAAAACTTGACTAAAAAGACAAAGTACGAATCAAACTCAAAGGTTAAAATCTCAAATTCACATCACTTTGATGAATTTAGAATGGTTAGTAAATTAAATACTTGTCCTTTGTCTTAGGACAATTGGCTTGAGTTTAGGATTTGGACTTGAGATTTATCTCCCCTCTCTTACCATTGAGACATTATGATAGAGTGTGCTCATCCTAGAAATTTAGGGAAGTCGATGCCCAGTACCTATAATCTGTATAAAAGTCAAACATGTACTTATAGACACACACACACACACACACACACACACAAACACACACACACACACACACACACACACACACACACACACACACACACACACACACACATAAACTAAATAGGCAATGGTGGGAGTGGTACATCATGTAGATCCTAACTAGTAGGTGACTATGACTCCCTCCCTCAACCACATCAAATATGTCAAACATACATGTACTCCATGCACATGCAAGTATGGGGTAAGTAACTATAAAACCATATACAAATCATCCATATAATTGTCATCATGAAAGCAACTAAAATGACTATATGAAGTATACACAACATCTTTATCAAAGAGGATCAATAAAACCTTTTTAGTACTTGTGCCTAAAATTTAGTCCCCCGAAACTATAAGGGACTTTAAGCCAATCAACCTCTACAATACCATTATAAAGTTTTTTCCAAGGTGTTGATCAATAGGATTAAACACTTCCTAGATATGGTTATTGGGAGCCCTCAAAAGGGTTCATCCCAGGTCAGAAAATTCTAGATGTTGTAATTTCCACCCATGAGATCATCCACTCTATGGAGAAAAGTCAAAGTCTAAGTATGGCTCTCAAACTTGATATATCTAAGGCATATGACAGAGTCAAATGGACTTTCCTTTATGAAGTTTTGGAACAAGTTGGGTTCAAGAAGGACAATGTGAATCTAATAAGAACTATGGTTGAAACCACTCAATTTGAGGTGTTTTTCAATGGGACCCCTTGGGAAAACTTTGATGTGGGCAAGGGTCTAAGATAGGGAGACCATCTTTCCCCTTATCTCTTTATTATGGTGGCCGAAGTGTTAGGGAGAGTGGTTTACATATTGGTCATGTCAGGTGACTTAAAAGGTATTCAACCTACTACCACTCTAACACTTAAGGTTATTCAAAAATGTGTGGATGATACCTTCCTCTTCAGTGAGTCCTCTATTCAGGAAGCTAGAGCTTGGAAGAACCTTCTCACCAATTATGAGAATTGCTTAGGTCAAAAAATTAACCAGGTTAAAAGAAAGATATATTTTATTAACACTCCTAAGGTTTTGCAGGTTAAAGTTAAAAATATTCTTGTATGTTTGTCAAGGAACTTCCTAGACACATACCTGGGGCTTCCTGTATCCACCAAGGAGATCTCTACCACCTATTGGAACACTGTCCTTGAGAGAATGAAAAAGAAGCTTGTTGGGTGGAAAGGCAAATTGCTTAGCAATGCAAGAAAACTACAACTCCTGGGTGTGGTACTTCAGGGAATTCCCATCTACTTTCTCTCAATTTTTAAAATCAGCCAGCATATGGTAGACAAACTTGAAAGAGTTCAAAGGAATTTCCTTTGGTCTGGCATAGAGGAGAAAAACAAATGGATCCTTGTAATTGGGAGACAGTGTATGAACCCAAGGATAAAGGGGGATTGGGTATAAGAAAAATTGTTGATATGAATAAGGCTCTTCTCACTAAAGTGGGGTGGAGATTGGTTGAAAATGAGACCAGTTGGGGAAGAATCATGAGGGCTAAATATCTTGTCAACACTCATTTTAGATATAACCTCCTTAATAATAATCTACCTAGTGGCTCTAAGATTTTGAACAATGTTCTTAAAAATAGGTCCCTTATGAAGAAAGGCATGAGATGGCTAGTTGGGAATGGTAAAAGAATCAAATTTTGGGGTGACAATTGGATAGGGGGGGAACCACTTATTTACAAAACATTTAGTGGACTCTAGGAACCTCTAAAAAGAATGATGGGGATGAAGGTGGTTGACTATATTGATGACCAAAAGAACTATTAAGGCTTATCCACTTTGGATATTCCTAGTAGAGAGGACCCTCTGATTAAAGAATTGGATTATTTAATCAGCCACCATTTACTTCCTATGCATGCTCAATTGGATGAGGTGGTGTGGGATAGGTGGAAAAACAATTGGTTCTCAATCAATTATGCATACCACTAATCTTTGAAAGTGACCAAATCTTGATTAGCTAGAAAAAGATATGGATTAGTCAGTTACAGCCAAAATACAACTTCTTTTGGTGGATAGTGATGCATGGTAAAATCCTCACCATAGACAACCTTCAAAGGAGAGGTTTACCGATTACCAATATATGTTACCTATGAAAGGTGGCAAAGGAATGCATTGTCCATCTCTTTTTGGAATGCCCCTATATCTTAATGGTTTGGTCCTACATCTAGAAAAAAAAAATCCTATTGGATTGGGTCACAAACAGTGGTATGGAGCAATTTGTGGAGAACTGGAGCTTCCCATTCTACCACCCCCGCCTCATAATCCTTTGGAATCTCCTTCCCCCACATGTTTTTTGGGGTATTTGGAAGGAGAAAAATAAGTGGGTACTTCATGAGGAGGAAAGAGGTGAGGAGGTTGTGGGAGGGATTCTAGTAAAGCTCATCATTGAGAATATTATGATAGCAAAGTTTAGAGTGCCCTAGGAACCCCCAAGTAGGAAGGAGGAGGAAATTGTTGAGAGGTAGAATATTCTCCTGAACTTCTAGAATTTTAACAACTCAAAAGTGGTAGCTAGAAAAATAGTAGTTAGATCCCCCCGACTAGTTCCACTTGGAAACTCAACTTTGATGGGGTTGCGTGTGGGGGGCTAGCGACAGATAGTGGTGTGGTACGAGACAAAAAGAGTGAAGTGTTAGTTTCCTACTTGAGAAATTTGGGTCACAAAACCAATAACATGGGTGAAGCCATTGCCTTACTTTGGAGGCTAAAGATTGTGGTGGAGATGAAGGTTAGAAGACTTACCATTGAGGGGGACTCTAAACTCATCATTGACTTGGTTAAGGTCATGCTCAACCTGGTTGGGCCTTGTGGCACATCTTGGGTGACATATGGCATTATCTCATGAACCTGGATCATTATGACTTACATCACTCTTATAGGGAAGGCAATGCGGTGATAGATGCCTTGGCTAGATGGGGTTTTGATTTCAAGAACATAAAAGGTTGGAAGAGTGTGGAAATGCTACTCAAGAAGATAAATTCCCTCATTAGTAGGGAAAGACCCCACTAGATTAAGTTTAATGATCTTCCAACTTTGGAAAATGGACAAATTTGATGAGCTTGATATTCTTATGATAGCTAAGATCGCCTTAATGTTGACAAGACATCTCACAAGGAAAAAATATATGGATTGCATCATAAATGGACACAGAAAAGATGGAATAATAAATAATATTGTCTTTAAAATTAATACCATTATTGTTTGGTGCTATGGCATGATTATAGGAAAATTTCTCTTTAATATCAAGGCCAAATCATTATGGTATTACGTTCAAATTTCTTACACTCCTAGTAATGATATTTTAAACTGGCCAGTACATTTAGGTATTCACAGTCTCATGAAGAAAAAGAATTGCTCCATTTTTAGCCTTGCCTTGGTGATATTTCTTGGTGCAAATGAGAATTACTAAGATTGTGGAAGGAGATATTGTTGACAAGAAAGTTTCCATGGTTGGGAACATTAACAAATTGGAGGCCACAAAGATGGAGGATTTCTCCAAAAGGTAAGCCACCTAGATTATGTTAAAGAAGGGAGGGTTTGTCCCCTAAATGTAGGCCATGGCTAGGTACGATGAAAATTATTCACAATAGTTCATCGCTAGCTGGAAAGATAGGTGGGTGACTATCAATGACATTACTTTTTAGGTGAATGTGGAGTCTATTTCTATTGTGATAGGCCTAGATATGAAGGACAAGAAATGGAAAAATATTGCGAAGGTGGTGGATGAGGCGAGTTTGTCTAATTTTTTTAGAGATAATGAGGCTCCTGACTGGTACGGTGGCTTTAGGAGAGATAAACTCTCAAAGCCTTGGGATGATGTGTGTCTAATGATTGTGAAGTATTTGATGCTAGAGGGTAGACATGGTGTGTATTACTTTTATCATTTCCCTCTGCTTAACCATTTTCATAATAAGGAGTTTGTTTTTACTCCCTTCATTTTGATACATGCACTTAAAGAAACTGTGACTGATATTAGAGAGAAGAAAAGAAAAGTGGCTAATTTCACTACCCTCCACCGAGGGCTTATGTTTCGCCTCTTCCAATTCCACCTAGCTCTTTTCCCTCCTTTTTTTATAGCCACTAATAATATCCTCCCCTCTGGGGGGCCCATGCATTTAGAGTTTACTGGTGGCATCTATGCCCCTACACCTCAACCCTCACCTATCCAAACCCCTATTAAGGGTAGGAAAAACAAAAATATGACCCCTATGCCAATTCCCAAAAAAAAAAATTAAAATGGAAAAGAGGGTGGAGTTTGAAATTGGGGGCTCGGATGAGGAAACTTGTGGGAATATAAGAAGGTTAGGAAGAATTGCTAAGACCAATGGTAGATCAAGAAAATGGCCAGTCATTCTCAGGAAGAGGAGGAGTAAGATATTAACTCTGAGGAGAGTGAAAAGAACTCAGGGGATGGTTTGGATAAGGGGAAAGAAGAGATGGACAAAGATGTGGAGAAATGGGATGACACCCTTGATGGAACTTGGGGCTTTGAGGTAGAAAATCCTACCAAGGACCCTTCCCCTAACCCCACCCATGTCTTTGCCACCATCACTCTACCTCCTGTTGTCAACCAGGAGAACCCCAAAATGACCAATGCCTCCCCTAACACTATATCTTAGTCGGTCAGAAAAGATGGCCTAAAATACTTAAAAGGCCAAACTAACAATCTTGATGTGTAGGATAAGAGGAACTCCCTAGAAAATTGCAGTAGGGCCCTTAAGATGGGAACTAAGGAGAATGAACTAGTTACTTGCAAGGAACACTAGGAGTTGAAGGATAGGTACATGATGATGGAGGAGGGATTCACCCTCTTCTCCAAGTTCAATCTTAAAGTGACACATGCAGCTGCAACCACTGTTCAACTACTACCTACTACGTCAAAGAAGGAGAACCTTGGGATGGAGGACACAAAGCTTCTTTATAGCTTCCTTGCTAAAGACTCAGCCAAGGTTCTACTAGTTGGGAAAGGTAAGAAAAAGGATGCTAGTTAGTGGCCCCTAGTGCTTGGTGTTTTTTGATACTCTGTTGGTTCCACTTCCCATTCATTATTGTTGCTTTTTTTTTTTAGTTGAACTTGGTTATGGGTTGTAGGTGGTATGATGTGATGACCACCTATGTGCATTATATTAATTTGTTAAACTCTACTGGTTTTAAGAGTACGCCTACTAGTAATTTTAATTATTATTATTGTTACTTATGTTTCTGATATGAATCATTAGGGGGACTATTTGGTAGCGTGTTGTTTGTCATCTCATTTTTTGTTGGTTGTTCCACCACTATTGTAAAGGGCCATCCCCCTAGTTTTTGGCTTCTTTCTATCAAAAAAATAATTATCAAAAGAATAACCATGAACACATCAAATATCCAAGTATAAAGTATCTCACCAAATATATATAATCCAAACATGTAAATAGTATCAACCAAATTAGGTAACCAAGTACCAATAAATCAAATCACATAACAATGAAAGTTGCCTTAAAAAATCTGACAATATAACATAAAAGAAAACTAGGGGTAGGCACTACATCCTCCCCCTAAGACTTAGGCTTACTCTTGGAAGCTTACAAGAAAGAAAAAACTTAAGCACTCAATGTGTGGGTCCTATTGGATCCTTCCCCACTACACGAGGATAAGACTTCACTTCAAACACTCTCTGAGATTTACACATATCTCCAACCATGGGTTCTAAAACTGTAGGTCTCTAATCTGAGAATTATGGCTCTCATTGGAAACAATGGGATGCTTTCTGCCCATGTTGTCTACATGAAAAAAATCTCCAACAAAACTTCCCTACCCTCTAGGTGTGTTGGGCTATTGAAAGCTACCCCTACTAGCAAAAGAATTGATACGTTGTGCTGGTTTGTTGTATTGATTGTTCCTATTGCACTGAGAGAAATGAGAATCCCTAGAGTGTGTGAACCACAACCACCACTACGCATTTGAATATAAGATCATCCATATTTTTTTTGTTGTTGTTGATTTCCTTAGGATGAAGGAGGCTTCCTATTACTACTTGCTCCCTAGTTTTGTGTTCTCCTAGACCTTGATGGTGCATATCCACTAGCAGGTGCACCCACAAAACTACCATGTCCTAAAGTAAAAAATTTCTTAACAAGTATGGCTTGAAAAATTGCTTCCTTAAGGGTCTTAGGTTGGAATACATTCACACCACCAATGAAACAGTTGTTCAGTTTGTGTCTAAATTTTGCATCATTAATGGTGAACGGTCATTAATCCCCATGTAAAGCATGAGCTCAAAGAACTTCCACTCATACTCTACCATGGTCAAGGTGAATTATCTCATATTGTGATACTCATCTTCTCTCTATTGACTCCACTCCTCAAATAAGAAACACTCACAGAAGTTCTCTAGAAATAAATCCCATATGGCGTTCTTCATATCTAGACCTAGCTTCTTCTCCTCAATCTTCCACCAAGTTCTTGAAAATATCGCCAAGTGGGTAATGACATACCTTTCTTTGACATTTGTGTCAAAATCTTGCATCACAAAACATCTATCTAGTGCAATCAACAAATTCTATGCTTCATCACCAGCACCAACTCTTGAAAAATCCTTAAGCTTGACTTTTACAAGGTCCTTCATCTAAGTGGCTTTGATAGCTTCTAGCCTAACCCCTGTATGACCTCTCCTAGGACTCCTAGATCTACGTCTATCATCATTATCTAAATGATTTCACTCCCCTCACTCAACCATCTCCTAGTTAGGTAGGCCCTCTAAAATAATCTTCAATAGTTTCCTAGTACCAAGTTCCTCAAAATTTGCATATTGCTCTCTCATGTTCTCCTCCTTGTACTCTTCCTAAACAAGACTCTCATGAAAAATCACAATTAGGCTAATGTCTCTACCTCACCAATAGCCTCTACCTTGCCTCGAGATATGACCCCTCACAGTTGATCTAGTCCCAATCACCATCCTCCTACAACATCCAAGAAAAAACAACGAATGCCAACAAATTTAGAAAAGGTATGATAACTTAAATAATAATCATAAGAAAAAATGTTTTGAAAACAAAAATCAAGAGTTATTCAAGTTTTCCTTTTTATGTTTAAGTATTCGAGTCTAAAGTTCAATTTTTTCAAGTTATAATAGATAAGTATAATTGTTCAAGTTTATTTTAAGTTGACTAGTTTTTATCTAGTGGGTGTTCCAATATACCAAAGCTCCCAATGTATAAACTCGAGATTTGATACCAAATGTAATGCCCCACCAAGGAACCTAAGACAAATTAACCTATAATGTCACTAAGTGTTCTAAACATTTTTTTTTTTAAATAAAACAATCAAGAGATTACATAGTGGAAGCAATAACTCATATACATACATAAGCAATACAATAACAATTACATCTCTCAAGGGTTCCATAAGGTTGAATCACACACATAATTTTCAATAAGATTAAATCTCATAAGTAAACAAAATCCATGTCATAGAATAACCACATGTACAAAAATGCATTAAAGAATATACAAGTACATAAGATGTCACATGGCATAACCATAATGCATAATCATCCTCTGTACAAGTTAAGGGGTATGAAATGCTAAAAGAATATACATCATGATAAGATACAACATCTTGTAGGATCTCAAATAACCAAAGTACAAAATGCTAAAATATGACCATTAAACATAATCACAAGATGAGAAAAATATAATAATTGCAAAAGGTACATCCAGCATTGTCATTCAACTATCAGATCTCAATGGTATAAGAAACACTACCACCCGACCTCATGGAACCTAAATGGCCCACTCCCACCATGTTAAGGAGATAATCTCAAGTCCCATACAAATAATATCCAAAAGTCATAACAAGAATCTAGGTCAAGGAATTTTGATAGCAATCTATCTCTAAAGTACCAAGTACACAAGTAACATCTAATCCCAAAGACAACAAAGACATGTAAGAAACCTAATATGCATGTGGGAAAGTGTCATCACATGAGTCTACTCTAAGGTTATCCTAGCAGTCTCTCTAGACTCTAGCCCCCTACTGACTCTATGTGACATCAATATCCTTTCTTACAAACAACACATACTAACATGGAAAGGTCACAACCAAGCATCCTCTCTAATCCCATCCTAGCCTATACTAGCACTCAATGCATGGGCGAGGTAACACACTAACTCTTGTTAATTCATTTTAACCTCGTTAATGAAATGTTATCGTTTATTAATACAACTTGCAATGGGTTATCCAAGTAGCCTCTTTAGGGCTCTAACCTCCATTGTAAGTCACTATCATACACATAGATAACCTACCCTAATCTCATAAAAGTATATCTCATAAAAACAAAATATTCATCTCAGTCCATAACTTATCAAAACCTCATAGATTACACCAAAAAAATCACAACACATGAGCTTACATAACAAAATTGGTTCTCACCACAAAAATACGCGAATACATCACACTGGTTGTGAACGAAATAATCGTTACCAAAGAACATAATAAAAATAACCATTTCCCAAGCCTCTAGTAAATATGCATATTTGGTCAAACTACTAGGTTTCCCCCAAAACCATCACAAGATAAAAGAAAAAACCTCAACAGGTATTTAAAACAAGTGTAGTTAATTAACCTAGTTTTTGATATAATTTCATAAGAATCAATTCACAATAAAGTTTCAAGTTTTTATTTTCAAAGTTTTCCCAGTTGATAAAGGTTTCCAAGTTTAGATCAATAAAAATATAAGTTTCATGTTTATAGCTTAATGTCCATAGAGAACCAACACCTCATGCAAGATTTTTTGTCTATGGATCTTTTTGCCTGACGAATTTTGGTTCTTTCATCCCTGGTTTTTTTTTATGAAGCTCTGAAGGTTTCTAAGCCTATCAAGATTGAAGAGAAGGCTAATCCTAAGAAATATGGCATGGATTTATTAACTCCTACTAGAGCTACTAGAAGTAAAACTCTAGATGTTGGTTTTTTATCCTTCAAATTCTCAACCATCTCTCCCAAGAAAAGAGGCCAAAAAGGCAATAAGGTTGACAGAGCTTAAGAGAGCTTGTAGGATATTGCAAATGGTAAATAGACTACCATCCTTCAATTTACCCCACGTAAATTATGAATTTCATCACCTAGAATGTAAGGGGACTAAATGATCCTCATAACATGGAAGTTGTCAGAAATCTTGCTAGAGATCACAAAATCGACATTTTTGTTACTTAGGAAACAAAATTATCTAAAGATAAGGAAAAAAATTTAAAGTTTTCAAGAATTGTGGTCAAGCTACTGGTAGTGCTAAAGGAACCTCTAGAGGGACTCTTATTCTTTGAAATGAAGCTTATATTTCTGGGACTACCCTCATGGAGAATAAAAACTTTACTATGGTTAAATTTTATCATATTAATATTAACTATGACTGGATCTTAATCAACATTTACTCTCCAAACTTAGGAAGAGATAGGAATACTTTATGGTCTAATCTAAAGGATTTGAAGAATAATTTTGATGAACCCAACTGGCTCTTTATGGGTGATTTCAATGTTCCTTTATATGACCATGAGAAAATGGGAGGTAATATTACTTGTTTGGATGCTAGAATGGACCTTATGGACTTTATCAACCATGAAGGTCTTATTGATTTTGGTCTAAAAGGGATAGAGTTTACTTGCTCTAATAAAAGGACTAGACAAAATTGCATTCAAGCCAGGCTTGATAGAGTGTTGGCTTCTAATAACTAGATTCAAGATTGGAATTTCTCCCTCTCATCCATTTCCAAGATTACCTCGAACCATTTCCCTCTGGTCTTTATTGCTAATCCCATTGGTAAGAAAAGACATTTTCCCTTAAGATTTGAGAAAATGTGGATGCAACACAAGGATTTCAATGATGTCTACAATTCTTGGTGGAAAACTAAAGTAGATGGTATTTTCATGTACATAATTGCCAAAAAACTCAAAATCATCAAAGAAAGAGTTAAGGTTTGGAACAAGTCTTTCTTTGGTGACATTTTTAAAAATAAAGAAGTTTTTCAAAAGGAACTTCAAATTACTCAAGAAAAAATTCAAGTTGTTGGTTATTTGGAGGAGCTTATCATAGAAGAAAATGAGGCTTTGTCTAAACTCCATAATGTTATCTCTTATGAAGAATCATACTGGAGACAAAGGTCTAGGGCTATCTGGCTCAAGGAAGGGGATTGTAATTCTAGATGATTTCATATCACTACCTTGAACCACAGAGCTACTAATAGAATCTCCAATCTAAAGATTGGTCAAGAAGAGTTTACCAATGAGGAAGATATTACTATTAAAATGTAGCATTTTTTCTCTTCACTTCTCTCCTCTAACAAGAATCTTTGTGAATTCAACTAAAGACAAATACTAGAAAATATTCTTCCCTCTTCTTCTAAAATCCACAATGCTATTTTCTCTTTTGAAGGTGACAAAGTGCCAAGCCCTGATGGTTTCCTAATGGATTTTTTCCAAAAAAAGTGGCATATTGTTGGTAAAGATGTGTATGACATTGTCAAGAAGTTCTTTGATGCTAGATGCCTCTTGAAAGAGTTTAATGCCACCTTTTTGGCTCTCATCCCAAAGAACATGGGGGTTGATACTTTGGATGCTTTTCATCCTATCAGTCTTTGTAGCTCTATTCAAGATCATCTCCATGGTCCTTACCTTGAGAATCCTTTCTATCCTTATGGACATCATCTTCCCTATATAGAATGACTTTGTCCCTAGCTATCAAATTTTTGACTCGGTTATTAATGCTCATGAAAACATTAATTTTATGATGGCTTCTCAAAATCAAAGTTTTCTTATGAAGTTGGATCTATCCAAGGCCTATGATTGAGTGAACTAGATTTTTGTATTTAACATCTTGGAGTCCTTTGGCTTTGGGAAAAGATACATCTAGCTTATTTCTCAACTTGTTTTGATGGCTTCTATGGTTGTCCTGGTCAATGGTTCTTCTTCAAATTTCTTCTCTCCTTTAAGAGGGCTTAGGCATGTAGATCCCATCTCCCACATCTTATTCATTATAATGGTTGAATGTTTGGGGAGGTACATAAACCACCTTAATGCCCAAGGTTGTATTCATGGACTTTGTCCCTCTTCTATCTCCAATGTTAGTCCTCATGAACAATTTTCATGGGGATTGCCACAGAGAAGGAAGCTAAGAGTTACAAGAATGCTTTAAATCTCTATATTAAAGCCTCTGGTAAACTCATCAATTGGGAGAAGAGTTCTATCTACCTTTTTAATACTCCCTTGGAGAGATAGATTAAAATCTCTATTATTTTGGGTTGTGGTATTTCTACCCTTTATACCTTGCCCCCCCCCCACCCTTGGTTCTAAACCACCTGATTCCTTCTAAGAAATGCTCATTGAAAAACACAGAAAAAAACTTGTGGGATGGAAGGGTACATTTCTAAGTCAAGCTAGTAAAATTATTCTTCTAAAATCTTGTCTTCAAAGTATCTCCATCTATGCTATTAGTCTATTCAAAATGTAGATTAAGTATGCTGATGCTATGGAAAGAATTCAAAGAACTTTTTTATGGTCTGGGATAGATAATTAAAAAAGACTTCCTATTATTGCTTGGGACTTTGTTTGCAAGCCTAAGAATCTTGGAGGGCTGGGCATTAGACTTATTAGAGAAATGAGTAAAGCCCTCCTACCTAAACAAGGCCGGAGAGTCTTCAATGATGAGAGGGACTGGAGTAATATCTAGAAGAGTAAATATCTTCAACACTCTTCCTCCCTAAATAGCTTTCTCTTTGCAAATAATTTAGAAAATTTGTCTTCCATTTGGAAAGTTATCCAAGATATGAAGAGTATTCTGACCAAAGGTTGTAAATGGAAGTTGGGTGGTGGTAAACTAATTTGTTTCTGGGAGGATAGGTTGTTATGAGATTCTCCCCTGAACTTGCTTTACAATAATGGCTAGATCATTGAATACTGCAAAACCAACTTTGGTGTAAAAGTCAATGACTATTGGGTTAACAACAGATGGGTGGACCTAACTTCTCTGGATATCAATCTTTGACCTATTCAACTCTCTCTTTTTTCTTCTTGTATCAATCTCAACTCCCAAGACACGGTCATCTAGGCTCTGCATTTGAGTGCTAACTTCATATGTTCTTCCCTCTTAGAAGAAAAGAGGATTGATTTCTTATGGGTTAAAGCTTGGAGAAAAGGTTTAACCACTAAGATTGAGATTTTCTTTTGGATTTATCTACAAAACAAAATTCTCCCTATAGATAATCTTAGAAAAAGAGCGATGATCATAACCAATTGGTGTTGCCTTTGCAAAAAGGATATGGAATTTGTTAATCATGTCTTTTTGCACTGCTACTATGCTAGGGATGTTTGGAAGGAAATTTTGAATTTTTGGAAAATATAATGGACTTTTTAGGAGAATCTTGTTGACAATTTTTTAAGCTAGAGTAGCCCCTTCAAAGGAGAACAGGCTTGCATCCTCTGGCAATATTCTTTTCCTCACATTTGCTAAGGCTTGTGGAAAGCAAGGAATGTTAGAATCTTCATAGATACCAGCACCCCCTCCTAGGTCATTGGTAAAATAATTATTAGAAACATAAAGGATAATTTTATATCACATTGTGGCCCCTCTACAAATCTCAACTTGGAGCATCCTAGTCAAAAATACATAGTAAAAAAGGATAATTTGAAGGAGAATTCCATCTGGTTATCTCTTCCACTGGTTGGATTAAGGATAATTTTGATGGGGCTTCCAAAGGGAACCTTGACAAGGCTGGTAGTGGGGGAGTCATAAGGGATTGTAATTGCAATATCATTCAAGCTTGGGCTATTCCTCTTGGTATTACTTCCAGCCATAAATTTGAGATGGCAGGGACACATTATATGATCAAGCTGGCTAAGGATACTGGTTGCAAGAACCTTTGGTTGGAAGGGGACTCTAGAAATATTGTCAATATCCTTAATAATAAACATGACCCTATCTAGAATATTTCTAACCTTCTTTGCAAAAGTAAAGAAGACCTTTTTTTTTCAAAAAGTGTTCATTTCTCATAACTATCATGAGACACACATGTTGGCTAATTAGATGGACAACTTGGTAGTTAAAAGCAATGATATGATCATGTGGACTGACCACCTAAGCATGGATGACAATCTAATAGCTAAATGTAATTATGAAAGAAACATATCTCGAGAAGGGAAAATCAATAATTGATATACTTTCAGGTTCCACTTATCATATCATCAATATTTCCATTTATTTTTTTAAAATGGAATAGTTTCTATGCATGCATGTTTTTTAGTACTTCACATAGATTGTGGGTATTGTTTGGGCTTTCAAGAGGTAATATGTTGATCATTTCTTGGATTTTTTTCTCTGATCTTTTTCAATCACATTCTATAAAGCGGTGTTTTTTCTATGAAAATGGGTGGGGAAGCAAAAAAATTAGAACCCAAGAAGTGCCACTACTAGAAAAAGAAGAAGGAAATTTGGCATCAGTTCGAGAAAGGGAAGGTGACCAGTTACATTAAAAAACTTCATAGTTACAAACCTCATGTGACGGATAGTTTCTAAAAAGCTTGGGATGGTGACAAGGTTATGCTCTATGGTAGATAGTTTACCCTTAATGCTAATTTCATTACTAAGGTTATCAAGCTATTGAATGAAGGTATTGGATTTTTCAAGCAAAAAAAAGCTTCAAAAGAAGTGGTCAAGTGTTTTCCCAAAAATGACTAGGAGGATTCGAGACTAGTGAAGGTTGCTAACTTCTATGATCTTGTTTAAATTAAGGATATATACTAGGAGGTTCTCACGTGTGTGGTTGTATTTCATTCTGGATGATAAGGTTTCTAGGGTTCATCAATATCACTTTGTTCTTTTGAATCACTTCCATTAGAAGAAAATAATCTCCTTCCCTTACTACTTGGAGAATTCTCTCCTATCTGGGCCTAAAGCTCATAAGCATAAGGATTCTAGACCTATAATCCATGAGGGTCTCATTGTGTTTATCACTAAGTTTTGCTAAGATAGTACCCCCACTCACTCTATTTCTACCAGCAAATGGAAAAGGAAAGTGGAAGGTATGCACAACAACAAGGATAATGTTGGGGACTCTTTGATGAAAAAAAAAGTAGTAGCAAGTGGGATCTAGCGATGGAAATAAACTCTAATCAAAGCTCTAAAGATATGGAGGTTGTCATTGTTCCCCTGGATGATGACATGGCCCAGACCACAAGTGATGGTTATTCTTTTGAGAACAAGGATTTCACTCTCAGCCTGGATGATATCTCAGCCCATGATTCTTTGCTTTCTTCCCTTAGTATTGTCAGCAAGCGAGGTAAGAACTCTTCCAATAAGGGTAAAATTATGGATAATGTCCCTTCCTTAAAGTGTAAAAAAATAAAAATAAACAATTATAGTCTTGAGAACAAGGATGTTATCATCAAAGAGGATAGTGGAAAGATGGTGAATAAGGAGTTCTTGAATGAAAACAAAATTTGGAAGGAGACCAGTACTAATGATAAATATGGGTTAATCATCCCGATTACCCAGACACTAGATTTGGAGCATGTCGAGATCTCCCCTATCAATACTACCCTTTCCCTTGATCCAATGGCCGCTATTGATTCTATGGCCAATAGTGGTCATGGTGATACTGATCTTGGTACAGATAATGAACCAAAGACCAAAAGTCAAGACTTTAAGGAAAATCCTCAATAGATTGATGATTCTAAGGATGTCTAGGATTTGAAGGGTGATGATAAAGTTCTAGAATATCTTAATAAAGTTAAAGATAGAGCTAATATTGTACTAGAGATGGACAACTAGATATACAATAAAATTTAAAAACTTCACTTATCTATTTCTTCCTTGTAGGAAAAGTTCCTTTTTTTATAGGTGAAGCTGGATGAGGAATGTACAAAGTAGAAGGATATGGATTCTCCAGTTGGGAACATCCCAACCAAACTCCAGGAGTATTAAGCTTCCCTTAAAAAATTGATCAAGGACAATGAGATGAGTATGTAGGATGTCACTTTGTCCATCATGGTTGTTGTTGCCTCTATTGGGGAAAATTATTTGGATGAAGCCAATTTGATCGGTCATGCTACATTGCTAGCTAGTGGTCCAAGCAGAAGAACTAGCCAAAGCACTAAGAAAGCAGACCTCTAGCTTCCTATGAAGAATATTCACAATTCTCTCAAAGAGGTTGTTTTCTTAGGAACTTCTATTATCGGTGCTATAGAAGACCTAATCTAAGTTTTTTATCTAGGTTTTTTCTGGACTTTTGGTCCCTATTTTTTTGTTAACTTATGTTGGTTGTTGGTCCCTGTAAAACTAATTTGACTTGGTTGCTGGTCCTTGTAAAACTAGCCTTTGAATTCTATTTGATATTTTGGGTTGTTGGTCCCTGTAAAACCAACTCCTGACTATGGTTCCTTTTTGTTTGGGGTTTCAGGCCCCCTTCAAACCTAGTTTTACCTAATCAAAACTTAATGTTCTATGTTTTCCAAATAACTATGTATTTGATAAGGTCCAACGATAATCCACATGGAAAACACAATAGTTTATTTAAAACTTTACATATGATTTCCATTTATAATATTT